>CM031238.1:4601010-4715766 GCA_018340775.1 Taxus wallichiana var. yunnanensis
CTCGGCATTTAATAACAGCTTCGAGAGGATATCACGCACTTGAGATTCATTCTCAAGTCGGGACTCAGATCTGGAGGGACCCCTTCATTCGCACTGGACCACTGGGAATTTGATCAGCAGATTGGCAAGAGTAACAGAAATATGCACGCTGGCAAATATCCATTCCTGCACATATTCGCCTTCCTGCTCCAAACGGCATATGCCATCCTCATTTAATCTGGAATCAACTTCGCCCAGAAACTGGACCACTGAAATTTGATCAGCAGATTGGCAGAGTAATGAAATATGCACGCTGGCAACATCCATTCCTGCACATATTCGCCTTCCTGCTCCAAACGGCAGATATGCCGTCCTCATTTAATCTGAATCAACTAGCCCAGAAATCTGCTTGGCTTGAAATCCCCAGGATTATTCCACACCCTGAGGATCCGGTAGAAATGGCGTCTGAATTTATCATCCTCCAGCTTTGGTATAGTTATGCCCATCACCTTACATTCCTCCACAGTTTCAGAACAACAGCGAGAGGCGCAATAGCTTCTCTTGTTGCTTTATACGCTCTCCGTTGGATGTCTGGATGGTGAATCATGTAAGCCAGAGCCCATTCTACAGCAGTGGACGTGCTGTCCACTGAAAGAACAAAAATTTCGAATAAATTGAAAACTATTTCTTCATCGCTCAATTTTTGCTTACCTTCCCCTTCGTCTTCTCCTTCGCCAACAGACAGCAAACATTTCAAGAAACAATTGGGCGCGCTCTGATTAAAGTATCCATTAAAAATGCGGCGAAAGTGAACTAAAGGCAATAACAGATCCAAAATACGAGCTTTTATAGCCTTCCATCTCTTTAATGATTTAGCCGAAGAGGGAACAAAATAGCGAGTGAATGGAAATGACTCCAAAAGCAAATCCATGTTTCCGTTGAAAACAATATCCTCGGCTATTAATTCCTCGAGCTTGATCACGAAATTCTCGTCGTGAAAATCGGGGCCGAAGCATAATGGTACCATGAAATTGATTGACATGATTTTGAACAAGTGCAGAGGCCTCACAACGCCGTTATTTGCTTTCATCTCCTCCTCCAATTTGTCGACGAGATCCTTCATATATCTCTGCTGCGAGGATCTGCAGCTTCGTATGTGAGACGGGCTGAAAACGTTGGTCTGAAGAATTGTTCTGAGCTTACTCCAGTACTCGTTGTAAGAAGAACTAATGGTGGTTCTATAGCCGGCGGTGATGAATTGGCCAACGTAGGGCTTAGGACGACCTGCAAAATTGGAGGCTTGGGTAACCAGCGCCTCCCAAATTGGAGCTTGGCCGGTGAGAACTACGAGCGGAGATGGTCCCATCCACACGGTCATGACTGGCCCATATGACCTCGCCATGTCTGTTATTGCCGACAGGAGGTTACCTCCCTTATTGAGTTGATGCATGTTGTCCAACAATGACAGTGTGGGTGGAGATGGGGGCCATTTCTTCCTCCTACTCTTGCTCGACTTGACTGCTGTGAAAAAGAGGTTGGCTATAACAGCTGTGAGAAAGATTGAAATTAAGGCCAAAATGCTTTTTCCCTCAATATAGGCAAACAGAGAGTGTACATTCTCCATGGATGCAGTGTTTCAGAATTGAAATTGTGTTATTAGATATTAACAATCCCTTCTTATAACAGTTTGTTTCAATGGTAGCTAACTCTTTCGTGGCAGCTACTACGGTAGCATTACGTTGACAATTCGCTGGTTGGCATTCTCTTCGGCTAAGGTGGATACATTGCAAAGTTGGATATTGGATGTATGAGAGCATGCCACTGCAATTAAAAGATCGTAACATCCTGACCACAATTAAATTTTATATTGGTAGCAACTATTTGTTAGTAATTAAATACAAGGTAACAACTTTTGTACGTAAACTATTAAGTGATGGCTTTCAAATATGGGAAAATGACGGTTGGCCAAAAGAATATAATAAATATGGGAAATAATACGATATACTCAATTTTCTAGATATTGATGAAAACCCACTAATTGATACTGAAAATCATTTTTGTTTAAGATTTTTTTAATACATTTATACACTATGTTTTCAAAACTATTGAAAAAATCAAAGTTTTATTCTTTGTTAAAAGAAAAATATAGAAAATAAAACGGAAAATTTCAATGATTTTACTGTATTTGGTAATCATGGATCCATTCACTTTCATCTTTGTTAGATGTAGCATTTCAACGCAAAAAGGAACATGTACCCTTTTTTCGGCCTATAAGAACAATGTCAAAGTTCTTGTTGGACTATAGTCACTAAGGTCGGGGTTCAAACTACAGGTTGTGCACAAAGTCACCATGTCTCATGCAAGATCAAGGCCAGTTACACCTTCCACCAATTAATCATAGTTGTGGCAGACGGGTCATGTCAGCGAATAACAAATACTTAAAATTTAATACATTTGTCTACAATTCTCCTTCCTCAATCCTTGTCTCCATCTCCCGTCTTGTCTATATAATATTTTTATTTCACTTATTCAATTTTAACTTCTTGAAAGTCATTAAACCTTATTAATAATATTTCGCTAAAGTAAGTTATAAAATTGAACTGTGAAGTTTTTGTAAAAATAATTGATATAATTAGGATAGTTAGATTTTTTATTGTTTTATATTGGTTGGTTGAATCAAAATACTCCAGGTCATCATCATAATTCGAAAAAAGTTGATTTTTTCTTGGTTTCTCAACGCACTAACTTTACCAATACTTTAACAAAAAAACTAAAAAATATTATTACTAAGACTATATACGTTTCCTCGTTCAAGTCAAAAGCGTGAATTCTAGAAGATGAAAAGAAGGGGTAAAATAAGATCAAAATAGCTTTACATTGTTCTTGGAGGCTAGGGCAGCTACTTGTCTAATCATTTGCTAGAGAATGGGTTACCATCAATGTTATGGGTGGGGGTATTATAGTCAATGTATATTTTTTCTCATATTATATGTGTGAGGGATTACTCTAATCAACGATGTAGTGGTTATTGTGATATTGTTTTATATTTGATTGATTGACCTAATAATACATTATATGTGGAATATGATGTAGATGTTAATAGTAAAAATTGTTTTGTGGTAATATTTGTTGTATATTATTAGTTCTTATATGTCATATACACAATAAAATGTGATGATCCCTTTAGTGAATGTTTTTCAATAACTATGAAAGAAATTAAAACATTACATGAAGGAACATTTATGTTAAAAGTACTATTGGTGTGATGGAAGTAACATGTTATCAAAAATATTTTTAAGGCATGTAAGTGTTGTTAGTGCAAATTCACAACACCCCCAAATGAGTTATGGATCTAATTTTCTAAGGAAAACTCATCTGGCGTGAATGCACAACATTGAGTTTTCTCCAAGGTGTGGGACCTTGCAAGTTGAGAAAACTCTCTAGATTGAAGCTGGTTCTTACTCCTCTGTTTAGGTGTATGCATGCAATCTTTGTAGAGGTTTGATTCAAAATTCCTACTCTAAAACTACCAAGGAGACATGGTTGAGAGAAAACAAGGAAATGGAAACAAAACTAAGCAAAACAAAAGAGAGGTGATACACCAAAGGAGTGTTGAACTCCTTGCTTTGCAAAAATAGACACAAATCATGAAGATGTAGCAAAAAAACATGCACAAATTACCAGAATGCAATGAAGGATCAGAAGACAATAATAACTGCATGAGAGGATTGAAAATTGATCACAAAACATACATTATCATGCCCAGATTTGATACAATACGTTGCAATGGAAAAGAGGCAAAAACATGTTACAATCTCTATGGGAGGTCTAAAACTCCTTCAAATCCACCTTTTAAAGTGAAAAGAAGAGATTGCAAAAGAAATAACATCCAACCCTTTACAAATGAGCCAAATTTGGCTTTTAATGGGGAAGCGGAATGAAGGGAAAGTAAAAAAAATGCGGGAAAATTGACTTTTCATCTCCAACCACTGACCAGACTCATTAAAATAGTAAGGACACCTTCAAAAATCCATTTTTAGATGTATTTGACCATGCTGGAGAAGAAATGAGTGCCATACTTCATCAATTTTGGTGGTTGGGGGTCGGTTCTGCATTTTTTCCGTGCTAGAGGAATATCTTCATTTTTATCCCAAAAACCTCTATAAAAAATCAAAATTTAATATTCCATTATGTAGAGAATTTTAGTAGCTTTCCAATGACACCAAGAACGTAAAAATTTGAGCTTTGGATAAAATGTTATGCCCTTCTAAAGATTTAGGGGAAAATTGGCAAAATTAGGGCAAAAATGGGTTCATGGGCCGAAATTTGAATTTTTTTTCCTTTTTCAAAATTTGGAAAATTTCCCAAAAATCTCCGCACTCTGCCACTTCAATGCCACGTGGCATCACCTCGATTCGCTTGCGGTGGAAACACAAACCGAACTTGCCCTTTTCTATTTTGATTTCATTTTGGAAAATTTCCCCAAACACCATGCGCATCACTCTCCTGCCGACACGTGTCGGCCTCTCATTACTTAGCGGGGACATGCCTTAATTTTTTATTTTGTGCCCTTTTATATTTTGGATAAATTCTACAAATCCTTCCGCCGCACCGAATCCCACTGCTACGTGGAAACATGTCAGCTTCTAATCACTCGGCGGGCCTGCAGGCCAAAATTTATCCTTTGTGCCCTCTACCAACTTTAGAAAATTTTCCAACTTACCTCCACTGACCGAAACCCACCGCCACGTGGTGCCATCTCATTGGCTACGGGCATGTCAAGGGAAATTTTTGGGTCCTTAAAGCATGCCAAAAATTCATTCAAGTGCCAGTAAAGGAAAATGAGGAGAAGTTAGAAAAAAATAAACATGGGTTTATTTTGGATAACACTTTTCCGACTTAGAGGGGCCATCTACTTGCTAGATGAAGTGATTAGCTACCTCAAGCATCCATTGGGAATGGAGTCATGAGTAAGTAACCTGAAAACCGATCTAAACTTTTAAAAAAATTCCTCCGAACCACTTTGGAGCCCACCGAACTTGGAGTTGACCTTCACCAAAATGCCACTTTGAAATGGGTACTGCAGAGAAAAACAAGCACCGCAAAAACTATGTACAAAATTGGAAATCATACATACCCCAATGGGATATGCAGTGTGCACATGGTACTTCTTCTCGCTAAAAGAAAACCTACCTACACTACTCTAACCAAGAGTAAAGGGAGCTCAAACAATGTCTCTGACTAGCGAAGGAGAAATAGCTTCCTTCCTCAAAAATGGCAGCCATGCAACTGATTTGGCACTGAACATGGCTGGCTGGATGAGCAAAAAATAAATAAGGATCTGGTCTTCCACCCAAATCATCAAGTTATCAACATTAATGGAAAATACCTCTTCAAGATGACCTGTAGTGGGCTCCTAGAGGTATTGATGGTGACCCTTGGTACTCTGATGCTCATCCTCATGCCCTGAAGTAGGCATGACTAGTTTTGGTTTCTCTCTTGGCTTCAATGAAGCCAAGTACCTGATTGGACAAGGTATGATCCTTTGAATGTGCCCATTTCTCTGAAATTTAACTCCAAAAATGGAGTCTTCTTGTGTACCTTCTTGGATGGATGATGTGGAAGAAGTGGTGAAAATGTCTTTCTCTTTCCCTTCCTCTTCCCATGAAGAACATGGAAGATTTAAATCTTCCAAACTTGGTTCCAATGAGGTGTCACAAAACATAGGTTGTTGTTTTTCAATGTTCTCCTTTGTGGCAGTAGGCTCTTGATGTTGGAGAATGAATGGTGGAGAAGAAAATGTTGTAATTTCAGCTGGGTCCTCATCAAAAAATTCCTCTAAGTCTGATAAACAATTAAACTCTTCAATGTCCTGCTGCAGCAAAGTCTCTTATTCCTCTTGTTCACAATTTGAACATGTTTTGTTCACCTCCATAATGGCTTCATTGATCAAATCAGCCTCTTCAAATGAAAGAAAAAATGTATCAAGAATAATTTCTTCTTTTTGTTGCAAAAACTGACTTGATCTCATCCATTTGCTCCTCTTCAATGGGATTTGGAGTTGGTTTTTCTTCCTCAACTGCTTTTAAAAAATAAGCCTTGTCCACCACTTGTTCTACAACTCCAACTTCCTCTTTTTTGTCCTTCATGACTGATTTTTGCAATTTCTTCTTCCCAACATGGATTTGGGAATGCAAGAGGATGGATGGGTTGTGACTCAACTGGTTTTTCAATTATTTGTGGTGGTGGAGGAGGTAGAAACTCTTGTTTCTTTGGAGGGAATGGTTGTTTGGAAGGGAAAAGAGTAGAGAAATTGAGGTGGGATGGGAGACTAGGAGATGGAGAAATGGGATCAACATTTGGGACAGAAAAATGGGAAACTTGAAGCTTGACACTGCTGAAATGATACAAATTGAGAAAGACTATGAGATGGTGTGCTTACCCATTGACAAGGTTGTCGGATACTCTTCTCATACACCTCTATTCCCTCAGTCCACTTTGCAAGCAATGGAAGTGTTGCAATAATGAATTCAAGCTTCTCTTGAGGGTTGTAATGGCTTGGAAAACGTCCCACCCATGGATAAAGGTGCTTTGAAACCAATTCCAAATGCTTTCATTTGTACTTGAGGCTTGGATTGCACCATGTTTACCTCCATTTTTTTGATCTTCTCCAATAGATCAACATCTTGCATCTGATTGTCTTCATCATGTGCATACTCTTGTGCTTGATATGATTCATAGCCAAACTGATTTTGGCATTGCTCATATGGGTATGCATACTAGTTTTGAATATGATAAAAATGTTGATCTGGAGGATTTGAAAAATATGTTAGAGGTGAGAAACATTGCTACTGCTGTAAATGAAAATTCCATGATGGAAATGAAGTCATGAGTGCAAAACTTCATAGAATGAAAGAAGATGGAAGATATGAAAAGAAGAATGGATGGAAGTGAATGGAAAGAAAGGTCTACAACTTCAAGATGGGTTGCTGATCGATGGAGTCGCCGAGATGTGTTTACAAGTGCCTCTAATGAAATCTTCATAGGAACACACCAACCTATAAAAGATGAAGTGGAAGACCTCTAAGGTCCCACTAGGCATGCCAAAACTGTTAGTGCAAATTCACAACACCACCAAATGAGTTATGGATCTACTTTTCCATGGAAAAATCATTTGGTGTGAATGTAAAACATTGATTTTCTCCAATGTGTGGGACCTTGCAAGGTGAGAAAAATCTCCAGATTGAAGCTGGTTCTTACTCCTCTATTTAGATGTATGCATGCAATATTTGCAGAGGTTCTGATTCAAAATTCCTACTCTAAAAGTACCAAAGAGACAGGCTTGAGAGAAAATAAGGAAATGGAAAAAAACTAAGCAAAACAAAAAGAGAGGTGATACACCAAAGGAGTGTTGAACTCCTTGCTTTGCAAAAATAAACACAAATTATGAAGATGTAGAAAAAAAACATGCACAAATTACCATAATGCAATGAAGGATCAGAAGACAATAATAACTGCATGAGAGGATTGAAAATTGATCACAAAACATACATTATCATGCCCAGATTTGATACAATATGTTGCAATGGAAAAGAGGCAAAAAATATGTTACAATCTCCATGGGAGGTCTAAAACTCCTTCAAATCCACCTATAAGGAGAAAAGAAGAGCTTGCAGAAGCAAGAACATCCAACCCTTTACAAATGAGCCAAATTTGGCTTTTAATGGGGAAGCGGAATGAAGGGAAAGTAAAAAAAATGTGGGAAAATTGACTTTTCATCTCCAACCACTGACCAGACTCATTAAAATAGTAAGGGCACCTTCAAAAATCCATTTTTAGATGTATTTGACCATGCTGGAGAAGAAACGAGTGCCATACTTCATCAATTTTGGTGGTTGGGTGTCGGTTCTGCATTTTTTTCCGTGCTAGAGGAATATCTTCATTTTTATCCCAAAAACCTCTATAAAAAATCAAAATTTAATATTCCATTATGTAGAGAATTTTAGTAGCTTTCCAATGACACCAAGAACGTAAAAATTTGAGCTTTGGATCAAATGTTATGCCCTTCTAAAGATTTAGGGGAAAATTGGCAAAATTAGGGCAAAAATGGGTTCGCGGGCCGAAATTTGAATTTTTTTGCCTTTTTCAAATTTGGGAAAATTTCCCAAAAAATCCCTGCACTCCGCCACTCCAATGCCACGTGGCATCACCTGATTCATCGGTGGAAACGCGGCCGAACTTGCCCTTTTCTACTTTGATTTCATTTTGGGAAAAATTCCCCAAACACCCTGCGCATCACTCTCCCGCCGACACGTGTCGGCCTCTCATTGCTTAGCGGGGACATGCCTTAATTTTTATTTTGTGCCCTTTTATATTTTGGCAAAATTCTACAAATCCTTCCGCCGCACCGAATCCCACTGCTACGTGGAAACGTGTCAGCTTCTAATCACTCGGCGGGCCTGTGGGCCAAAATTTATCCTTTGTGCCCTCTGCTATCTTTAGAAAAAAATTTCCAACTTACCTCCGCTGGCCCGAAACCCACCGCCACGTGGTGCCATCTCATTGGCTGCGGGCCTGTCAAGGGAAAATTTCCCTAAAAAACTCCGTCAAGCCATAACTTTGAAAATATTTGGAGTTAGGAGGAAAATTTTACCTTTCTGGAAATGGGAAGAAAAATCCTATCTGATGGAGCCATTTCCAGAAATTTTTGGGTCCTAAAAGCATGCCAAAAATTCATTTAAGTGCCAGTAAAGGAAAATGAGGAGAAGTTAGCCAAAAATAAACATGGGTTTATTTTGGATAACACTTTTTCCGACTCAGAGGGGCCATCTACTTGCTAGATGAAGTGATTAGCTACCTTGAAGCATCCATTGGGCAATGGAGTCATGAGTAGTAACCTGAAAACTGATCTAAACTTTTAAAACTTCCCTCTGAACCACTTTGGAGCCCACTGAACTTGGAGTTGACCTTCACCAAAATGCCACTGAAATGGACTGTGCAGGAGCAAAACAAGCACCGCAAAAACTATGTACAAAATTGGAAATCATACATACCCCAATTGGGATATGCAGAGTGTGCACAGGTACTTCTTCTACTAAAAGAAAACCTACCTACACTACTCTAACCAAGAGCAAAGGGAGCTCAAACAATGTCTGCAACTAGCAAGGAGAAATAGCTTCCCTTCCTCAAAAATGGCAGCCATGCAACTAATTTGGCACTGAACATGGCTGGTTGGGTGAGAAAAAATAAATAAGGATCTGGTCTTCCACCCAAATCATCAAGTTATCAACATTAATGGAAAATACCTCTTCAAGCTGACCTGTAGTGGGCTCCTAGAGGTATTGATGGTGACCCTTGGTACTCTGATGCTCATCCTCATGCCCTGAAGTAAGCATGACTAGTTTTGGTTTCTCTCTTGGCTTCAATGAAGCCAAGTACCTGATTGACAAGGTATGATCCTTTGAATGTGCCCATTTCTCTGAAATTTAACTCCAAAAATGGAGTCTTCTTGTGGACCTTCTTGGATGGATGATGTGGAAGAAGTGGTGAAAATATCTTGCTCTTTCCCTTCCTCTTCCCATGAAGAACATGGAAGATTTAAATCTTCCAAACTTGGTTCCAAAAGGGTGTCACAAAACATAGGTTGTTGTTTTTCAATGTTCTCCTTTGTGGCAACAGGCTCTTGATGTTGGAGAATGAATGGTGGAGAAGAAAATGTTGTAATTTCAGCTGGCTCCTCCTCAAAACATTCCTCTAAGTCTGATAAACAATCAAACTCTTCAATGTCCTGCTGCAACAAAGTCTCTTATTCCTCTTGTTCACAATTTGAACATGTTTTGTTCACCTCCATAATGGCTTCATTGATCAAATCAGCCTCTTCAAATGAAAGAAAAAATGTATCAAGAATGATTTCTTCTTCTGTTGTTGCAAAAACTGACTTGATCTCATCCATTTGCTCCTCTTCAATGGGATTTGGAGTTGGTTTTTCTTCCTCAACTGCTTTTAAAAAATCAGCCTTGTCCACCACTTGTTCTACAACTCCAACTTCCTCTTTTTGTCCTTCATGACTGATTTTTGCAATTTCTTCTTCCCAACATGGATCTTGGAATGCAAAAGGATGGATGGGTTGTGACTCAACTGGTTTTTTAATTATTTGTGGTGGTGGAGGAGGTAGAAACTCTGGTTTATTTAGAGGGAATGGTTGTTTGGAAGGGAAAAGAGTAGAGAAATTGAGGTGGGATGGGAGACTAGGAGATGGAGAAATGGGATCAACATTTGGGACAGCAAATGGGAAACTTGAAGCTTGACATTGCTGAAATGATACAAATTGAGAAAGAGTATGAGATGGTGTGCTTACCCATTGACAAGGTTGTTGGATACTCTTCTCATACACCTCTATTCCCTCAGTCCACTTTGCAAGCAATGGAAGTGTTGCAATAATGAATTCAAGCTTCTCTTGAGGGTTGTAATGGCTTGGAAAACGTCCCACCCATGGACAAGGTGCTTTGAAACCAATTCCAAATGCTTTCATTTGTACTTGAGCCTTGGATTGCACCATGTTTACCTCCATTTTTTTGATCTTCTCCAACAGATCAACATCTTGCATCTGATTGTCTTCATCATGTGCATACTCTTGTGCTTGATATGCTTCATAGCCAAACTGATTTTGGCATTGCTCATATGGGTATGCATACTAGTTTTGAATATGATCAAAATGTTGATCTGGAGGATTTGAAAAATATGTTAGAGGTGTGAAACATTGCTACTACTGTAAATGAAAATTCCATGATGGAAATGAAGTCATGATTGCAAAACTTCATAGAATGAAAGAAGATGGAAGATATGAAAAGAAGAATGGATGGAAGTGAATGGAAAGAAGGTCTGCAACTTCAGAGATGGGTTGCTGATCAGATGGAGTCGCCAGATGTGTTTACAAGTGCCTCTAAAGGATGAAATCTTCATAGGAACACACCAACCTATAAAAGATGAAGTGGAAGACCTCTAAGGTCCCACTAGGCATGCCAAAATTGTTAGTGCAAATTCACAGCACCACCAAATGAGTTATGGATCTGCTTTTCTATGGAAAAATCATCTGGTGTGAATGTAAAACATTGATTTTTCTCCAATGTGTGGGACCTTGCAAGGTGAGAAAAATCTCCAGATTGAAGCTGGTTCTTACTCCTCTATTTAGATGTATGCATGCAATCTTTACAGAGGTTCTGATTCAAAATTCCTACTCTAAAAGTACCAAAGAGATAGGGTTGAGAGAAAATAAGGAAATGGAAAAAAACTAAGCAAAACAAAAAGAGAGGTGATACACCAAAGGAGTGTTGAACTCCTTGCTTTGCAAAAACAAACAAAATTATGATGTAGAAAAAAACATGCACAAATTACCATAATGCAATGAAGGATCAAAAGACAATAATAACTGCATGAGAGGATTGAAAATTGATCACAAAACATACATTATCATGCCCAGATTTGATACAATATGTTGCAATGGAAAAGAGGCAAAAATATGTTACAATCTCCATGGGAGGTCTAAAAATCCTTCAAATCCACCTGCTAAGGGGAAAATAAGAGCTTGCAGAAGCAAGAACATCCAACCCTTTACAAATGAGCCAAATTTGGCTTTTAATGGCGAAGCGGAATGAAGGGAAAGTAAAATAAACGCAGGCAAATTGACTTTTGATCTACAACCACCATCAAGACTCATTACAATAGCAAGGGAACCTTCATAAATAAAATTTTCGATGTATTTGACCATTCTGGAGAAGAAACGAGTGCCATACTTTATCAATTTTTGTGGTTGGGGTTCGGTTCTGCATTTTTTCCTATGCCAAAGGCATCTCTTCATTTTTGTCCCAAATAAATTCACTAAAAATAAAAATTTAATATTCCATTGTGTATAGAATTTCAATAGCTTTCAATGACACCAAGAACGCAAAAATCTGAGCTCTGGATCAAAGGTTATGCCCTTTTGAAGATTTAGGGAAAAACTAGCAGAATTAGGGCAAAAATGGGTTCGCGGGCTGAAATTTGAATTTTTTCCCATTTTTCAAATTCGGGAAATTTTCCCATAAATCCCTATGTTCCACCACTCCACTGCCATGTGGCATTTCCAGATTCATCAGTGGAAATGTGGGCTAAACCTGCCCTTTTTTCCTTTGATTTCATTTTGGGAAAAATTCCCCAAACACCCCGCGCTCCGCTCTCCTGCCGAGACGTGTCGGCCTCTCATTTCTTGGCAGGGATGTGCCTCTATTTTTTATTTTGTGCTCTTTTATATTTTGGAAAAATTCTCCAAATCCTTCCGCTACCCCGACTCCCACCACTACGTGGACACGTGTCAACTTCTAATCGCTCGGCGGGCCTGCGGGCCAAAATTTTTCCTTTGCGCCCTCCGCCAACTTTGGAAAATTTTCCAACTTACCTCCGCCAGCCCAAACTCCATCGCCACGTGGTGCCATCTCATTGGCCATGGGCCTATCAAGGGAAATTTTCCCCAAAAAACTCCGCCAAGCCATAACTTTCAAAATATTTGGAGTTAGGAGGAAAATTTTAAGTTTCTTGAAAGGGGAAGAAAAATTCTATCTAATAGAGCCATTTCCAGAAATTTTGGGTCCCTTAAGCATGCCAAAAATTCATTTAAGTTCTAGAAAAGGAAAATGAGGAGAAGTTATCCAAAAATAAGCATGGGCTTATCTTGGATAACAAGTGTGTGATTTAATCTCTTCATGTAACTATTTCTACCTAAAATTACATTTTAAAAATGTTTAATTAAATTTGACTACATAGAAAGTGAACTAATTAATAATTCATGTGTGTGTTGGCATCATCGTTATAGATCGGTGCTTATTGTTATTCAAATGCTCATAGTATACCATGCTCTCATTAATTAGAACAAGTCTTTAGCATACATCAAGTATTGTTATAATTTTATTGCAAGCATTGTTTCAATAGGGATTTATTTTATGTTAGATATATATAATGGTTACATATGAGTTTGATATTTTTTCAAAGTCTAAAGACTCATTTTATTGTATACTTATTTACGGATACCTTTAGCAGAAGACCTCTTTTGAAAAATTTGTTCATTCTTACTTGCTACTTCCCTCTAGAATACTCAAGTTATTATGTTACAGATCTTGATGGTTAATATACCTTCATAGACTTGCACCCAAAGATTACAAAATACTCTATTATTGGTGAGGTACCTCATCATTGCAACTTCAACACCTAGATTGGGCGCCCTCAATGCACTACCATGATCTTCACAATGATCCATTTAAGATTTATGAAGTTCATCATCAAGAATTAGGCCTCCAATACTCTTATACATCTAATTTACGGTGAATGGTTATTGAAAACACCTAGTCAAATTGGGTGAATCTCTTGAGCTTTTAATTTTGAACGATATACTAGAACACTTCGCTAAATCTAGAAGCTTTACTTATTTTCATCATTCTGGTGGACTAAGTGTAGTAAACTATGATATGTCATGTAAATCATTGTATTTCAATATATATTATCTCCATATTTCTAGTTCTCCCCCACCTCTTTGAGGTCATGTTATTCTCTTTTTTGGTACACCACTTGCTAAACCTATTACTACTACTTCCAATGGACTCATTCATAAGTTTACTACTACTCATTTTGACCATGTACATATGATGAGAGCTATAATAATATCCTCCAAATTAACATCATAAAAATTTATAGTAATTTGGACCTGGTTGAGAGATATAATATACTATCCCAAGGAATTATGGTTGTTTCTCTTAAGGCCTTAACGTAATGTATTCATTCATTCCAATCTCATTATACCCATGGTCATTGCCTAAAATGTTTAGAAGTTAATTACCTGTATTGTGAAAAAAACACCCTCTGAAGCAAAATTTGCGTGGAAAATATTTATAAAAATATTCTTAGAACTAAATATGAAAACACATATATAAAAAATGAAGCGCTAACTTACTCAAATCAAGTTTAATCCCAATTTATTCTAGACATTAGTTTTACCAAAAAAATATATTTCCACCATTATCAGCTTACATAAAGAGTATACATATGTGATCTCTCTCCTTATTCCTTTTAATCATTCTTGTAGACACCAAATCTATGCACTTGGGTATATTTCTAGGTTCTAAAGCATACTAATGTATACATTATTCTGAAGCAAGAAAAATAGTGGTTGACAACTCCATTTGGAATTTTGATTGCTTTATCTCTTACACTTAACTGGTTTTACATATCTTGCAGCTCTACTAGCACTTAACTGATTTATCTCTTATGGACTCGGGAACTAGCACCCAATTAGGAAAAAAGCACCGAGGTCCTCCTGTCCCTTCTGGGCACACATGTCCTTCTCTTTCTTCTTCTTACTCTTTTGGGTCCTTTTCACTTATTGGTCACCTTTTCACACTTTAGGTTGGATTTTTCGCTGTCAATTACGAAATTCAAACAAGGGAATCATATATATATACTTAGTTACTTCTTATAAATAAATGGCAAAGCAATATAAGCAGTATTTATGACCACCTAAGCTTACACAAAGGAACAAGAGCACTATAAGGCATACATCTAACACATTCATACAAGGTACGAGGTTTTCATTTGTCTGCATACACAACATAGGAGGGGAGTTCATATTATTACATCACACACATTCCGCATACTTAAAGAAATCTAGATCTATTCCACTATCATTATACAACCTAGTGCATCATTACACACACAAGCACAAAGAACTATATGGATTTTAAGATGTAGTGTTGCACTTAGTCATAAGTTCACTCTTTGGGTGACCATGAGGGTCAATCTGGCTCCACATTCTGCATCTTTTTTATTAGATTTGACATGGTTTGTGGATATGTACTATTAGTTATCTATTTTCTAAGTTACATGTGCGATGAAAACCCTAACAGCGAAACTAAAGCGAAAAAGAGCGAGTAGAAGAAAATATCCTCACACCCAGAAAATATTAGAATCCAAGAATTTTAGTGGACACATGCACACATATCATTCAATAATGCCTAGGACACTCCTATCCTCCCATGGGTATTTCTATCCTATGCAGTTAAGAGTTCCAAAACCCTTAGTGAATTTTGATGACATTATTTCCATCTTGTTCCAATAGATACTCATTCCATATCACTCCCAGGTTACATCAAATTAGCTAAGTCATCTTTCCTCCCTCTTTTTCCTAGGGCTTTACATTGTTGCATGCTTATTTCTTGGACATTACTTTAGTTTATCATTTGAATATCATTATTTACAGTAGTTACTCTGAAATCAAGGTTTGATTAAATTTAGATTAAATCATCTGGTGAACCCATTTGTTGGAACCCTACCATGCTTCAAGGGTTTTTTGTTCTCTTCACCCATAGTGGTCATTTTGGTCCTCTTAAGCACATTGATATTCCTCCTTCTACCCGTAAGTTCTCTAAACCAATGGATGAATATGCTAATCTCTTTCTCAACTCAACATACATTCCTCTTGAAAACATTGATTTTTTTATAGTGACCAATCATATGATGATGATACTAATGTTAATCAAGAACAACATGAAAAACTAACTAATTTTCGTTCTTCTTTATGCACCAACCCTACAGATATTCTGCATGTCATAAATGCATTTCTCACTAATAAACATTCTCATGATGCTACCACTCTCCCTCTTATGGGTTCCTCCTTAGCTTCCAAAACCTCCAACCCACCTTCAACCATTCCTTTTTCTTTTACAACTACTAATACTACCCTTATTCCTCTGAATACTTCCCATACATAACCTGTGTATTGTTTGAGAACTCATGAACTATCATCATTATACCATGATTTGAAAACTCAAATTCACCAATTATAAAAATCCACTTCATATTCTTCTCCATCTCTAGATTCCTCACTCCTTCATATCCCTTTTGCACCCACTATCTCCTCTAATCCATTGCCTCCTAACTTCGTCGCACCTAAGATTTCTACCTTCAATGGACATTGGACATGGCAAACCTCTAGAATACCTTGGATCCATTCATGTTGCATGTCTTGATTATTGTAATGACCTTACACTATAATCTAATTAATTTCCTCAATTCAGTAACATAGTTTACATATTCAGTTGACGCATTCCTGAACATCGACACTAAAATATCCTATGCAAAAATATCAAAAATAAAACAAGGATCCAATGAACATCTTGCGGACTATGTCATGCGGTATAAGAAAAATATTGCCAAAATTACTAATGTTCTAGATGATTTGGAGTTGCAAGACCTCTTCATTCAAATTCATTTTTCTCCACTCCAAGAGAGTGTAATTTATGAAACTTCTCCGTATTTTGATTAATTTTGTCACATGCTCAAATTGCGTGATAGAAAAACTAATGTCTATGGTAAAATTAAAATATTATGATATTTATTCCACCTTCTCTTCCAACAAGTTTCAAGCCAAGTCTGCATTCAAACCATCCACTAATCCTACCAAAGTTAAATCCAATGTCAATGTTATTTATACATTGGCCATGCTTTAATTGTAATCCATGTGGTGTAATTTTACTAAGCTACCTTACGTACCTCGATTCCTATTACTGCAAGTCATTGAAAGAAATTTGATTACTCTCCCTCCATCACTCAATATAGACCCTTATCAACCACATGGTCGTAATTATGATGAAAATGTACATTGTGATTATCACCAATGCAATTGAAATTCTATTGATCATTGTTTTAAAATCAAACATATCATACAAGATCTTATTAACAATAATGTAATTGAGCTCCCTGATCCATCTACTTTTGAGTCGTTCAATGATCATCAAAATTTTAAAATCTTCAATGACCCATTACCAAAACTTGAAAAGCCACCTATTGATTCCTCTGCAAACCATACATATCATTTTGTGCCTCCTCCTTCATCTATGTCACTTTATTTTCTCATTTCTACTACTAACATGCCACCACCAGTTATTACATTATCGATCATGATTACCATGCTACATTTTCCTCTAATTCATTGTATATTTATCTTTTTATTAGTGTTCATATAGTCAATAATAATATGGTCCATCCCTCGGACCTTTCCAATGCATGGTATATGGCACTCCTACTAGCCATCAAATTTATAACCTCTCAAATCACATTTCCAGTACATAATTATGTAGTTCTTGTCATTCTTACCATTACTATTAGGTTTCTTACCATACCAGCACCTTTCCTCATTACATCTGAAATAAAATGTTGTGACATGGTCTTAGGTCTTCATTGGCTCAGCTCTACCCAGGGTATCCCTTAGATGCTTCACTTATGTCTTAAGTTCATACCCAATAAGAAAGTTGTCAACATCAAATGTATTTCACCATGTACACCATTACCTCGGCCCATTCGTGCCTCTATTTTAGCACTGGTCAAATCATTAAGGCCTCATGCACCTCTCAAGTATAAATTTATCTCAGCATCTATTTCTCCCATTCAGACACAACCTACATCATGATCCCATCATCCTCACTGGTCCATTAGTCCACCTCGTCAGCCTAAGTTCTATACTAAGAAAACATCTTCATATAGGTGTTCTCCACCTCCTTTACTGCATCGATCTCGCTCACATACACATAGATATATTTTTACACTAGGATTCCTAGACCATTGTCACATGCCTTCTCTTTCTCAGATACTGGATAAGGGGCCCTCTCTTTTCACTATCGTTAGATAGCATTTTATCCCTCACACACTTAGGGGCATTGAAATTTCTTCCCCCCATCACTATTGATTATCTCTATTGTCTACTCATAGCATATTTACTACAATTCATGCTCCGTGATTCATGTCTACCTTTCTAAGCGCTCTCAAATCTCTGACACACACATTATACTGTCATTACCTGATGATCTTTTTTTCTACAGTTTATACTTGATTGCTTACTGGGATAATTCCCAAATGAACCTCATCTCATGCACATCCGTTGGGGGTAAATTTCACCCCTCCAATTTTCACATCTTATACATCGTAGCACACCTTCACTTTTACACACCACCTGCACATTTTGGTTGCAATTACTCTTGTTAGATTATATTATTTACATGTTACACTTTGTTTCCCATGCTAGTTGAATACTCATTATGGCATTCTCTTTTTTATACACACAAGTCCATTCACTTGGTATCATGAGGTGAATGTATGAATTTTATAAATTATTACATGATCCATGATTCTCGATACTTCTCTTTACTAGTCATGTCAAGGCTACTTATGGCATCTACCTTTTCTACTCTCATAGTTTACACATCATATGTCCTATCATTTTAGTATTTAATATTTTTGTTCTCTTTCAATTACTTTTTGTTGATATATACATGATTCTACATACTACTTATCTTTCTAAAATTCTAATGCGTGCTTCTTGTATAGCATTTTCCTTCTAGGTTACTATACAACCATGGTTACATGTTTGCTATTATTTTCCACTATTTTTGGGTTATGCCCTATGTCATGCTTGATCATGGTTTTCTTATGGTTGTTCCGACCCTGATTGTCTTGAGACATTGTGAGCGATGTCCCATGTCTGCAACTCACTTTTCAATGTCCCTCTTATCTTCATATGTTATTGTTACTTTGTATTGTATTGCATGCTTTTATACTAACACTTGTTTTTATCCTACATTATTTACACGTGCCTTGGATTCTACCATGCACATCCTCTACCCCATGTAGGTATAAATTCCATGATATGCATATAAGTTTTAGGTCCTCTCCTCTGGGCCGCATCCTCCTACATTTTTCACATGCACCTAAATGAGTCGAGGAAACAATTGGGTGTACAAATAACCCTTCTAACATCTCAAAGCTCAAGAATAGAATAACACATCACAAAAACTGTAAAAGAACATAGTCATAGAGTGGACCAGAATCAGACTTGGATCACAAACACACAACAAAAAATAGTGCCTAGTAACAAACATGAATAATGGGCATTTTTGTCCCAACTAGGAGCTTGCATCTTCGGGAAAAAATAGACAGTTTCTTAATTCAACGCATTTTCAAGAAGTTTCAATAGATTTATAAATTATCAAACACTTCTCTCTAGTTACAAAATTCAATCAATTGGTTACAATTCTATTATAATAAAGTTACAAATGGTTATAATCGGTTACAAATCAAGACATGTCAATCTATAATGGCACCTATAATTCAAGATGTGTCATGGACTGAGAGAAAAACAAGACCTCTCTCCGCAACACTCTTCTATTGGCAAGAGATCACCCTGTTGGTACGTGAATTTAATCTTCTTCAAAGGCCGAGTAGCATCTTGGATTTGACAAGACACTCAGAGGCAGATAGATGATTATTTATGTCATTTTTTACCCAAGGAAGTGATCTATAAGAATTTTTAGCACTTAGACTTTGAAAGAAGTGGGTAGCACCTTAATAGGATATGATCTTATCCTAACTATTTTAGTTTGTGCCTTTCAACCAAGGTAAGAGAACCTATTTTGTAACCTCTATTATTAAAGGAGACACAAATACCTTTCTTTTGCACAAATTTTATAGAGAAGACCTTGGGGAAAATATGATCAACACACCAAATATGAGTCTCACGAGTTGTCCTTTCTAGATTATGGAGATATTTTCAACACAAGGCAAAGGTTACTAAAGACATTTGGAATCCTGATTTCTTCTACATATTTTTGACAATGGGATTTTGCATTTGTTCATACACAGGACAAAACAGGAATAGTTCAAGGTAGGATGAATTTTTTGAAGGATTTTGGTGGGAGATGAAGCAGAACAGAGGTGATTATACCAGATCTTTGGATGGACATCACAATAATGAACAAATTCACAACATAAAGCTCAAGAATAGTCAAGATGTTCCTTCAACCAGAGGGTGTGACATAATCTTTGAGACGCTAACACGAATGCTGAAATTTAAATCAATTAAAGACTAAAATTTCTGGTTAATCAAACCTAAGGTACACCCGAAGACTTATAGAAGTTATTTATCAACAAATGACAGTGAATTGATTTTAAATTTGTTTATCTCATCCAAGATGAAGGCTCTTCTTGAAATGAAATTACAAATACCATTAGACTATCACAGGAATGAGATACTGTGTGATTTCACAAAAGATTTAGTATAAGATTGCAACAGGAATGAAATAAACTATTTGCAGACATTCTTATAATAAAGCAGACACAACATTGCTAGAGATTAGACACAAATTAATTTTAAAATTGATTAGATTCATTATCAGGGGAAAGCTTCCAGAGTAATCTCAGTGCTTGTTAATGGCTATACATCTGCAACAAACTTGACACGATAGAAAATCTAACGTAGAAAGAAAATAACAGGTAATATCGATTTTTCCTCTCGGTAAGACAACTTTCTCAAGTTTTTTCTCAAGAATTCATACTCCGACCTTTTGCAAGAGTAATCTTATTATATCTATAATACACCCTTTACATCTAATTTTCCCCTCAAAAGAGAAATATTCGAAGTACCTTTGTTGCACATATCGGATCATGATTTGCAGAAAGTGACATTCAATAGATTCACAAAAAAATTGCCAGTTGTTTTCAAAAAAGGTGAATCATTGTTCTAACTGGAAGCATATTCTTCATCCTTGGTGCCTGCAACACCTTTTCCCCTCAAAAGAGAAGAATATTCGAGGGACCTTTTCTTGTTACCAATTTTTTTCAGACAAAGACATTTAACAAATTCAGATCCAAAATCTGCCAGGTTGACCAATTATTAATTGATAACGTCTCTGAGACCCTCGAATAATGACTAGGATTCCCTTCCATCACATTTCAGTAGTCCTTCTAATCATTTTGATTATGTTATGTGAGAAATTCCTCCTTTAATAATTTTTTAGAGCCTCTACATAGCTGGACTTGACAGGTCATCCCTTTTTTCTTTCGAGGCAATGCATTTTTAACCTTTTGTGCCTGCACTTTCATCATTTCATCGTTTTCCCCTCCTTTTCCTCTAAACTTTTACCCTGCAACTTCTAGATCTAGAATTTTTCATTTTTACATGAGCCTGAGCAAAAATCCACCTCAAAAGTACTTCATATTTACAAATTGAGCTCACAAATTGAATCAATTGAACTTTGTAGATGAAAATGACATAGATATGCCAAAAATTTGATGAAGAATGATGCAAAAATGCATCTCCAAACATCCTAGAGCTTCAATGGTGGAAAAATCAAATGAAATGCATAGCTACCATTGATCATGCCTTTCAAATTTTAATCTGAGCCCTCCACATGGCGAAATGTGATTGGAAATGGGTCAAGGAGCACCATTTGACATTTTATAATTTTTGAAAAAAATAAAATGTTGACATTTTTCTCTGCCCCTCCGCCCTTAGAAAACAAGCTTAACACATGTCCCAATGTGGGTCCCAAAGACCTGTGCTTCAACTTACAATTTTATCCCCTTTTTACAAAAGGAAAAAAACCTTAAATAACCCCAAAGCTTTGTTTCTCCATTTCTCCACCTGCTACATGTCTCAATGACACATTTTGAGATGGTCTCGAAAAATAGAGACCCCAAACAAGTAAGGGCCCAACACGTGTCTCAGTCCGACAGAGTCCCCAAGCATCCTCCTGGCACTTCTTCAAAATAAAAATCAAGGGTCGATCCCCA
This sequence comes from Taxus wallichiana var. yunnanensis, assembly GCA_018340775.1. Lineage (NCBI taxonomy): Eukaryota > Viridiplantae > Streptophyta > Pinopsida > Cupressales > Taxaceae > Taxus > Taxus wallichiana. The sequence goes on from CM031238.1 coordinate 4,622,632, forward strand.
AAAATGTGCGGTCCCTCCACGTGTCCCAGGCCATTTTAGGAAGTTTCTTGAAAATTCTAAGTATGGAAAATCCTGGTAGAAGCCTCCACGTGTCTTTCTAGCGTAACTTCAAGATGGTCCGCAAGAGTAGAGACCATGAGCAAGCGTGGGCTCACCACGTGGACATGATTTTGGTTGAAGTGAGCCTTAGAAATTTTAAAATGCCCCATAGAGCCACATGCAACTAGGAAGGGCCACATTTTAACTAATGTCGAGAAGTAATTTTGACTGGGAAACTACACCCGTCAAATTGTAAAATGCAGGAGAGCCACCATTTGAGCCTGGGGAGATAGAAAACATAATAGAGGCCGCAAACTAAGGGATTTCAAAGTTCGATGGGGCAAGAATAATTTGAGCACCAACTTTGGCTCCGACTCGGGGATGGGAACTCCCCATGAGTGCCATAAGAAAAAATAGTAGACCAAGTGCCAAGAACAGACTAAGTGCTAAAAACATACCATTGGGCAACAAAGTTAAAGGATAAGCCTACATAGTAGAACAACCACAACCATCCTCCAAAAACGAACCGAGAAACTAATAGAAATAGGTCACCAAGGACTAGAATGAATAAAAACATAAATGAAGATGAGAAAAAAGAACTATACACTGTAAAAATGGAATATACCTTGATTCTAAGAAGTCAATCAAGGAAATGCTTCAAATGCCTTCCATTAACAGGAAATTCAAGTAGTTCCCTGTCTAAGTCTTTTAGGAAGAAGGTATTTTCACCAATTCAAATATCAATTAAAAAAGGACCCATCCACAATGCATTAAATTTACCATGCTTTCCCTTATCTTCATGCTTGTTATGCCATAATAGCACAAGATCCCCAATGCTGAAAGCTATGGGTGTTACCATTTTGTCAAATAACCTCTTCAACTATTCTCTGAACTTTACATGTCATTGATGGGATGCCCTTCTCTCCTCATCCAACTCAATAATCTGATTAATTCCAGTATCATATAAACTAACTTCTTGGTCTTCAATTTTTTGAACAAACTGAAATGAGGACAATTGCAAATGGAGGGGCAGCAGAGCTTGAGTTCCATATACCAATTCAAATGGGATTTTACTAGTAGATCTATTGAAAATGATTATGTCATCCCAAACAGAAAACTTCAGTTGCTCACCCCACTTCCTTTTGTTTAGCTCCAAGATTCTCCTAATGATCTTTAACAAGATTTTATTATTGGACTCAACTTTTCCATTTCCTTTGGGATTGTAGTTAGAAGCATATGTCAGATTGATCCCATATTATTTGCACATCTCCACAAAAGGTTTGGCTCTGAAACTCATGGCATTATCAATAACAATTTTAGCAGGCACTCGAAATATGCATATGATTTGATTCAGCATGAAGTCCATGATAACTTGGTGTGTTGTTTTCTTGGTGGTGATTGCTTCCACCCACTTAGTGAAATAATCGGTGGCCACAAGAATACACTTATGACCAACACTGGAAGGGTCATATATTTCCCCAATAAAATCCATTCCTTCTTTTCTTAATGGAGCTTCAATGGACACATGTTGTAAAGGAAGGGAGCTTGAAGCTTTCATTCTTCCAAAGAAATGCTGGTAACTTTCACATTTCCTAACCAATATAGTTGTGTCCTTGAAGAGAGTTAGCCACCAATAACCAGCCCTCAAGATTTTATGTGTTGTAACTCTGCTAGCACAATGTCCCCCATAGACCCCTCCATGGAGATCAACAATTATTTTGGGGGCCTCATTTTCAGTAATGCATCTCAAGAGCACTCCCTCGGGTTCTTCTAAGCTAACCCAAAATCGGTAATGACATACTTTTGAGAGGCTAACTTAAGAGATATTTTCTGATTTTTACTTAGATATTCAGGGCAGCATAGATGTCTGAGATAAAATATTATATCTTTTTACCATTTAGAACTTACCAACTTTTCAAGGACATCCACTCTTTCTCCTTCCACTTCATTTACCTCAGTAGTTTGTAGGTTGCTCTCAACCATAAGCTTAGCAAGACCCAAACCTCTTACCAATTTTGTTGTCTAATATCCATGTCATACTCCTGCAATTTTTTCACCCATCTACATCTTTTGCTTGAGACCTCCATCTCTGATAAGATGTCTTTCACCATGATGTGGGGAACATAAGAAACAACATTAGAACTTAAGATGTAGGGTCTGAAAACCTTTGTTGCTTTCACCAAGGAAAATTCTTGCTTCTCCATAATGGTGTATTTTAACTCAACTCCATGTAATACCTTACTAAAAAGGAAATTGGTCTCTCAGCCCCTTTATCATCCTTCTGTAACAAAAAAATGCAATGGTGTTTTCTGAAGCAAAAGAAAACACTTGAAAATGTTTCTTGTAATTTGGGGCTCCCAAAACAGGGGCATGCTTTAGTGCTTCTTTGATCCCATCAAAATCCTGAATGGTTTCCTCTTCCCACTTGATGATCTGGTGTTTCTTCAACATGCAAGTGATGGGGAGAGTCAACTCAAAAATTTAGACACAAATCTTCTAATGAAATTGATTTTCCCAAAAAAGGATTGGATTCCCTTCTTGGTTCTTGGAATTAGAACCTTGCTGATAGCTTCTACCCTCTCGGGATCAATCATGACACCATCCTTTGACACAACGTGACCAACTAACTTGGCCTTTTGCACTCCAAAGTGGCACTTCTTGTGATTCAATGATATGCCAAATTCTCTACATCTAATCAACATCTTTTCCAAGTGTTGCAAGTGATCATTTCTCTCCCTGGAAAACACATTTACATCATCTTGATAAACAATAATGAAATCATTAATGTAACCAGCAAAAGCCACATCCATTTCCCTTTGAAATTTTGCTTCAGCATTCATTAGACCAAAAGGAATTCTATTATAGACACATGTTCCCCAAGGAGTGGAAAAGGAAGTATTAATTCTTTCTGATTCCTTTAGAAAAACTTTATTATATCTAGAGAAACCATCCAAAGTAGAAAGCAACTCAGATCCAGTCACTAATTGCAGCATATTTTCCATGTTTGGAAGAGGATAATTATCTTTCATTGATGCTCTATTCATATTTCTAAAATCTAGGCATATCCTGATATCACCATTATTTTTTGTAACTGGTACTAAGTTTGCGACCCAAGAAGAATACCTTATTGGCTGAATAATCCCTCCATCCCTTAGCTTCTCCAATTGATCTTGAATTTTCATGGAGAGGAGTTGATTAATCGGCCTCTGATTTTTTTTGAATGGTTTTGCATTTGTTTTGAGAGGAATTTCATGCTAAAACAAATCCTCTCTATATGCTTTTAGCTCAGAATAAGACCAAGCCAAACAATCCTGATATTTCTTCAACAATTGGACATAGGAATGTTTATCTTCCTTGCTTAGATTTCTTCCCAACCAGATCTTCCTTGGTTTCTCCCTTGTGCCAAGGTCATGCTCTTCAACATCCCTTGAGGCTACTATATTTCTATGAATAACGCAATTATCATTATCAAAGTTTGATTCAAGAGCAACCATCCCTCTAGGAATGGTACTAGTTTTCAATTGGATGATGTCTTTGACAAACAAATTTTCTTTTCCTTCTGTTGTCCACACCATTGGCTCCCAATCAAAACACTGATTAGGAAACTCCCTTTTTTTCTACAGAAACCGTTTCACTTGGGCATCATTATCAAATACTTGCCAATTTTTTACGTTGTCAAGGACAAATGGCCTTGTTAGTATTTCAACATTATATTCACAATTAGGGTACATTGCACAAACATCAAATCGATATCCCAAGAATACAATCTAGTCTACAACAACATTGAACTTTCAATCATGATGCACAATATTAAATGAGTCAAAAATTTAATCAAATCCCAAACTGCATGCTTGTATTGTTTCATTCTCTGATTTTTAGCAGCATATAATTTTCTAATTTGTTTGACAATCAGTTCTGAGTCTCCTTTGACAATGATATCTTTAATATGATACTTCCAAGAAATTCTCAAACCTAATAATAATGCTTCATACTCAGCAATGTTATTAGTGAATTCAAAGTTAAGTTTGAAATAAAATACAAACTCTTCTTGGTTTGGGGAGATTAGAACAATGCCGAACCATTTCTAAACTTGGAACAGGCTCCATCAAATAACAAGGTCCAATGTAAACCATCCTATTAAATAAATTCACAATAAGCAATATATTGCTCCCTGCCATCAGCAAACCCCACAAAGTTATCTACATCCACATCAGCATATAACACTTCATAAGAAGCATTATTTGGATCCTCAATGAGGTGCAACATTTTCTTCTCTCCATACAACTTTAGAAGGCTGCCTTTAGATGGAATGGTGGGAAAATACATATCCATCTAAACACTTCCGCCAACACTCGCATCGCCACTTTCTTGATAAAAGCATGCCCCATTTGGCAGGGCAATCAAAAATGACAAAATCAAGTTTCAGGTTCTTACCCGGATAAGCTGCAAGTTGTACCACCAATCCTTTCACACATCCAACAATGGGCACCTCTCTAGGGTCCATGGCAGTGTATTTTCCATATGCTACTGTCACTTTGATATCTAGATCATTCGTGACCTCAAGAGGCATGACATTGCATGATGCACTGGAATCAAACATACAATTATGTAGCAGTCTATCCTTAATGATCAAAGTTGTAAAAAATGGATGAACATTTATTTGGGATTCAACCAAAGATGTCCCCAGGTAAACCTCAGGTACTTCTCCAAGATCTTCCAATGCTGGTAGTGTTTCAAGGTCTACAATAGTTGGAGGAGGAGTTTCTATAATGTTTACATTTCTACCTGGGGTACTCTTTTCTTCTTTCAATCCCAAGTACTCAAATGCTCTCTTCTTGTGCTCAGGAATCCTAAGAAACTCAAAAATTGGAAAATTAACTTTGATTTGACTCAAAACCTAGGCAATGTCATATGGAACATTCTTTGGCAAGGTAACATTGGAAGGGTGATTAGAAAACTCATCAGATGGCATGGGATTATTGGCAGTTTGGGCATGAGGAGAAAGTATGAATCTTTTTTCGTACAACAAGGCCTTTAGAAGGTGTGTCTTTCTTAGGAGCCTCTTTAGGAATACTAGTGAGCAATGGAGTTTTATGTTTGGCTTGAGGCCCTGCTCCTTTGATAACTCTACTCCTAGTATTATAATCCTTTTCTTGAGCAACAACAACGTTCATCAATAACTGCCTATCTTCCTCCGAAGGGATTCCTCCATCATACTTCTTTATCATTAAAGATCTTAAATACTCAAAGTCATTATTAGGTATTTAAAAATCTTGCACTACATCTACTTCAAAAGTATGAGAAGGAGGAAGAAGTGGTACCCAGTGAATGCAATCCAAAAAATTGTAGTAGTTCGAGCACTTAACACTTTGGTTGAAGATTCTCCTTGTTGTGAGCTTAAAGAGAAAACCATCATGAAAACATCATCATCAGCACCATCATCATTATCATCTTCTTATTCTTGTTGATTTACTTCACATGGAGGATGCGGTAGAAAGAATCTATCACACCAATCAATCTCATTAGCTTCATCAACAACAACAACCCAGGAAGTCAAAGGAATAGACACCATTCTACTTTCACGTGCTTATCACCCCTAGGATGATTTCCAAATCTGTCATGATTTTGTGCCTTTTGATGACCTTGTGAACTCTGTCCAATTCCTTTCTCTTCATGGGCTAGTTTGTAGGATATTTCTTTGACAGTCCCTACCAAATTTTTAACAACCTCCTCAAGCTCCACACTCTTTCTTTCTCTAGTTTTTTCTGTGTTTATCAGTTTAACACATTCCCTCTTAGGAGGTTTTCCAATGGCCTTGATTTTGTTCTCAATTTGCATAGCCATAGTAAAGGCCCACCTCAAAGTGTCAGGGTTTTTATCCCTCAAATAGTATGCAACCTTCTTGTCAAATGCATCAGCATACTTTATAAGATAATATTTTTGACATGGCCTCAAATTCACAAGGATTCTTCGCAATGTCTTATTGAATCTTGTATTAAACTCATGCACCGATTCATTATTATTCTTTTTAATATTCTCAAATTCTGACAAGAGAAACCTAGGGTTTATTTTTTCACCATATTACAATCTAAATGCATTCTTCATTTAAGTCCAAGAATCAATAGAGTTATCAGGAAGAACTTTATACCAGTCCCTTGAATCCTATTCTAGAGTATGAATAAATAATTTAATGTATACATCTTCAAACTCTATTTTGAAATCCTGCATCATATTGACAATGAGTTTCAAGTGTTGATCACTAGTTATCACATTATTTCCTTGAAACTTAGGCAATATGTTTCTTACATCCTGTGGCACAACATTTGGATAACAAACCATCCCTCTAAAACTAATGGTACCAAAAGTATTAACGAAAAATGAGGTTTGGGTGGAGGCTGAGCCATATTATTCTTAGGAGGTGATCTTACAGGAGAAAAAGAGTGATGAGGAGTGATGGTTTTGTGTGGTACAGGATACAATTTTTAGAATGACTATCCCCTAATGGTTTTGTCTCTTGGAAAACTTTATTAGATTTTGAAAATACAGTGGTAGATCGATAATCAAATGTTTCAAATATAGATGATGGACCCTCTCTAGATGGAGAATTTGGATTTACAAAGATGCTACCTAATTCAGAAGCAGTTGAGGAAGTATTTCAATCTTCAACCACGTGCCGATAAATTTTACCAATGGAGATCTCTTTTCTTGATGGGTATTCTCCAAAAGCCTTCCAAATTTTTCCTCCTTCTGAATTAGACTTTTCAAACTCTGGAAACAACCTTCTACTATGGTCCGCAGTGAAGAAAGATCTTCTTCCTTCCAGCTTTTCAAAGATTAGTAACAAATTTTCAATTGATAGAGGTTAAGATACTGGCATTTATCAAAATTAAATAAACTTGGAGCTGCCACTAAGGATTTTCACCCTAGTTATGCAAATGCACTAAAATAATCTATCAAATGTTTGTTATTACTAGAATCTCATGCAAAGCTTTACAAATTAGACCTTTCTTCACCCAAATTTATCAATGGTGAGGAAAACTTAGTACAATAACTACTGGAAAAATTGGACAGAAAGCACGCAGAACTTATAACTTTGTTCAATCCTTACAGATCTGATCAGAGAATGATTTTTTCAAAATGTATTTGTACACAGAACTACAAGAAACATTACCAGAGTTTGGAAATATTTAAATTCTTCAAATTATTCCTTGGAAAAGGAGCCATTATAGTGCTATTGATGGGCCAAATGGATACGAAATGGAAACAAATCAACAAATCAGTCTCGGCAATGCAAATATGTTCCTAGCAACGTAAATCAGTTCCCTGGAAAAGGCACCATTTTGGTGTTGGTACCCAGATTTCATCTTATTCAAATTCCGAGCAGCATCATGGATTTGACAAGACACTCAGAGGCAAATAGATGATTATTTATGTCATTTTTTAGCCAGGAAGTGATCTATCTGAATTTTTAGCACTTAGACTTTGAAAGAAGTGCGTAGCACCTTAAAAGGATGTGATCTTATCCTAGCTATTTTAGGTTGTGCCTTTCAACCAAGGTAAGAGAACCTATTTTGTAACCTCTGTTATTAAAGGAGACGCAAATACCTTTCTTTTGCAAAAATTTTATAGAGAAGACCTTGGGGAAAATATGATCAACACACCAAATCTGACTCTCACGAGTTATCACTTCTAGATTATGGAGATATTCACAACACAAGGCAAATGTTACTAAAGACATTTGGAATCCTGATTTCTTCTACATATTTTTGATAGTGGGATTTTGTATTTGTTCATACACAGGATAAAATAGGGGTAGTTCAGGGTAGGATGAATTTTTTTAAAGGATTTTCGTGGGAGATGAAGCAGGACAAAGGTGATTATATCAGATCTTTGGAGGGACTTCACAATAGAAAGCTCTAGAACACTCAAGGTGTTCCTTCAACCAGAGGGTGTGCTTCAATGGAGGCCTAGATCAGCACGTTTTCACATAATCTTTGAGACTCTTACACGAAGACTCAAATTTAAAGACTCAATTAAACACTAAAGTTTCTGGTTAATCACGCCTAAGGTACACCCAAATACTTACAGAGGATCTTTATCAAAAAATGAAAATGAATTGATTTCAAATTTGTTTATCTCATCCAAGATGAAGGATCTTCTTGAAAAGAAATTACAAATACCATTAGACTATCACAGGGACAAGATCCTGTGTGATTTCACAAAAATTTTAGTATAAGATTGCAAAAGGAATAAAAGAAACTATTTGCATACATTTTAAAAATAAAGCAGACACAAAATTGCTAGAGATTAGACGCAAATTAATCCCAAAATTACTTAGATTCATAAGTAGGGGAAAGCTTCCAGAGCAATCTCAGTGCTTGTCAATGGCTATACATCTGCAACCAACTTGACACGATAGAAAACCTAACACAAAAAGATAAAATAACATGTAATCTCGGCTTTGTCCTCTTGGGAAGACTTCTTTCTCAATTTTTTTCTCAAGAATTCATACTTCGACCTTTTTCAAGAGTAATCTCATTGCATTTGTAATACACCCTTTACATCCAATTTCCCCCAAAAGAGGAATATTCGAAGCACCTTTGTTGAACATATTGGATCATGATTTGAAGAAAGTGACATTCAACAAATTCACAAAATGTTGCCAGGTGTTTTAAAAAAAGTGAATCATTGTAAATATTTGCATCATTGTTCTGATTGGAGGCATATTATTCGTCCTTGGCACCTATAACACCTTTTCCCCTTAAAAGAGAAGAATATTCGAGGGACCTTTGCTTGTTACCAATTTTTTTTAGACAGAGACATTTAACAAATTCAGATCCCAAATATGCCAAGTGGACCAATTATGAACTGATAATGTCTCTGGGACCCTCGAATAATGACTAGGATGTCATGCCAAAACTTTTCAGGAGTCCTTCTAATCATTCTTAATCACTTCATGTGATAAATCCCTCCTTTAATCATTTTTTAGAGCCTCTGCATAGCTGGACTTGACAGGTCCTCCCTTTTTTCTTTTGAGGCAACACCTTTTTAACCTTTTGCACCTAAACTTTCATCATTTCATCCTTCTTCCCTCCTTTTCCTCTAAAATTTTACTCTGCAACTTTTGGATATGGAATTTAGCATTTTTACATGAGCCTGAGAAAAAATACACCTCAAAATTACTTCATATTTACAAATTGAGCTCCCAAATTGATTCAATTGAACTTTACAGACCAAAACGACAAAAAATTGCCAAAAATTTGATGAAGAATGATGCAAAAATGCATCATCAAACATCCTAGAGCTTCAATGGCGGAAAAATCAAATGAAATGCACAACTATCATTGATCTTTCCTATCAAATTTTAATATGAGCCCTCCACATGGCGAATTGTGATTGGAAATGGGTCTGGGAGCATTTTTTGACATTTTATAATTTTTGGAAAAAAGTAAAATGTTAAAAAATATCTCCACCCCTCCACCCTTAGAAAACAAGCTTGACACTTGTCTCAATGTGGGTTGCAGCAGACCTGTGCTTCAACTTACAATTTTACCCCCTTTTTATAAAAGGCAAAAAACCTTAAATAACCCCAAAGATCTGTTTCTCCATTTCCCCACCTGCTACGTGTCTCAATGGGGAATGTTGAGATGGTCCCGAAAAGTAGAGACCCAAAACAAGCGCGGGACCAACACGTGTCTTAGTCCGGTAGAGTCTCCAAGTGTCCTCCTGACACTTATTCAAAATAAAAATCAAGGGCCAATCCCTAAAAATGCACGGTCCCTCCACGTGTCCCAGGACCTTTTAGGAAGTTGCTTCAAAATTCTAAGTACAGGAAGGCCGAGTGGAAGCCTCTGCGTGTCTTTAAGGCGTAACTTCAAGATGGTCCCAAAGAGCTAAGACCCTAAGCAAGCTCGGGCTCACCACGTGGACATGATTTGGGTTGAAGTGAGCCTTAGAATTTTTAAAGTGCCCCGTAGAGCTGCATCTAATCAGAAAGGGCCACATTTCAATTGATGCTGAAAAGTAATTTTGACTAGGAAACTACACCCATCAAACTGTAAAATGTGGGAGAGCCACAATTTGAGCCCAGGGAGACAAAAAACATAACAGAGGCCACAAACTGAAGTATTTAAAAGGTCTATGGGGTGAAACTAATTTTAGCATCAACACACCCAAAAAACTTGCTCTTGACATGAGATCACACAAAAAACTCACTCTTGGCATGAGATTTTCTAAAAATTTCATCCTTGGTGGTAGGAGGCTCAAATATTGCATCATTTACAAATAAAAGAGGAAAAATTTCTATCCATTACTTCCTCATATATCAGGTTCACTCTTTCCTTTTCTACTACTTTTACATACTCATACATATGTTACTCTAATTTTTCATATACGGGACTTTGACTACTCGTTTTCTCTTCTTTTGCACGTATGTCCTTATAAGAGACAAGTATTAACTCACATCAGAGAGCATAAGCTCCAAAAGAACACTACCACGAATACGATTCAGTTCTAGGTTATACCTCCATCTCCTAGTTTCCACGCTTCACATTATGACGACTTCACGCTTCACTTGTCCACTCGGCACGCTATCGGCTACACACTTCTCTTTGGTTTAGAAGGTACACATCTTCTATCTAATTTATACTATCGAGTATTAACTCAACAAAAAAATTGGGGAAAATGTAGACACCAAATCTATGCATTAGTGTACATTTCTAGGTCCTAAAGCATACTAATACATAAATGATGCCTTAGCGAGAAAACTAGTGGTTTACAACTCTATTTGGCATTTTCATTTTTTTTAATCTATTATACATTACTAGTTTTACACATCTCATATATCTTCCAACACATGACTGATTTATCTATTATGGTATTGGACACTAGCATCCAGTTAGGGAAGAAACACCTAGGAGCTCCTACCCCTTATGAGTGTCCCTATCCTTCTCTTTCTTCTTCTTACTCTTTTTATTAATTTTCACTTCTTCGTCACCTTTTAATATTGTAGGTTTATCTTTCAGTTTTGCAAAAATTAAATTCAAGCAAGGGAATCATATATATACTTAGTTTACTTCTTCTAAATTAAGGTCTAAACAATATAAGCATTATCTATCAACACCTAATCTTTAACAAAGACACAAGAGCAAAATAAGGCATACATTAGTGAATTCATACAAGGGACAAGGGATCCATTGTTCTACATGCACAAAATAGAAAGGGAGTTCATTCTATTCCATCATACACATTATTTAACTTAAAGAAATCTAGATCTGGCTTACTATCATTGTGAAAATTTCACAACGGAAACATAAGGCATCATTATACACAAAATCCTAAAGAAATACATGGATTCTTATATGTAATGTGGCACTCGGTCGTAACTTCATTCTTCACTAATTATAGGGGTCAGCCTGACTCCATATTCTACTTCTTTTTTATTAGATTTGATGTGGTTTATGGAAATGTGTAGGTAGTCATCTATTTTGCAGGCTACATGTGTGATCAAAACCCTAATAGAGAAACTAGAGAAGAAAACAAAGAGTAGAAGAAAATATCCTCTAACCTAGAAAATGTGAAACTCAAACCATCTGAGAAAACACAAGCACCCAAATCCTCTAACCTCGGGTGCTCCTGTCCTCCCATGGGTGCTTCTTTCATGTATAGTTTTGAGTTCCACAACCCTCGGTGAGATATGATGACATTTTTTCCATCATGTTTTATCACCTACTTAGTCCATATCAGTCATAGGTTCTATGGAATCAACTAAGTCATCTTTCCTAACTCATTTTCTTAGGGTTTTACATTTTTGCACGCTTATTTCTAGGAAATTAATGTATTTTATCATATGAATATCATTATTTACAATACTTACTCTAAAATAAAGGTTCAACTCAATTTATATTAAATCAAACTCCCCATCTAAGTGAATCCTATACCACTTAACTTTTAACTCTTCACTGACAATATGGTTCTTACAGACATTTTTATAGTCAAGTCTAATAAGGCCCAAGATATAGAAATTAATGTAATGGTTTAATTCCTGCATTTAGTCCATATATTATAGTGGTCCACATCTCTACTATTTTTAAATTATTTGTTTCTCAAGGTATTCTCTCAACATGGATATTTCATATAATACATACTATCTTCAAATTTAGAGATTGCCTTAAAAAAAACTACAATACCATCATGATTAGGAATAACTTCACTAAGGTTTTTTCTATAGTCCTTGATGATTATATCTCCAAATGGGTAGAGACAAAATTTCCTAAGGAAAATGGTCACGTAGGATTTAAAAGAAATTACTAAAAAATAACCACAATTCACTCTTGTTACTATTATAGAGGAGGTGAAGGCTATCAAATGGAAGGTACAATGTTTTTTTATATACTTTTTTAAGGCATTTGATAAAGTACTAAGGCATATTTTGATTCAGAGGCTTAAGGACTTGGGTCTTTATAAATTAGTAATTTCATTAGTGATATCTTTATATGAGGAGGTGTTTGACATATTTATACTTAAATGGGCTCTACTGATAGAATGTATAAAACGATTGGTGTGAAACTAGATTTTCCAATATCATATACAATTTTTGGGCTCTTTATTGATGAATTATAGAATCTTATTTCCACATATTTGATTTAAAAAATCAAATATAAATTAATGACACTTGTGATATAATGTATATAATAGTTTTCAAGATAGATCTATCAAAATAAATTTATGAAAGAGTGATTGATAGGGTTTTTAAAATGACTCAACTTATATCTGTAGGTCTAAACTAGTTTTATACTGGAGAAAAAATTTGAAGGGGAGATTCTGAGTTGTGCAAATTTTCTGCCTCATTGTGGAAAGTGACTATTGTAGGGAGAGGAGTTCCTATAATATGACATGTCCGCCTAGGAGAAGATTTTTTCTTGGTGTTGGTGTCTATGAAATTTATAAAAGTATGGATCCTTTTGTGTCTCTCAATGTCACTCCTTATTCAGTATGTCTCACATCATATTCATTGTGTTCCATATGTGTAACATGTAAAATAAACCCTAGATACCTTAGTAGTACTCAAGCACACATTATATGAATACAAATATGCATATGCTTTAGTCATACTAACCTCGGTGCTCACCCCAATGTGATAGAAACCGAGTGTTGCACTACATTGTAGACATTATATAGTTTTTGTGCGTGAGTGTGTGTGTGATTAAAATAGTGTCCCTTGAGCTAGGATGCCCTACTTCTAGTCACACAAAGATGTAACATGCTATAACTAATTTTTCCCAAATGTAAATGTGTGGTATGGAATTTAGAATAAACCCTCCTACAAAATGAAGTATGTATTCCAGAATTCATTCCTTCGTGTAGTAAATAGAAAATATTAGCTCCTTGTAGATGTATATACCTCCTAAAATATTTCCCCATTAGTGAGGTTAAATCAGATGTATATATATATGATTAATTCTCTTAAGTTTCATCACTAACAAGTGAAAGGCTAGCGAAGGGTGCTAAAAGAATATAATAAAGAAGTGACATTTGAAAGATCTGAAAAAGAGATAAAGAGGACAGAGGTTCCCAGATGGGACAATAGTTCCCATGTTCTCATATCCGTAATGAAAGGTCTTTTACTGAGTGTAGAAAAATATCAAACAATGAAATTAGAGATTAATAGGATTTTGAATGGTATGCAAAACTATAAGTTTTCATTGAAAAACAACAAGTAACAAATATTAGAAGAATAAAAATAATTTAAAATCAAGGTAAAGGGGTGTTAACAACTAATTCTATTCCTTACAAATCATGCATATAAATTAAATGTTTAAATGCTAGATGTATGGTGTGTGATTTAGTGATTGAATTTTCCCCCTCTTTATGGTGGTGAATATGGATTTTATAGCATAAAGTAGAATATAAAAGTGTTACCAATAGCGTGATGAATGATTGTTGTCGTGTACAAAATGAAATAGTGTAACTTGTTTACCGTAAAACTATAGGCATATGAATGGATAAGGATCCTAGGGGTTAGCTTTTTTTTCATGGATAAATAATTTTATTTACACGTAGTACCTTGAATGTCGAATTTGGTAGAATTTTCTTTACATTTTCTTCATGGTTTCTTGTTTTCTTTACCTTTATCGGGACATGATATGACCTACAAGAGAAAACAAGTGTAGTTATTTCTCTAGGTAAACACAATTGAACTTTAACTGGAAAAATATGTAAAAATAGAAATTTATATTGGAAAAAATAAACCAAGGGGTTAGAGTACACCTAGAGTGTTGAAAGAAAAAGGGATAGAAACTTATTCCTTCTTGTAGAATTGTTGCTTAGTATATTTCATGAATAATATGAAGCATTGGGGCATCATGTTGCCACACTAGGGACTTGAGTATCCCAGTGCTAAACATTAAATTTATTCAACTAGTCATTGATAAGGGAAAGTGCATTGGGATAGTGGTTCATTTTTCCTTACAATCGTTAAAGTTTCTTTGTGGATAGGTACCATCAGAGATGACAGAAATCCTTGTTTGTAACTTTTCTTAGGTGACACAAAGGATCTAGACATACCGTTGTCCTATATATGACCTAGGTGTCATTCTCTTATTTACTTCCTACTTTCGTTCTTGAATTAGTAGTTAGTCCATGTTAGCAAGTGGTTACAATGTAGAGATGAGTGTGTAACTGGTGAAACTAGAGAAAATTGTGAATCTTGTGACTATTGAAATTGCTATGTAAATGTTTTTCCTAAAGACAAGAGTGTATAAACCTAATTTTTCACTTTTCATCTTTCTTACATGTGATTAACAAATCCCTTGTCTATATAGGGTTCACCGTTACATCTATTTCTTGAGTGGATTACTTAAGGGGATCACCAGAAATGAGGGCATGATTACTCACATAATCATTATGGGTTAAAGATAGTACTCAGATAGAGTATTACTATGTTTTATTAGCCATAGTTGTCCTTGCATTAATTATTATTTTCCCTTTATGTTTCATATATGTTGCACTTCTAAATCCATGTTTGCATTTTACCACTTGGTACCTTGTTCATCCCCTTATTCGATCCTCGGGACCTTGCATTAAACTTAGGATCCTTGGCCAATGCCATCACCAATGTGCGATGGTCTCAGTGTTAGGTTTTTCCATAGCCAAATCCATCACTCATATGCGATGGCATCATATATATGGTCATCAAGCTTTGACATTTCAAAAGGAGAGAAGCAAAAATCATAGGAATTTTCATTTTCTTTGCTCTCTTGCACAAACTTCACATTTTATTTCCCATCCCTTTGTTCATCTTACACTTGACTTGGATTAGATTGGAAAATATTCTTCTTGGATGGATTTCTTACACTAATTGGTAAACTAAAGTGAGTCTATTAAGATAATAGTGTTCCCCTTTCTCTACCCAATAGTGATTCTCTCAGAGTGTACTACTTCTGTGGAGAGATAAATTCATCATTCACCACCCCATAGGTAAGTTCTATAACTCTCTTTGTCATTTTTCACAGGTTAGGTCATTTCCTTTCCCCATTGTTCTATGTTACCTTATTGTTACATGTAAATTGATACTAGTTAACATAGTGCTCTTATTTTATCATCTACTTAGCTTTCCTTTATTTAAATTTAAGGTATATTGTCAATGTTTATATTATCCTCTTATTGATCTACACCATCTCTTCCCCCATTTACCAATATCCTAGGAGGGTACTCTCCTCTATCTTGACTGTGGACCTTGGAAACCATAGGTTGACATAGTGTAGGTATTACTACCCTCTGGCTATGCAACATTAGCGCTCATCATAGCCGCTAAACATTAACCCATTGTGTGCAAGTTCATGAGTATATCCTATTTGTTTTCTCAATACCCTTTTATAAAATCCAAAATCTAGTCATCACAGACACCATTGCCAAGGGGAAATCATGTCTATTTATATTCTGACATGACAAATCCTTTTTTTTCTTGTTCCTCTATTTTCCAAATGATGTCAGCCCTTATGTAAGTTTTCTGGAAGGGCCAATCCTTTTTGTTCTTATGAGTCTTTCTCTTAATGCCATTGGCCCTTATCCAAACATTAGATAGGGTTGAATGTGTATGGAGAACATATTTCTAGAACATTGTTTTCAGCTCCCAAACTGCAAAAATGTCACCTCTGAGGATATTTGTTGCACAATTTAACCCTCATAATTTCTCCATGCAGTATTATTTTCTGCATACATCTCCTTTTCATGCTTCTAAATGTGATAGTTCTCATCCTATGAGCACTAATCTTCCTAGTCACCCCAATCTCACCCGTGAGACTCTTCTATCCCAACCCTGTCCCTTTGAGAAGTCATAATAGGGTCACTCAGTATAATTTAATGTGGTTGAGGTTTAGAAAATAGATCCCAAATCCATGATTAATAATATAAAAAAAAAGGATTATTTTACTCTTGACAAGGATGGAGGTTTGCAAAGGATATCCATCGATGTCATGGAAATGACTATAAACTATATTAATCAGGAAGTACCCCATTATGATGAGACTCTTCCTTGCATGAATAATCAAGTGGAGTCTCCCAAAACCCCTATCAATGATAACGATAATCACAAAAAAGTACCCACCTCTAAAGGCCATTTTTATATGGTACCCAACATGGTGATAGTCAAACTCCTAGATCAGATGGACTCATCCCAAGATACCACCATAGCTAGCATGATTCAAATAAAATATCAGATGTTATAACTAGCATCTTAAATGTAGGCTGACATGGCTAAACTTTAAATTTTTCTACGACAAGATATTGGGGCATAATGACCCCTCCATTACCAAATGTTTCTAGTGGAGTTTCGATCACCCAACACTCTATCCATAATAAATTTCTAAAATCCCATATGTACCCTTTTATACCTAATGATCAAGCCTGCAAAGAAAAAAATATCCCTCTTCATGACACCATCGTCTGCTATGCAAAAACTCCTCTAGGGCCAATGACATCAAGAAAAATTCTTCTAAAAACAATATCATCCCATATAAAAATGAAAATTACTGGGAAAATAACATAAAAAATAATATAAAGATAGTTTCTAGAGTCTCCCTGATTACACTTGCTTCTTCTAGCTATGTTCGTTGAAACTCCGACAGCTCTTATCCCATGGAAAAACTCAATCGTGATGAGTGGGATCCTCTTGAAGCACTTTCCCAACCTCCTATCCAATTACCTTATCTAGAACTCATATGTATGTCACCTCGCCATCGCAGGCATCTCATGATATCCTTATATGATATGAAAATCCCCTTTCCTCCCACTTTGGGGTAGAGTCCCACATTACATGGCTTTGAGAACATCATCTTCACTTAGTGTGAGGAGTTCTCTTTTCATATCGACCTTTCCACTGATTATGGAAACCAACCACCTTGCCCTTATCCTCATCCCACTATGGATTATTTTCAGTGTGACATTCTCATCCGACTTGAGGATTGGATTGATGTCCCACTATTTTTCCACATGATCTAAAGTTAATAAGTATATCACTATTATAAATCGTGTCATAGAATACATCATGACTCGTGCTAGAATTCACATCTTACACCAAGTTCACAATATCATCACTAACACCCTATGATATTTTCCCCCTCGTGGCTAGCTATCTATCAAACTTTGACTACACATTATTTCCTTCTTTGGCTTGAGCTCTCACCTTTGCTTGGGCTCTAAGCCACCACTTGGGTTATCACACATTGTTTTTCACCTTGACACCTCCTACCATTGGAGGGCCATGGTCTGGATGATCATCCTTTTCTAAGATTATGTCCATACTTGGATCTATTCTCCTTTACCCTTAAATTCCTCCTACCATTTGAGTGTCACAGTATCGATGAACATCCCTATTTAGGCTTATGGCCATAATTAGATATATTCTTTCTTACACATTGGTCCCTCTTACTTTTGGAGTGTCTTGGCCTCAATGAGAATCCATGTCTAGGATTATGTCCCTACTTGGATCTATTCTTTCTTATCCCTAACACCTCCTACCATTATAGTGTCATAGACTCAATGAGTATCCATTTCTAGGATTATGGGTCTAATTGGATATATTCTCCTTTACACTTCGATCCCTCATATCATTGGAGGTCCACAGTCTCCATGAGAATCCTTGTTAAGGCTTATGACCCTACATGGATCTATTTCTCCTTTACGCCATAGTCCCTCATAACATTAGAGTGTTACGGTCTCGATGAGCATCCTTATCTAGGATTATGACCATTCTTGGATATATTATCCTAACGCCATGATCCCTCCTACTATTGGAGTGTCACGGTCTTGATGTGCATCCTCATATATGTTTATGGACATACTTGGATCTATTTTTACTTTAGCCTTTGATCCCTACTAGCATTGGAGTGTCATCATCTCGATGAGAATCCTCATCTAGGATTATGTCCTTACTTGGATCTATTCTCCTTTATGCTTTGGTCCTACCTAATATTGGAGTGCTATGATATTGATGAGAATCCTCGTCTTTTATTATGGCCCTATGTGGACCTATTATCCTTTATGCCCCAATCCATTCTACCATTGGAGTGTTGTGGTCTCGAAAAGCATCCCTATCTAGGAAATTATAGATTTACTTGGATATATTCTTTCTTGCACTAGGACCCTCCTACAATTAGAGTTCTATAGTCTCGATGAACATTCATGTCTAGGATTATGGCCCTGTTTGTATCTATTCTTTCTTACGCCCATGTCCCTCCTACTATTGGAGTTCCACGCTATTGATGAGAATCCTTGTATACACTTATGGCCCTTCTTGGATATATTATCCTTTACACCCTGGTCCCTCCTATCATTGGAGTGTTGTGATCTTGACAAGCATGCTTATCTATTCTTAATGCCCTTCTTGCATATATTCTCCCATATGCCATGGCTCCTCCTACCGTTAGAGTATCGTAGTATCGATGATCATCCTCGTCTAGGATTATGACCCTACTTGGATATATTCTCCCTTATTCCCTAGCCCCTCCTACTGTTGTAGTGTTGTAGTCTTGACTTCACTTAATTTGGATTTCTATGCCCTCATATTCCCTGGTGAATCATTGTGGCATTATGCACACCCTTGCCAAGGCTTATGGCCTTGAATGGATTTATTTACTTGATGATGCCATGGCATCATATCATCAGATGTGATGGTCATTTTCACCCCTTGGCTTCTTCATATCAAGTGGGTTTGGTTATCCTACCAGTTTACCCTCCCATTAGTTTTACCTATCCCTTGACATTATCATTATTCCGAAGTACCATGAGTATCATCACATACATGCATGCGAAAAAATAAGAAATTGATAAGAAAAAAAATATACACAAAAAACGTATAATATATTTTGGTTTTAGTGTATATCATCTTCAAACCAATGAAATCCACATATTCAAAGAACCAATAAAAACTCAATTCCTTATTTATTTTCACGCATGAAGAAACTGGGTGTTTAATTTAGTACTCAGCTACCATCTCTCTTTATTTCTTCTCAAATGCACTACTTCATTAACCTTATCCTTCTCTTTAACAACTAAAAATGTTATCAACACCATGACTTTGTACATCCCAACATTTCCTATTGAATCACCATGTTATTTTATGCATACTTTCTTAAGATCATGATGTTTCTTGGATTTATGCACCTATCTGACAAGCTTCTTCTTATAGTACCTACATATCGTTTTATTTTCACTTTTTAGTGTTATTATATCCACCCTTTAGGCTAGTAATCCATCTTATTTTAATTTACACCTTTGGGTTTATGACAATTTCTCTTTTTATCTTCTACCATATAGTTTTTTGCACTTTTTATCATTTCTACCTGTTGCTTGGTTATGACACAATATCCATCCCAATGTCCCCTATCTAGGTGATTTATGTCTTATTTTACCAATGGTCCTCTAGTGTTTCTTTTATGTTTTTATTCTTTAGGGTTATTTCTATTATAGAGGAGGAAAATGTTAGCAAATGGAAGGTATATTATTGTTTTATATACTTTTGTAAGGCATTTTATATCTACTACCAAGGCATATTGTTATTCAGAGGCTTAAATATTTAGGTCTTTCTGAACTAGTAATATATGTAGTTCTATCTTTATATGAGGAAGTGTTTGGAATATTAATACTAAAATGGGATAAATTGATAGCATGCATAGTACCATTGGTGTAAAACAAGGTTTCCCACTCTCAAATAAAATTTTAGGGCTCTACATTGATGAATTACAGGATCTTATCTCAATATATTCACATGTTATGAGTGGTTATAGCCTCATTGGGATTTACATTTCTATTTCATTATTTGTAGAGGATATTTTTTTTATTTCACATTCAATTATAGGTTTTCACAAATAGATTGATACATTGAATTTTTTTGTGATAAAAGATACTTGAAGAAAATATTTCAAAGAAAAAAATTCATGGAATTCAATACTTGGATAAAAAAATAACAATGGTATAAGGACAAGAAACAAGTAGACCATTATTATCTCTAGTTAATTTCCAACATATAATATAATGAGTATAATAATGCATTCAAACTTGAAATGAAATAAACATTTGATAGACAATAAGTAAGTACTTCAAAGAAATAGAGAAGAGTTAAAAAAATTGTTAAAAATAATTTTGGAGTGAACTTGATGCGTAGGGAAGTGAATTATGGAGATATGTGGAGCCATAGATTCTACAAAAAAAAACATTCTATAACTAGAAAATATGTAAGTGCGTGATCGTACAAAATATGAATGCCCTAGTCAAGAATTATAATATCTAAGATAAATATGCTTTGAAACTTTTTAGATTTTTTACTTTTCTTCAAATTGTGCTTGTTGTGTGCCATTCTATTTTACATAAAATCGGGATGAACTTGATGAACTATATACAATTAAAAATGACAAAAAAACAATAAAACATTTTATTAAAATAATAGCAAACCAAAAGAAAAAAAAATATGTGTGTGCGTTTGAGTCTAGACCACCTTTAGTGGTTAGATTCCCAAGTGTTGAACCGATAACATTGATGCACTACATATACTTATAATGGAAATCAATCCTCCTCTATTTATCTTAGGTTCTTATATGAGTTTTTATATCTAACCAACCCCCTAGGGGTTCCCTTGTGTCACTTTACACCAAGATAATGGAGTAACTACATAGTATAAAGTATACCTAGAATGGTAGTAGTGAGATATGGCATGCCTCGAATTTTTGACGTAAGCCTTTTAATAATTGAAATCCATTTGTAATTTTTGGATTTATTTTATATTTCTTAGGAAATTGTTATCCAAAATTCACCCCTCAAGGTAATTTTGATAACATGCATCAAATTCTTTAGTCCCAAGCAAATAGATTGATTTAAGGCCCAAAATCATGTTTTTGGGGCCCCCTCGGCTTCTTTCCAACTCTCCCATCCAAGAAGAAAACCCAACGAGTTAGAAAAGGTGAAAAAATTGTAAAAAACCAAGCTTGGGGCCGAAAAAATAAAGAAAATCAGCTAAGTCCTAGTCCAAGCAGTCCGGAGCAGTTGGGACGTCGGGGCGCGAATCGACCGAAAAGCCGCCAGACGGTCCGCGCAGCAATTGGGACGTCAGGACGCGTGGGATGTGAAAAGGGGAACCGGCGAAAGTGGAAAAAATCACCAAGTTTTTTATCAAGCGGTTTGGGACATCCGGGCCAAAAGTACGTGCGGTGCGCGGATCGGCCAGTTTGGCGCAAGTCGGTCCATTTCGGGCGGTTCGAGATGTCCCAAACAGTTTGGGACAGCCGGGCCAAAAGTACGTGGAGGACGCGAACCGGCCGATTTGGCCAAAACAGGGGACTTTTTTGGGACAGTTAGGCCAAAAGTACGCATGGGACATGGAAAGCCGAAAGAGCTGCCAACGAATGAAATCTCGCCACGTGTCTTCACCTCAAACAGGAACAAGGAAGCCCGAATCGGCCGAAGCAGGAGTTTTTCATCCGGGACAGCTGAGACAAAGGTATGCATGGGATGCGAGGGACGCGAAAAGCCAAAGCGGCCGACGGCAAGGAAGAAAAGTCATCGTTTGACCCATGAACTTCAAACGGCCATAACTTTTGACTCCGAGCTCCGATTTTCACAAAATTGGACTTTCTGGAACGAGCACGACGTCCTCTACGCTACAGTCAGCTCTAATTTCTTATTTTTAATGAGGTTAGATATATTTAATTAAGATAAACATATTCGGCTCCAGTCAGTTAATGCTCATTCCCGTCAAATGACAGAAAACGCCTGTGAGGCCCAAAATAGCTGCCCGCACTCAGAAGGCCATAACTTTTGCGTTTCTCAACGAAATCGCACAAAATTGGTACCATTGGAATAGTGGCTTTGAGCCCAATGCACATCAATCAAGAAATTTCAGATTTGATGAGATATTGATAGATATTTTTAGAAAACGTGGCTGGGTTCATAACAGTGTTTTATTTGGTGGTTGGGAGTGCAATTAAGAGGCATGGTCATCATTCTTTCTCTGTTGCAGCACATGGGATAGTATGGGGAGCCTTTTGTAAGTAATATATAATCATTTTACTCCATTTAATGCCTCTTACAAGTGGTTGAAGGACAGATTTTGGGATTTTCATTTTCCTTCTCTTTCTCTTCTCATTTTTTCTATAAATTGGAGTGTTGGGCTCATTGTAAGGGGGAGTTTTCAGATAGCAAAGCTCTATCAAAATTGCTTTGTGAAGCCAATGTGCTGCAGGCCCTTGTAGTGGACTCCTTGCATGGTGATCCAGGCCCTTATCTTGTAATAGATTGAACTGTGCATATCATGAAGCAATAAAATATCAGTTTGTGGATGTATCTTCCCCTGCTGTGTTTTCTTGCATTCTTCTTGCCCCTTTAATCTTTCTACAAGAATATTGTGTCTATTATTATGTTCTTGCAGGGATCCATTATCATTGTGTATGCTTGGAATATTGTTGTGAATGCATTTTGCTAGATTATGGAGAACTGTCATCACCTCTTCTAGTGTGTACTTTGCTTCTGTATTTCACACATTTGGAGACTACTCTCACACCCTCATTTTCTGGTGTATCACCGCTTTAGTGTAGGCTTTCATTTTATGCATTCTCTTTCCCTGGTCCCTTGGAAATTTAGATTAGAATAGTTAGCTTATCCTGCATTAGAGTAGATTGTGGCAGGTAGTTTAGGAGCAAGAACCAACTTTCTCTAGAGGTCTATCTCAAGTAGCAAGTCCCACAACTTGGAGATAGTACCCATGTTATCCAATCACACCGTGAGTTCAAGTATATGCACTTGTATAAACATAAGGGTGCTGTGATTCCGTGATAACAAAATATTTATATGATATTTTTATGCTTGTAGATGAGTTAAGTTATACTCCTTGACCTATTTTATTGCTTCATAATTATATTAGGGACTACTCTAGATGATGTGAAAGTAATTTACGAATATTTAGGAATGATTTGTTTGCTCTTAAAATGATATTTGAAATAATAGCTTATATAAATTCCACGTGAACTTAAAAATGTGATAAAAATTTTCTTATACATAATTTTGAAGGTGGTATATTATTATAGAAATGATCTTTGGAAGATGAAATGCCCCAAAGAATGATTTGACATTTAAATAAGAGTCGGTGATTGAAAAGAGGAATGAACATATAGGTCTACCATGACTGCCCCAAATCTCGACCCTTCCATCGTAGAGAAAACATGAAAATTGAATTTTGTTTCATGAATATTAAAAAAATATCGTTCTTTTATTGAATTATTTTCCAAAAGATATGAAAGAGAATATTGTAAAGATAATAAAGTTGTAGAATGAATAAAGAGATGAGGAGATTGGATTGCAAATGTGAGAATTTTTGTTTGAAAGGATAAAAGGTAAATTTTTACATTACATAAAGAGAGGTTACCTTATTTGAGTTTTGAAATTTTCCCTCCTTTAAGATTTTAATTTTAAAAAATATTAAAGAAAAAAACTCTCATGTTTGCACGAAAAATTTAACTTTGCTTGAAGGGAATTCTTGATGTGTTCATGTTAGCAGCTCCATAATGAAACCTGCTACATATAGCATACTAAATTACCATGATATAAATTGTTTTTAACTAAATATGTAAATTGTTTGTGTAAATTTGAACATTCAAAAAATTGAACAAAGGAGATACAAAAATATAAATAATAAGCCTATTTTTTTTGTAGAGGGAGGATATTCTATTACTTTTGTTATTTAAAGAGATATTTTTCTTTGGAGACACTGTGGATTAGGCATGATAAGTCCTAAATTTTGTTCCATAGGATATAGTAGAGAGGAGGACCTATTAAACACTACAAATAACCCATGTTCTTTGATGCCTTACCAATTTTGAAGCTAGGAAGAGAGAGGAAAAGGGATAATTCTATGAAGCTCATAGTTTTACTTTGAAATATTCCTTATTTTGAGAATTTTGTGAGAGAATATGATGAATCAATCTACGAATATGATAGTATTTCTTTATTACTTTCTAATAGATCGACAGACCACATTACAGTAGACAAATTTATGATTGATTCATTCCGTCTTAAAAAATAGACCTTAGAAGAAATGAACACTTTCACACGACTGTAAAGTGTTATTGTATCTAAAAGTTTTATATATAATTTTGAACATTTTTAAGGTAGAAGGGGGCCTATGCCCCAAAAATAATTTGGAAAATTATCAATAACAAAAATGTGAAATAGGAATGAATTACTCATTCTCTCCTGTAATATTCTCTTAATTATGTCATTTGTATCTATCGATGTGTAAGAATATTATAAACCTTTTATAGAATATATAAAATTGTTAAATTTAAATTAAATCATCCTCTATTTAGGAACATATGGAGAGGTAAATATCTTACCATGATATTCAATAAACTATATGGTTTTGATATTTTTTGAACTCTACCACAATTTTAGTATCTGCAACCTTTTCTAATTGTTTGAGTCCTATGAAAATATATTTATTTATCTTGTAGTTTACTTGTTGCAATAAAAATACACTATTGAATCCCTCCTATTTTGAGGTATCTAGGATAATTCATTTGATAACATCACTCAAAAGTGTAGATGTGCACCTATGCACCATATGTTTAATAATCTATAGTTATACTGATTGGTGAAGTTATGGATACCTCTAAGAATATTTACTTTAAAATTTGATGCAAATGGTGGTAAATATGGCAAAGTGAAAATAAGCATGCAACAAGAAACAAGAAAGAATACATATGTCAAGAAAGTAGTAACATAAGAGAATATTAGTAATTGTGTCCTAATCCGTAGTAAAATAAGCATAGTAATCATGTCAACATATAATATAATATTCATTGTAATAAAAACATCAGTGTATAGTCAAGTGAATATTAACATGTTGAACCATATTCATATATTGGCATGGATCTACAAATGTGGGAAGCCCACGGTGTCCTAAGATAATCGTAATGTAGATGGAACAATGAGCTAAAATAAAAAAGAAAGTGCATACATGAAATGTAGGCATGAAGCCATAAATATGTGGTACCCACAAGGTCAAAAGACAAGAAATACCTATATGCCATATAAAGAAAATAGTCATAAAATTGCAATTTGATAAATTCACATAATAAGAAATCAAGGAATGAATTAAGTATTTACAATGGGATAAACATAAAGTGTAGTAAATAGTAATAGTAACAAAAAGGATAAGAGAAGATAACATTTTAAGGTACACATATGTTAGTTCCATTGATCCAATAAATATAAATAAACATTATGTTTGTAAATATTAAACATGAGGAAACTTTAATGTAACATATAATGAAATAAAGAAGTGCATGTAAAGTGGGGAGGGATGACCCAAAGACAATAGTGTAAGTAACCAATATGAATCCTATCATTGTGTAACAATCTACGATTGTCTTGCATCAAAATCAAGATACCTCATGAACACATGTGTGTATATAGAGATGGTATGTGTCATTGTAGTGTGAAAAACATTGTGTATAATGTAACTAGCTAACCAAACAAACTGGAGCAAGTCCTCATTTTGTACTTTAATCATATTTAGGATTTTTTATATTATGTGATTATTTGAATTTCATTTAAGGGTTTTGAATGTACATGAAAAGGGACAACACAATATCTATTTGATAATGCCCTTATGAGAAGGAATGACATGTGCAGTAGTCAAACTAGATGTAAGACTTTTAAGTAGAAGATGAGATGTAGGCTGATCATGCATGTTCCATGTAGAATACATAATATGTGCCAAAAGAGATTAAGGGTGAGAAAACCTTGTAAAATATTGGGTGTAGAAGATTATTACATAGTATGTCAAAATGAATGTGTTTTCTAATAAGTTTTGTTCTCCTTCGGTGACCAAGGAGGATACCTATGTATGGGTGTAAAACATGATATTACATGAGAAGTAGGAGATGACGGTATATACATATTAGCACTAGATATATTGACCTTATGAGTTAGGACAAGATGTGATGGATGAGCTACAAATATGATTTCCCTTATTGTGATCACTTGGTTATTGTAAATTAACATGACAGACGGTCAAAACATATAAGTGTGTCCCACTTTGTTTCCGGAAATATTTTAAAATATGAATATTCAATAAATGTTTATAAACACTTCAAAAAATAATAAAATTCAGATGAATTATGGATGAACTAGTTCTTGGAATATTTAATAACTTAAATAAACATGTTTGGTCATATTTTCATTGTGGGCCATATTTTGTTGAAAGTACAATGTAAAAAGTGGGACACATCGACTATGTGATTAAACTACACACTTGTGTAATATCAAATCTATATCCTTGAAGGTGCAGAGCCATATGAAACATAGATGCATTTTACAATATCGAAGATAAAACTCCACCAAGATAATTTTGGGAAAGTTATGAGGGTCAACGTTAAGTAGTAGTGCAACATGCCTAATATTTTTTTAGGATCAAGAATTACATCCTTCATAGCGTATCCAAGGGAGTGTATTAATTACAATTTTCAAACACTATGGGGAGAACCGTTATCAACAAAAATTTTACATCTAGGTTGTCGATCAATTATAGTATGGGTGTATAGTGTATTGGAAACAAACCTAGGTGTCATATTACTACTATGAAAGGAAATAGCTAACAAATATAATATTTTATACTATTTAATATAACTTAGAATCACCAGTGTTTTAGTGAAATGCCTTCATTTCCCTAAAAAACCTATGTTTCCTATTATTTTTTGAAATTTACAATCTTTATCAGATTATCATCTATTAATTACATCTATTTCTTTGTTTTTTCTAGCATATGATCAAGGATGGGTCTTTGTAGATGGCTATAGGTGGACAGGCACATGAGATAACGAGTTTCAATTATGTTCCAATTATTCATCACCTGTTACATTGGGATAAATACAATGTATTGCTTGATTTGGAACTTTGCGCAATACATTCAGTCCCTTCAGACCAGCTACAAAACATCTTCAAGATCACTCAAAGCATTCGAGAGGCCACGGATGAGTTATGGGAGTCATACTTCGAAATTTTACATATTCGAGCTAAATTAGCCCAGTTCGAATATCATTACAAGGCTGGATTGGAGATTTGGAAATAGAAATATGAATTAACAAATCAAGTTGAACCCATTGAATAGTCGAAATATCCATATTCTATCACAACATCTAATTATCAGTATGATTTAGAGAACGAGGAGCCTGAATTTGTCTCTAAATTTTTTAGAAACAAATATATTGATGAAAATGATTAAAACTTCTTCAAATAATCCGAGATGGATTATTACGAGCTCACTTTCAAGAACCCATCCTCATCTAAAGATTCTCGATTTGATTCGATCTCTAGATTATAGCTTAGATATCTTAGTTTTTCATTAATACGTATTTGTAATAAAATCAAGTCATCGAAACGATTATAATTTTTATCCATCCAAATATCACGATTTCTTATATATATTGCTTGATTTCATAAACAGTGGGTTAACATCCTTGTGAGGAATTCCTTTGACTTTCAGGTAATGACTTCTGTCAGGCAACCCACTTACTATTATTACTCATTAAAAATTTGGTGCGGTTTCTTTTATTGCATTGACATATTTGCATGAGAGGATATGAGCTATTTTGAACACGTGGTGTGAGTTTAATACAATATAAACACATCAATGGGTAGCGGTAAACTTTTTCATCTTGAGGTTTGATAGTTTTAGTTTCTTGTTTATTAACTTAAATTAAAGAGGAAATTTTTTTCTAAACACTTTCTCTCCTACTTTCTTATAACAACAGGGGTCCATGATTATTTTTAATTATCTCAGAGGAAATATTAATAGAATCTAGGCCTAAAAATTAAGATCTCCTATTTTTTCACGCACTAAATTTAAGAGGTTTCTTGGGGTGTGGGGACAGAGAGGGGGTGTTGGGAGTTTCCCCCTACAGTTTAGGTTGATTTTTACCCATGTAGAACATAATATGCATTCCCACCAATAATTTATGGTGATTTTAGAGGGAAATATAATTTTTATTTACCTAAAAATTATCCAAAAATTGTAGTGAGATCCTATAATATCTCATCAGGTATTGTTAAAGAAACTAATAAAAAATATCGAGGACCTAAAAATTACTAAAATGCTCCTAAATTTTCTTAGCAAAACCCGCTAAGATATTTATGGATCCCCATTTCATGGGACCATTCCCTTAGCCTCAAATTGGTTTCATAATTGATATTATGTGGAAGAGTATACATATATATCGTGGTTAAAATTGTGTAGAAGTGTAATACGTAGGTGTGTTGTGTACAATAATTATATAACTTCTTTCAACTGACCTATATATAATGCATTGATAATGATGGATGGAATTATTATTTGAGTTGTAAAATTGTGATTGAAGAATTCCAAATGTGTATTGTTACTTAAATTACTTCCACTACAATAACATAAAATATTGCCAATTATTTATATATTTCTATGATAGTGAATATTAATGTTACAAAGAAATGGAAATTCACATAACAAATTTTAGAATTGTAATTGTTGATGGCGAATCACAGCACCCCTAAATGTCTACAACTCGATGGGTTGATACTCTCAGTGAGATTGCATAACATGGAGCTTTTCCCAAGTGTGGGACCTTGCGAATCGAGAAAGCTCTCCAAATGAAGGCTAGTTCCTCTTCCTCTATTTAGATGCACACATAAAAATGCAGAGGGTTCACTCAATAACCTAATCTAACTTGCCAAGGAGACAGGGTTGAGAAGATGTAAGAAAATAAACCTAATCTAGCCAAGGTGATGCACCAAAGGAATGATGAACAACTATTTTTCCAATAAACACAAACCATAAAAATGTAATACAATAAACATGCACAGGTAACCAAGGCTGCAATAAGAGATCATTTGAATGCAATGAATACAAGAGAGGGTTGAAATCATCCACAGACTTATTTTTTATTGCTCCAAATATTGATACAGTCCATTACAATGCCCAAAAGGCACAAACATGCATTATAGTTTGAATGGAAGGTCTGAAACTCCACAAATTTTCCTGCCAAAGAGAAGAAGGGAGGGGTAAAACAAGAATGTTCAACCTTTAGAAAGAGGCCCCTCCTTATAATTTATAGGAAGAAAAGAGAGGGAGAAGAGAGGAATTCAAAATCTACCCCAACCACCTCTAGATTGCATTTTATTCATCTCATTATGGCGGTAGGTGAGAACCCTAGCAAACCCAAAAAATGGCAAACTGTATTTTGAATTTTTGAAGAATTTTTTCTCACCCTATAAGCTTTTCGAAAAGTCCAACCTTGTGTGAATCCGAGCTCCTTGTGAAAATTTATGGCCATTTAAATATTTACTAAGTCAGGGTTTACTTCCTGTTAGGTTTGGGGTTCTGCTTTGCATTTGCATTAGGTTTGAAGGGTGCCTCAACATGTGTTTGATGCTTATGTTTTCTTGAAACCCACTTCCACCAGTGTTGCCAAGATTTCCTTTGTTTTAGGTTCGGAAGTTGGACTTACATATGAATTGGGTTTTGAATGTGGCTCGACATGTTTTTGCCCCATGTTTTCTAGACTTGTTTCCCAACTTCAAAACATGATTTTCCTAGGTAGTGTTTCAGGTTTGAACTCCCAACCATCGGGACATGTCTTGTGATTTTCACGCTTCATGTCTCGTGTTTCCTGAAACCCGAAACCTGAAATTCTTTGTGTCGGGTTTTTGACCATGGGCAACATATTTTCTTTGTGTCGGGTTTTCGACCATGCAATGCATATTTTCTTTGTGTCGGGTTTTCGACCATGCAATGCATCCCCCAAAACCCGAAATGAAGGATTTCAGGACTGGGGACCTATTTGGCAACCTCCAAACCCGAAATGAAGGATTCAGAATTCTAGACTTGTTTTGCATGCATGAAAACCCGAAATGACCTTGGTGGGAGTAGAGGCATGCAATGCACCCTCCGAAACCTGAAATGAAGGATTTTGATTTTCCTTGATTTCCATATTCTGTTGTTGTCTATATTTACAGGGGGTAGATATATATAACGAAACTTCTTCTATTTTATGATTATTTATATAAGTGACATGTGAAATCACAAAAGTGATGTAAGAGCATAAATTTTTGTATCCTTTTATCCATAAATTTATTATTGGTAAGGGATTAGTTAATTAATTTTTGTTAGTGTATTTATATGTTTTATTAAATATTGGTGCATGTTAGGGTTTTATAGATATGTTGTTTTTATTTTCTTTGGTTTATAACTTTTTATTTATTTTTACCTTTTATAATTTGAAATATCTTGGACATTACTTCACTCCTCTTGATTCCATTTTTTATTTTGGCTGATTTTTTTTTCTTCTTTCTCTTTCTCAATTTCTCTCTTATCTATTTTCTTTTATATAGTCCTAGCAAGATACCACTTCCTTAAAATATAGAACTAGTCACACATACTATTAAATTTTTCTATCCCCTTGTTTTGATTAAGTATAATATAGTACATTAATTAAAATCAAGTAACTAAAAACCATTATTTTTAAAATCTATTTTTCAAAAATAAATTTGAACTATAGCTATGCTTATAACTAAGCTATATGTAGGTCTAAAATCCAATCTATATTCAAGTCCTAAAGTCAATCTATAGCTGGGTCCCAAAGTCAATCTATAGTAGGGGTGGAAATCTAACTTATATTTGGGTCCTATAACAACCTATAGTCATCGCCTTACTCTATTGTTATATTCAACGTAACATTGACCTATAGTCGAAATTAATCTTATGATTTAAGTCAAATTAATGGTGACGTATAGTCAAAACTAATGTCATGTTATTTTCACCAAGCTAATGTCATCCCACTTTCAACCCATAGTTGCAATATAGTCAAAAACTATAAGGTGAAATTATCGTAGCTGTAGAATGATGTTAGGATTTGATTATAGTCAAAATAAGGTCATTTTGGATGTTTCTTTTAAAACATTATTTATTTACGTATTTAATTATTGTCTAAGGACTCCCACCATTATTAGGTCAAACTAAGGGCATGTATGTTTTTTTGAAATTATCTTGTTTATGGATATGGAATGACTCTAAAATACTTAAAAGTGTCTTTAACTATGTCACTAATCACTCAAAATGTACTTCTTATTTCTTATCTTATTTGTTATAGAAAATATAATTTCACATGTACATTACATATATTGGTATGTATAATTAGTTCGATGTTAGTAGACAAGATTCCATGATAATGTCCTTTTTAATATTTACTTTCTAATGACATACTCTTATTCTAGATATATTAATATTCATTTCTAAAATAATAAAGAAATTTATTTTTCATATATTGTTATAAGTGTTTCCCACTAATTGGCCACAAATATTTTCAAAATTGAATAGTAAATAAATATTTAAAAATATGTTAATAAAATAAATCAAAAGTTCAGGTAAATAATTGATGTATTGGAACTTAGTATATCTGATCTCTTTAAAAAATGTGTATATTCATTTTATACAAATTTGATTAGTTTATAGTTGTGGGACATTTTTTCTAGCAAAAAAGAAAATAACAAAAATGGAACATAGGTATATGCTTTGACCCATACTATATTTTACTAACATGTTAGGATTATGTAGCTCAATCATTTTACTCCATGTTTTTTATTCCTTACCCATAATGTATAAGTTGCGGTTCTTTCTAGTGATACATATTGTAGTTCCCATTACATGTTGACTTCCAATCACATCAAACAATACAATATAATAGAGGGATGTATAGAATCAATGAATAGTCTCCTTGTGGTCCTCAACTTCAACTGTGATTATTAAAAAAATATCCTACAAAATCCTCTCTTCCAACTAATTTTTTAAAAGACTTAATAACATCAAAGATCAATTTAAAAACACTGAAGTTACTATATTCTTCCTTGATTTACTTATCAAAATTAATATTTATATAAGGAAATTATTTTTAAATATTTATCATAAACCACATTATTATGTAATATTAAGCCTTATTAAATTTCCTCTATTATTATATCCATGATTATTTGAGCAAAAATCACTACCTTTTAGAGTGATGAAGTGTTGCCATGAGATAATTCTGATGGACATTATCCCTTACATAGAATTATTTTGATGGTACGGTCTAAATTAAATATTCTTTAGTTTAGATGAAAGTTCAAAGGGGTATCCATTCCACCAAATTTTCCTAGTGCATGATCCTAGCTTCATCCCTTTTGAAGACGCCTTAGGATTTTCCACTCGACAAAAATTGATGCTTGGTGGGATTTTTCAGAGCCTAACAACTTCACCAATCAACTAACCAAATGTTGAATCCATAGATAGCTTTCATTATCCCGTGTATATAAAAATTTCCTAGAGAGAACAAGTGTAGATTTTAAAAATATAAAGTGAATCATTTCTTAAAAGGGACACCCGTTTGCCAAATAAATCCCATATAGTGATCAAGGGTTTGTGGAAAAAAATTAAAAAGACACTGGAGAAATTAACTTAGGCATATTACTCGGCCCTAAGACCACGACAAAAACACCTCAAGTTCTATGTAATGATGTAAGCTACAATATCCTACTAAAAATGCCTATAATATATTATATGGGATTTGAGTTGGTTAAGAAGTTAAAGGGACACAAATTTAGCATAACACATCGTATATAAAAAAATTACAAATGAGAATTTATTCCTTACATACAACCATAATGTGGCCACACCGAAATGCATATCATCATTAAACAAATGTCTTTATTTATAATTTTCTGAAACTACACAAGAAATAATAAGTACTTTATTTACTATAGTAAATAATGAAGTATAATAATAGAAATTATGTAGCATTTATAGATGTAAATGTAAAAATATAAATGTAAATTTGGATGTATATTAATATAAGTAAATATAATAAATTAGGGCTACTTAGTGTTATTATAAATGGATCGAAAATCTCTAGTAGTTGAAAACATATTTTCCAAATCCAATCTTGTAGTATTTAGTGTTGGAAATAGATTATTTTCCCCACATGCTTTTACTATTATTAATAAAAAAGAAAAGAAACTTTTTTTCCATGCATAGGTTAATTTTAATTAGATGTTCCTATTTTTAGGATAAAAGAAAATTAAAAAAATAGCTTTGTTTACATGAGCAAAAGCATGTGCTATTTTTAGTCAATAGTTTTACTATTAAAATTGCTTATTTTTAGAGTTGTATGTTCTATTGTTAGATGAAAGACCTATATGTATTGGAGGAAATTGTAAGTGTTTTTACACATATTGTATTGAGATGAATCTCTTATGGGGAAGAAGATATATATGCACAGAAGTGATAATTTTAGTGTTGAATACTTTGTTTCTTTGCAACATTATTTATTTTATTTCTTTTGTTTCTTGTTTTATTTTCCTTATTTCTACAAATTGGTATAATATTGTTGTTTCTTAGAAAATTTATAATTGACAACAAGTTATGGATTCTATATCCAGTCTGTAGACATTAAAATTTATAGGAAATAATTAGAAGTAATGTTCATTAACTATGAAGGAACTATTTAGATCCTAGGATGTGTGGTAAATTTTAGAGAATGGGTACAAAGATCCCACAAATGCAACAATGTATAGTGCACTCTCACAGATAAACAAATATACTTTGAAAGAATTAAGAAAGAATGATAGAAAATATATTTTCTATATTCATCAAGCTATGCATGAAAGAATCTTGCCTAAAGTGGCAATAACTAATAAAGCACAAATAACATGGGACACTCTCCAAGTTGCATATCAAGGTAAGGAGAGAGTAAAAAATTCCAAACTACAATTACTTTGAAGAGAATTTGAAAACATGTCAATTAAATATTCAGATTCCATAGAATCATTCATTACTTTTGTAGTTAGTTTAGTCAATCAAATTAAATCTCATGGTAAAAATATTGAGTATAGAAGAATAATTGAAAAGTTGCTTAGAAGTTTTCCTACAAATTTTGATCCTTTTGAAGTTTCTATTACTGAAACTAAGGATATGAGTCCATTTTCAATTGATGAGTTGTATGCATCACTAATAAATCATGAACTAAGGTTGAACAGTCACATGTAGTTGTAGATAAATATTTTTCATCGTAGGTATTAGGAGTTTGTGCAAGAGTAAGAGGAAGCATCAATCCTAGAGGAAGAGGAATAATTTCATCTAGAGGACACAAAAGTGGTCCATCAAACTCAAGTGGAAGTGTACATAGTTAAGATAAAAATCATAATAAGTTTTCTTGTCAGAGACAGGATAAGTCCTATGTGAAATGTCATTCTTGCAAGAGATATGGGCATTATGGTTATGATTACAACAAAAAACAGTATGATTAGAACATGTAGAATCAAAATAAGGTTGGGAGCTCTAATCTGAGCTCCATGTTTATTGCATGCATAAATATTTTTTAAGCAACACCTTCTTTATCTCCTATTGAGAGTAATCTATCAGAAGAGAGCCATTGTGTTGTATTTTATCTAGATTCCTGTTGCATTAATCACATGTCAGGTAACTGTAACGCCCATAAAAAATGACATTATAAAAACACACCACAACCTAACACTTGACCCAAAAATTGTGACTAATTTTTTTTGTTTGAGATATAAGAAGGTTACAAGTGTGGTTGACCCTCATGGTTCATTAAATTAACTTACATCACTAAAATCAACTTTAATATTGTTAGGCCAGGTCTAGTTAAAATATTACATATTAAAATTGCTTTATCTCTAAGGTCGATTAATTAAAAGTCAATTAAGGAGGTTCATAGTTTAATTTACTTTGTTAATTGTTTTCTCTTCTTAGTTAATGTTCAATCCTAATGTAGTTGACCTCATGATTAATTACTTTAGTTTTATTATCCTAATAGTTTAAAGTCATTTTATTAATTTCATAAAACATATTAATAATTAATAAAGACTTTACACTCTTAAGGCAATTAAATTGTCCCATTCACCCATCTACACATACCCTTAAGGATTTAATTTAAAAATTAAAATACATTTCTACTAAAAAAAAGTAGGGTTAATCCTCCACCCTTAGACCAAATCAATCTTGGCCACTAGATCCTAGGGTTCCAAACTAGCCCTAAATTTCTGTC
Source organism: Taxus wallichiana var. yunnanensis (assembly GCA_018340775.1). NCBI lineage: Eukaryota > Viridiplantae > Streptophyta > Pinopsida > Cupressales > Taxaceae > Taxus > Taxus wallichiana. Next base: position 4,658,283 of record CM031238.1, read on the forward strand.
TGAATTTATATTAAAACCTTTCCTTCATTCTATTCTCCTCATTTGGTTTATTTTTTTTGTTGAAAATTTCAGGTTGGAGAGGAGGAAGCCATGGCAGCAAACAATGAAGAAGTAAGGAGGATTATATAAGGAGATCTACTTAGATTAGTTTAGATGTAGTTCTATCCATGTGATCTATTTCATTCAAGGATTGGAAGGGGTTTCCTTCACCAATCTGGTTTTATTTCAAGATATTTGTATTTGGGTTTTAAAATTTGGGGCAAACCCTACCCCCATTGTTATAAATGAAAATAATGTTTTAATTCAAAATTTGTAGGTTTTTATTGCTCAAATCCATGTGATTACTCATTGTTTTCTTGTTGTTGATTATTAGTTAAATGTTACAAATTAAAATTTAGTATAAACTAGTTAAAATTTTAGCACAAGAGTGGATCCGAGAATTTTTGTCGTAAGTGACAGAACCACCTCCCGGAGAGAAGACCGACGGTCCTGGGTTCTCCCCCCTACTTGGGTGACAAACCATAAACTGCTGCCCTACTGAGCAGTGGTTTTGAGACCACTGCCTTAGCCTGAGCTGGAGTTATGGGACCGCCGCTCTACATAGGGCATCGGTCCTATTTCTGAAAAATAGAACCTAAAACTGAAAATTTCACAAAAACTAAAAGTTACTAAGATGAGCTAAAATACATTATGAGCTTATTTTTGTACATCTAGATTTCCATTTTTTGGATTTATTTCTATTTTTTCGATCCTTAGTTAAATCTACTTGTTTTAGCATTTTCAAATCCAAAAAGGTACATCTACTTACTAGAATGATTTCATTTATTTAAATAATCTTCATTTAAATGCCATTAGAAACAGAAAGCTAAATCTAAATTTACATTGTTATTTTCTTACTAAATAATCAACATTCCCAAATAACAACATACTTCAAATTTGTTCTCTTGGTCCCATTTTTACTATAACAAATATATGTTCAAGAAAACTATAAAACTTTATTTTCCAATCAAATTTACTATGTATACATTTTCAACATCTACAACTTCTATATTTCCTTCTTTCTCATATACAATAAACAACTTCATAATGAAATTATACTTTCTTTTCCATTGAGTATAACCCATTTCTTTAAAAACATAGAACTTCCTTCCACACAAACAACCAAAATCCAAATAAAGAGAATCACTTTCTTTTCTATTTCACAAAAAACTTTACAACATAAATCTCTCTTCTCCTTTTCAATATATACTACAACTTTCATAACTAACAATGGGATATAATTTTCCTTCAATATTTCTATACAATGTCCTCCACTTAAAGTGGGAAATAATACAAGAATATATGCTAAAAGTAGAATAAAAAATTACAAGTTTCTCCCCTGTAAGTGGGAATAACACAAAGGAAGTTTCACAAGGTCTCAAAAAAACTCCAAGCTTCACAACTCCAACAAGATAGCTCCTCAAAATTTTATTGATTCACAACAAAATGGGGGAGAAGCAATGCTCTCCACCCAACCAAGATATCCAATGAAGAGGAGAAGCCATCCCCTCCATTGGCCGCCGAGCTAGAGGGGGACCTTCATTTCATTTTGAAAGGTTTTCTTCACACTCTGCACCTATGTTTTTTGAGGTTGATAGATATTTCCAAGAAGCAAGGCCTTTGGGGGTATGCATTTTGAAAATTATACTCATGTGTTCCAAGAACCTTCTTCCCCCCATCAGTTTGTCACCCCTCCAGGATCACCTTATCAAATCAATATGGCTCAACTTAGGCCTCCATTTTTGTAAACACCTTTGGACCTATAAATTTTGTGGGAATGGATGGTTACCCAAATGTAGTGACTCAATATGTAAGGAATAGAATGCCAAAGTTCTAGTTAAACAATGTTATTACTGGCGATCAGCATCTAATTTTTTTTTATCAATATGTTGGAGGATTTTTAGATTGAACATGAGGATGTTTATATCAAGTTGTTTATGTATACCTTGGAAGAGGATGCTAGGGACTGGTATAAAGCATTGGCAGATAATTATATCGACTCTTGGACTAACGTGAGCAATGCATTCAGACTGCACTATGGTGACAGGACTGACTCCAGGTTTATTTTGACAGAATTTGAAAATATCAAAAAGAAACCTAATGAGTCGGTACATGATTTCAACACAAGGTTTAATAAGACCTTGAGAAGATTTCCTGTTAGAATAATGCCTTGTGATGAGTCATGTTTAATCAAATAGACTGATGCATTTGATAAAAAAGCTACATATTATTTAAGAGACAAAAACCACACAAATTTGAGGCACACCTTTACCATGGCTTTGTAAATAGAAAATAATATCAAGGTAATTGGAAAGCCTCCAAAGAGAGAAGATGTAAAGCTGGTTAACCCAGAAAATCCCCAAACAAGTAAGGCTGCTGATTTGGAAGAAGTTGTGAAGACTTTGGTAGGGGTTGTCAAAGAAATATCCTACAAGCTATCTCAAGTTGAGAAGGGAATTGGGAAGAGCTCACAAGGTCAACACAGGAATTAAGGTGAATACAGGTTCAAAAATCACCAAATATCTAATGACAGAGGCAAGGGACCTATTGGATTTGGAAATAGACATTCTCATGCCAGGGATAACAGAATGGTACCTGATCCTTTGGCTGTCAGATTGTTGTGGTGGAGGAGACAAATGTCATTGACTGATGTGACAAATGTTTCATGCCCCATGCTCCATGTGAAGAAGATCAGCAAGAAAAAGAATAAGTTGATGATAATGATGATGGTGTATGCATGATGGGTTGCTCCACAAGCTCACAACAAGGGGCAACTTCGGCTGAGGTGATAAGTTCCTAGATTTCTGCCACCTTTTGGGATTCCATTCATAGGGTACCCATTATTCCTCCCCTCATACTTTAGAAGTAGATATTGTACAAGATTTTGAATTTCCCAATAATGAATTTGAATATTTAAGGGCTTTAATGATAAAGAATTATGATGGAGGCATCCCCTCTAAGGAGCATAGAAAGTTACTGATGAATGTTATCGTGGCTCAAGAGAAAGAATTTAATACAAGAAGTAAGGTTGTGAAAGGGCAAGGCCTCAAGCCAAGCCAAAATCTCCCTTACTCTCAAACATTCCTAAAGAGGCTCTTACTGAAAGATGCACTGTTAAAAACCCTGCAGTTCTAAAAAAAATGACACCCCTCCCCATTCCCAAGTTGTCAAAAACCTTGCACCACCTAATGAGTGTATTCGTTTCCCTTCCAATGCTACCTTGCCAAGAAATTCCCCATATGATATTTCCCAAGTCTTAAAGTGAAATCAAAGTATCTGTTCTAATTGTTGAGCTTCTCAGGATCCATGAACACAAAAAGAGAGCATTTGAATACTTGGGGTTGAAAAAAGAGAAGACCACCCCAAGCAGAAACATAAACATTATGGAGATACCACCTGTCATTGAAAAACCAGAAGAAACCCCAGCATCAAAAGAGCTATATGAGAAACATGAGGTCTACTTGGGGACATCCTTGGTGGACTCTAAAATGAATGTGGATCCATTCTTCACCAATTTGATCATTAAGGATAGATTGCTGCATAACTGCATGTTTGACTCAGGGGCATCATGCAATGTCATGCCTTTGGAAGTCATGAATGAGCTAGACATCAAAGTGACAGTAGCCTATGGGAAGTGTACTACTATGGAATCTAGAGGGGTGCCAGTAGTGGGATGTTTGAAGGGTCTAGTGGTATAAGTTGCAGCCTACCTAGGTAAAAATTTAAAACTTGATGTTGTCATAGTTGATTGTCCAGCCAAGTTGGGTATGTTGCTGTCAAGAAAATGGGCCACAAGTGGTAGTGGGAGTGTCTAAATGGACATGTCTAATGCCGCCATCCCAAGTGATGGCATCCTTTTTAGGTTGTATGGGGAAAAGAAAATGTTGCATCTTATTGAGGATCCCAACAATGCATCCTATGAGGTATTTTACACAAGTGTTGATGCAGATAACTTTGTGGAATTTGGTGATGGGAAGGAGCACAAAATTGAAGAATGCAAGTGTTTTGAATAGGTAGGATCTCCTTGGAATCTATTGTTTGATGGAGCTTGCTCCAAGTTTGGGAATGGTGCTGGTGTTGTTCTATTATCTCCTCGTCAGGAAAAATATGTTTTCTCCTTCAAACTCAACTTTGAGTGCACCAACAACATTTCTGAGTATGAGGCATTGTTGTTGGGTTTAAGAATTTCCTAGAACTATGGTGTCAAGGACATCATTGTCAAAGGAGACTCAAAACTAATTGTAAAACAAGTCAAAAAATTGTATGCCACAAAGAATTAGCGAATGAAGTAGTACAAGCATGAAGTTTGGGATTCCATTGAGATGTTTGATTCATTCAACATTGTGCATCATGATATGAAATTCAATGACTTGGAAGATAAGCTTGCAGTGTGTTGGGGTCTTAGTTTGACAAACCGTAACGCCCAAAAAAATTAAAAAATGAATGCCGACGCAACAACGACATCGACAAAGGCGACGCCGCAACAAACAAGTGACCCGAAATGTGACAAATTTTTTTTTTCTTAAAGGTTGTGCCCATATACAGGCTCGAACTACAAGCCACGATAAAGCTTCGAGGCAAGAGTTATTCGAACCTAACTCATTTGACGTTCCGAAGGGATAGGTAGGGTCATCAAACGAGCTAATTTGACTATTGTCGGGTAATATCGTAATTGCGGTGTTTTCAACGTTAACCTTAGAGTAAGGTATAATTTGTTACGAAATGAAGATACTATCCACTTGATTTTTATTTTTTTATTTATTTATTATTTATTATTATTATTATTATTATTATTTTATTCTATTATAACACATTGTCCCCTGATTTAATACATTATAACAAATATAAATATAAATTTATATATAGGTAAAGGAATCACACATTTTAGTATACACTCGGCACTAGGTTATTTTATTGCATTGTATGATTCTAAATGGTTTCGACATACATACTACCTGGTATGAATACTATGCGAAAGTTTTGACACAATTCTTACCACATTATTACCTTATATAGCGTTAATACTTGCTGGCCTAGCTAGATATCCATGGAGGATTGGGTGCTTCCAATTTTAGTGATATATAAATGCTTATGTAATATCATAACTTCCACTTAACTAAATCTATATGCCTGAATCATACGTTTTTTTTTTAAATACGGATCCAAGGGATAGGCGCCAAAACAGGAAGGCGTTTCAAACCCGATTTAACTCCTGTTGGTTGGGGGCGGTGGATCCCAACCACCAGCTGTCCCCATTACTCACTCCCTCAGCGTAGAGAAGCCGCTTCTCTTCCCCAGGTCGCATCTACAATGAATGTTTTAGATTTACCAAATCCACGCCTCCTCCTTGGTCTGTCTACCCTCCAATCTCGGGATTCCTTCAAGATATTTTATCAAAGTTGACTATGAGACAGCGTGGCGAGAAGGAAGAGGTCGCACAGAAGTAAATCCGTTTCACAAAGGAATGGTGAAGGGACGCAGCTGCCTGTACAGAATCGATGGCATTCACAAGTTGGTTCGCCCTTAGATCGGTTCAAGAGACAAAGCAAGAGAGGGGGGGGGTGATACGGCTGGTGCTTTGTTTGCTTGTACAATGACTTGGTAGAACATTTTATTTTAGACTCCCAAATGCTTAATCCTGGCAGGGCCTCCAACCGGCATTTTGAGGGATGTATCTCCGTCACAAAATAGTGGCGCTGGCAAGGGAATCCTCTAACGCAGAGCATGCGCGACCTGCCCCAGCCGACCCGCCAAGCGGGATAATAACTACGTGTTTTAATTCATTTATTTATTATATATATATACTTTGTTATTCTGTTCCACGTTCAGGTCTAATGCGTACCCAAATTCGGGATTTCTCTTTTTGTGTTAGATTTGTATTAAAATAGTTTTGAGGGATAGTGAGAGGCGTTTTGAGACAGCGCCCTGTCCAGAAATATTGTTATCTGTTCAATATCGAATGCATCCTCCGTGCGGGTCCTCCTTAGTGAAATTTTCATCCAAAACGATGGAGGGACAGTGGAAGTGCCTCGAAAGTTGGTTAAGGGACAGTGTGAGTAACCCGACGGGATTCGTTTCAGAGGTCTCTCACAGAGGTGGATCCGTTTCATGACAGAATATTCATGCAGCCCACCGCTAAACAAAAAAAAGAAGGACAAAATCCCGTTACGCCTATTCCAGAAGCGGCTGCACAGCTGTGTCGTGCCAGTATGCTCGAGGAGCACGAATTACTTACCCAAACCAGTAGTGAATGGCTCCTACGAGGCTTATTTATTTGCTATTGTATCCTTGCTGTATTTCAAATTTGAGTACTTGATTAATACAATTAGATATTGACGGCATACTGTTATGATTTGAAATCTATAAGTCCATAAGTTCCCTTGCATATTTTAATTAATATTATTTACTGGCTATAGCTTTCAATGGTATACTTTGTTAGTTTTAAGGGGATATACAACAATGTATTGTTACCAGGATATCCATTAGTTTGAATAATACCTAAATAGGGATAATATTCAAACTATTAGTGTCTTTGATATACATTAAGGAGTGTGGGTATTGAACTTGATAGGTTAAAGTATTTGCATTATAATTTTATTTCTACCCAACCCTATTTATAGACATTGCATGGGATTTCAAGTGGTTCGATTTCATTTTCTTTGTTAGTTTGCAATGGATTTTACAATAGATTCATGAAAGAATAAAGAAACCTAAAAGGACTAGAACTTGAAATACTTCTTTAACATCATGAAGCCATTTAAAACTTAAGACCTTCCATCAACTACACAAGAGAGATGATACACTATTCTTTTCCAATCTTTACGACACATTACTTTCAAGTATCCAACAAAATCTTAATATATTTCCTTTTGTAATTTCTTCACAGTATCCCACAAGAAATCAACACATTTCCAATAACTTTTGAGTGAGAAAACTAACATTTCGATACATCTTTCCTCCAATATTTTTTTCGCAACACCTTTTACTCCATGTAGAACATATTTACAATCATGTAAGCACTTTTCAAGTAAAATTTGCATTCAATCATGTGTCTCTTGGAGCAACTACGATTTACAATGTCCCTTATTTTTGGAATGAAACAAATTGATACAACTTTCTTTCACATGAAAGTTTTACAACAAAATAATATATGCAAGGAAATGGAAGGAGTCTTCACAAACTCCATGATGTTCTTCGTCCATGCTCCAAGTTCCAAGTAGTTCAATCACAACCAAGATAGGGGGAGAGGCAACACTCTCCTCCCAACCAAATCTCAATGGAGAAGAGAATCAATCTCCTCCATTGACCCCCGAGCCCCAAACACAACACAATGAAAGGGTGGTCTCCAACTCAAGGCAACAATACATGCTTCCACAATACAAGTTCTTCATAACATTCAAGCTAAAAGTAGAAGAACCAAGAGACACACAATAAAAAACAACATTGCACAACAAGGCTTGCATCCAAGCCAACAAGAGAAGGAACTATGGGAATGTTTTCCTTATGCCTCCCAAATGAGATGAGATGCCCATCCAAAACCCTCCACAATAAAACACAAGCCCCTATGACTCTTATGCCTCCCTCAAGTACCCCTTTTTCCTCCCATACTCTAATGCCTCCCTCCTCTTATGGCTCCCTCAAAGACAAGGTAGAATGTAAACATTCCTACCCAAGATGGGCATCCCTCTCAAACTCCCTCCACAATATCCTAATCTAATTTTTGCCTCCCTCATGAGTATTCCCATAGACCTCTCCTATACTAAACAACAAGCATTCAAACCATTTTCACAATTTCACCAAAGTAAACATGCATTTCCTTTTTCTTTTTTTTTTCTTTCACAATTTTTTTTTTTTGCATAGAAGCAATAATAATATGAAAGCAAAAACAAAGGAGAGGGTTCCCTACCTCTCCATTGGAGAAGCCTAAACCAAGAAACTTGTCCAAGCTCCTTCCCAAATCAATCCAAGCATGCAAGTCCAAAACTCTCTCTATCTCTTTCTCCCAATTCCTCTCTCTCAAAAATAACAAAGAACTCTTCAACCACACAAAAACAAAGCTCCAACCCCCTCAACAAGAGAGGAAGTTTCAATAAATAGATCAAAGGTAAGGGTGAGGGTGATGTGGCTCCATGTAGGATGCCACATCACACATCCTCAAACCATCTCCCAAGGTCAACTCAAATCCCAAAACACCATAAATGGGTGGTTGGGTTGAATGACAACCCTCTTCCACATTCAACCCTTTCCCATGTGCCTTAAGGCACAATTAAATGCAAAATGAGGAAAATGCACTCCAAAGTCATATTTCCCTTCCCAAAACAATAAATAACCCCCTTTTTGGATTCCCAACCCATAGATATGGTTGGTAAGGGGTTTTGGGAAGTGTGGGACAAGTTTAACTTGTCCCACAAGTCCCCTAAAATTGCCCTCAATCTCAAATTCGAGATTCTAAGAGCATAGAGTGTTTAACACTCAAAACCAAGCATTCAATACAAGAGGACACACAAGGCTCAAGGAGCCAACAATCAAAATTTATTACACCTACTTGACTTTCCCAAAGGCTTAAAAACTAAAACAAGATATTACATTAATCCAAACACACTTAACAAAAGTAATTTAACAAAAAGACTTCACAAAAGAAAACACCTACTAAAATCAAGTAAAACAAGTAATAAAATTCTTACCCCCTTGGTCACATTAGAAAATTTCCCCTCATGGAAATTTTCTCAACACATAAAGAATAAAGGGTAACACAATACAATTAACAAGTTGCCTTGACGACCAATGTTGTAACCACCCGACATTCTGTTGTGTTTGGTCCCCAATCCCCCTCATGGTTGTGATCATCTTTGTGTTTCTGCAAAATGTAAAATACCCTCTTTGGCCTTACGGCCATGTCAAAATATCCAAAATAATCATATGCATGAAATTCATTAACATCTATACGTAATTCAATTATCCATTATTCTAGGTCTAAATCACAACTTAATTATGCATTGCATCATTATCCAAAATCACAAAGAATGTAAATTCAACAACTACATTCTACTCATCATGGCGAAGAAATCCAATGTTAGAACACATGAAATATATTCATATAAAAATAATATCGAGTATCCAATAGTTTTCCATGAGTCGGTGTAGATCATCTGAAAACAAAATCCAACCATAATCCAAATGCATCTAATCACAAAACATCATGCTAATCAACATAAGTATAAGCCATGTCCATATCTAAAGTCTGCATAACTCAAAATGATAATCAACTAAGTGTCGTAGGGAAGTGGGCATTACATCCCCTCCTTAGACTAGACTTCCTCTGGAAGTCACCGAAAACAAGTGTGGAACCGAGGCTCGCAATGATGTAGCATCCTCCCAGTGTAGCGGCGGTCTCATCGTATTTGTCCCATTGGACCCGAACTCGTCAATCTCTCGCCGCGAAGGCCCGGGTCCTGCGATCTAAAATGTGCACGGGCTCCACCATCACTTGCCCCGATCCTGCACTGCAATGCACCAATCCAAAGCACATGAGAAGGATCGAAACATATCTCCTAAGCACAGAAACGTGAAATACATCATGGACGCGCGATAAGCTAGGTGGCAGTGCTAGACGATAGGCTAAGGGGCCGAGGCGCTCCAAGATCTCAAAGGGTCCCACAAACCTAGGAGCAAGCTTAGAACCTTTTCCATAACGGATAGGGCTCTTATGCGGTCTGACACGAAGAAACACCTTCGTGCCTACCTCAAAACTGCGATTTGTCCTATGCTGGTCTACATACTTCTTCTGTCTATCCTGAGCCTCCTGCAATCTCTGTCTGATCAAGGTAACCTGCTGCTCCATGTCCTGTAATAATGCTGGCCCAAGGGAAACCCTGTCCTCAATCCTGTCCCAACTGAGAGGTGTCCTGCACTCTCTGCCATATAATGCCTGAAAAGGAGCCATGCCTATAGAACTCTGAAAACTGTTATTGTAGGCAAACTCCACCAAATACAGATACTCCTCCCATCTCGACTGATGATCCATCACGTACATCCTGAGCATGTCCTCCGAATCTGATTCACCCTCTTTGTCATCCATCTGTCTCGGGGTGATAAGTCATGACTGAAATTAATCCTCGTCCCCGGGCATACTTTGCATGGTGGTCCGAAATGGGAGGTGTACAAAGGGTCGCGGTCGCAAAAATGATCTTCCGTGGAATCCCATGTAGTCTCGACAATCTCATCAGATATACACGTGCTACTACACTTGCCATGTAGGTAGTCTTCACTGGAGAAAAGTGAGCTACCTTCGTCAATTTATCCACCGTGACCATGATGGCATCGTGGTGATATCTCGATGTCGGCAACCCAACAATAAAATCCATAGAGATGGTGTCCCACTTCCACTCTGGTATGGCATGAGGATAGAGAAGGCCAGCTGGATGCTGATGCTCGGCCTTCACCCTCTGGCACTCTAAACAACGGGATACAAATGAAGCTATGTCTCTCCGAAGTCCTCTCCAAAAGTACAACTGTCTCAAGGTGGCATGCATCTTCTTCACCCCGGGATGGGCTGAATACGGTGCACGATGAGCCTCTGTCAAAATGTCATGTCTCAAGCCTCCATCTCTGGGAACATATATTCGACCTCTGTGTCTGAGAAGACCATCTGCCTCTAATGAGAATCCATCAAATCTCCCCTCAAGGGGTCTCTGAGACTCAATCTCTGCTCTGGCTGCGAGGTAGAAGCTGTCATGAGGGAGCTGCTGCAAGATCCTACTCCGCAAATCTGTGCCCACTGAGGTGGCCATAGCCACATGTCTCCGTCTACTCAAGGCATCTGCCACCACGTTCTCCTTTCCCTTCACATGCTCTATCTCCATGTCATACTCACAAAGTAGCTCCATCCAACGCCGCTGACGAGCGTTGAGATTGGGCTGTGTGAAGAGGTGGCGAAGACTCAAGTGATCTCGTCCCGGTGTAAATCTCCGGCCAAGAAGAAAATGTCTCCACCGTACTAGGGCATGTACGATCTGCTTTGTAAGCTCAAGGTCATGGGTCGGATAATTGAGCTCATAATCTTTGAGTTTGCGAGACTCAAAGGCAACTACTCTACCCTCCTGCATTAGCACTCCTCCAATTCCTGCCAAGGAAGCATCTGTGCATACGAAAAACTCTCCATGAGGATCCGACACTGCAAGGATAGGTGCTCTCGTAAGGCACTCCTTCATTATCTGCGAAGGCCTGCTCACATTTATCTCATCCATAGAAACTTCTTCCATTTCCGCCAAGAGAAGTGATGGGGTGCGCAATCCGAGAGAAGTCCTGAACAAACCTCCTGTAGTATCCTGCTAATCCCATGAAACTACGCACCTCGGTCACACTAGTGGGTGCTGGCCAATCCATGATGGCTTGAATCTTGGAAGGATCGACTGCGATACCTTCCCCAGAAATAACGTGGCCCAAATACTGCACCTCAGTCTGAAAGAACGCACACTTCTCCAAGTTCCCGTAAAGGCGCTGCTCGCGAAGACACTGAAGAACTTGGCGAAGGTGCTCCTCGTGCTCCTCACGTGTGCGTGAGTAAATCAGAATGTCATCAAGGAAGATGAGCACGAAGTGATCAAGGAAGGTCCTGAATACCCCATTCATCAAACTCATGAACACTGCGGGGGCATTTGTCAAACCGAAAGGTACCACTGTGAACTCGTAGTGGCCATATCTCGTGCGGAAAGCTGTCTTGTGAATATCTGTCTCCGCAATCCTGAGCTGATGGTATCCTGACTTAAGATCTATCTTGGAGAAAATGGTAGCCCCCTTCATCTGATCAAATAAATCGTCAATGCGTGGAAGGGGGTAACGATTCTTGATCGTTACTTTATTCAGCTGACGGTAGTCAATGCACAACCGAAGAGATCCATCTTTCTTCTTCACGAAGATAACTGGTGCACCCCAAGGGGATACACTAGGACGAATTAGGCCTTTCTCCAGAAGGTGCCTCAAGCTGCAAACTTGAGCTCACATAACTCAGTGTAGTCATCCAATAGGGTGCTCGTGAGATAGGCTCTGCGCCTGGAACTAGATCTATATGGAAGTCGATCTCACGTGGGGGAGGTAACCCCGGTAGCTCCCCTGGAAACACATCGGTGAACTCTGATAAGATGGGATGATCATCGAGGGAAGGTCCCCCTGACTCATCCTCTGATCTGTCACTAACTGTAACAGCATACAACTGGCAACCCCGTCACACACACCGCTTAAGCTGCATAGCAGAGATGGTGCGAATAGAAACGGGTCTCCTAACCCCTGATATCACCGACTCTGCCCCAAGATCATCTATACAAGCAATAGTCTTGTGGTAGCAATCCACCCTAGCTCTATGGGTGGACAACCAATCCATGCCTAAAATGATGCCATAAGATCCTAATGGAAGGATCCTAAGATCAGAAGTAGTGGTGAAGGGTCCCAAATTCACTACACACTCCTTAACTAAGGAGTCTACAGAAATCTTGGCTCCAGAAGCCATCTCAACGTCCCAACTATGGCCCTGCCTAACTGCCACCAGCCTACAATGCTCTACCAAAGATGGTGCAATGAATGAATCAGAGGAACCAGAATCAAATAATATAGAGGTGGAAATACCACCAATACTACCTGTCGTCTCAATCACAGTACTCTGATGCTCAGCCTGGCGGTTCTCGACCGCTGCGTAGATCCGATGACTCCGTGCCATATCTCCAACAGTAGGCTCTGAGCTCTGTGTCTTACCCTTGGTAGGGTTAAGTGGGCAATCTCTCCAAATATGCCCAACGACTCCGCAACCATAACAGCCGCCTGATCCTCTCCAGTGGGAAGCGGCTCCAGCTGGTACTCTAGATGACTGAGATGCCGATCCTGACGATCCGGCTATGGACTGCTGAGGTCTCTGCTGACGAGCTCCGACTGACTGAGCTCTCGGTGCACCCTGTGTCCTGATGGGACCCCTAGGAGGAGGCCCCATACTACGTCCTCTTTGTGCATCAAATCTCTGAGGAGGTCGGTAAGGTGGGCGGGTCTGCTGCTGCTGCTGCTGCTGTGGTGGCCTAAATGAAGCCTGCCCTGAACTCTGCCCACCCCGTGGAGGAGGAACTGACCCCTTCGACCTACTATCCTGCATCTGCTGGATACGGCTCCGAACTCTATCTCTAGCCTGCTGTGTCTTCCCCGTGTCTCCTCTGCAATATAGGCCTTCTCCACGGCCTCTGCTAACGTCTGTGGGCAGTGAATGCGTACTGCGCCAGCTAAATCCAAGTTCAGGCCCCGGATGAACCTGTGAATCCGTACCTGCTCATCCTGCATATAATCGACATACTGAAGTAGGTCCAGAAATCGACTCTCATACTCAGCTACTGTCATCGATCCCTGACGGAGGTCATGAAACTCATCTATCCGCTGCTGAATAAACCTCCTGGTAAATACCTGCTCCTGAACCGCTCCTCAAACAGCTCCCAGGTAATCGTCTCTGAGTCGACATGGAGCTTCTGCTCCTCGGTCCTCCACCAGACTCCTGCTCCATCCTTCAGAAGATGGATCGCAACACGAGCTTTCGTGTTGCTACTACTGAGACGAGCTTGAAGCATCCGCTCAAGCTCACCAACCAAACCTCTGCTGAAACCACCTATATCCCCGAATACTGAGATGGTCGCAGCTTCAGGATCTCCCTGATATGGTCTGCAGCTGATGTAGTACGAATCCTAGGTCTCTCTGCATGCTCCTCCCTCTGCAGGGCTCAGAGACCTATCCCTATGTCCTGAGATCCATGTCCCCATGTCCTCTCTGTGGCGACTCTACACGGAAATTCTCTGCTCTGTGCTCCTCGTGTATCGAGGAATGCACAGGCATCTACGCGATGGCTCCAAACTATGCCTGCGAGTCGTCCTCCCAAGGGCTCTCCGCGTATAGCGGCATTAACATCCTGAAGTGTCTGCAAAATCTGAGGCAGAAGGGCTGCTACGGCCTGCTCTGGTGGTGGTATGTCTAGGTCTATGTGAAGAGACCCCTCGCCCAATCCGCGCCCCCCACGATCAAGGCGAGTTAGTTCACCGTACTAGGTCTTGTGTTTTTTTCAAATTTGCTTATTTACTATAATTATCAACAATATGGTTTCATATTTAAAAAAAATAATGTTCCGTACTAAGTTAAGTGTTCCTTACTGCGTTTTCCTGCGTGTGCCCAAGGGTCCCGGCTTGAACCCACGGCTCGATACCAAAATGTAACGCCCTTCGCCGCGACAACGCTTGACGATCGAAAAAGGCGATGCGCGATGCAACAAACAAAACAAGTGACCCGAAATGCGACAAATTTTTTTTTTTAAAGGTTGTGCCCATATACAGCTCGAACTACAAGCCACGATAAAGATTCGAGGCAAGAGTTATTCGAACCTAACTCATTTGGCGTTCGCGAGATAGGTAGTCGTCATCAAACGAGCTAATTTGACTATTGCGGGTAATATCGTATAGGGTGTTTTCAACGTTAACCTTAGAGTAAGATATAATTTGTTTTAAATGAAGATACTATCCACTTGATTTTTATTTTTTTAATTATTTATTATTTATTATTATTATTATTATTATTATTTTTATTCTATTATGACACATCGTCCCACATGATTTAATACATTATAACATATATAAGTATAAATTTATATATAGGTAAAGGAATTACACATTATAGTATACACTATTTATAATTAAACGTGAGATTATTTTATTGCATTGTATGATTCTAAACGGTTTCGACATACACTACCAGTATGAATACTATACAAAGTTTTGACCCAATTCTTACCACATTATTACCTTATATAGCATTAATACTTTTGGCCTAGCTAGATATCCATGGAGGATTGGGTGCTTATTTTAGTGATATATAAATGCTTATGTAATATCATAACTTCCACTTAACTAAATCTATATGCCTGAACATACATTTTTATTTTTTTAAAATATGGATCCAAGGGATATGGCGCCAAAACAGAAGGCGTTTCCAAAACCGATTTAACTCCTGTTGGTTGGGGCGGTGGATCCCAACCACCATTGTCCCCATTACTCACTCCCTCGCGTAGAGAAGCTACTTCTCTTCCCCAGGTCGCATCTACAATGAATGTTTTAGATTTACCAAATCCACACCTCCTTCTTGGTCTGCTACCCTCCAATCTCGGGATTCCTTCAAGATATTTTATCAAAGTTGACTATGAGACAAAGATGCGTGGCGTGAAGGAAGAGGTCGATAGAAGTAAATCCGTTTCACAAAGGAATGGTGAAGGGCATGGTGCATACATGCGGCGCGTGATCGATGGCATTCACAATTGGTTCACCCTTAGATCGGTTCAAGAGACAGTCTGCAAGAGGGGGCGTGCGGGGTGATTACCTGTTGTTTGCTTACATGCTGCTTGGTAGAACATTTTATTTTAGACTCCCAAATGCTTAATCCCGGGCGGGGCCTCCAAACGGCATTTTGAGGGATGTATCTCCGTCACAAATAGTGGCGTTGGCTGGGGGAATCCTCTCCCAGAGCATACGCGACTGCCCCACCGACCCGCCAAGTGGGATAATAACTACGTGTTTTAAATCATTTAATTATTATATATATACTTTGTTATTCATGCTCCACGTTCGGGTCTAATGCGTACCCAAATTCGGGATTTCTTTTTTTTTGTGTTAGATTTGTATTAAAATAGTTTTGAGGGACAGTGAGAGGCGTTTTGAGACAGCAGCGCCTGTCCGAAAATATTGTTATCTGTTCAATATCGAATGCATCCTCCGTGCGGGTCCTCCTTAGTGAAATTTTCATCCAAAACGATGGAGGGACAAAGGTGGAAGTGCCTCGAAATTTGGTTAAGGGATAGTGTGAGTAACCCGACGAGATTCGTTTGAGAGGTCTCTCATAGAGGTGGATCCGTTTCATGACGAATATTCATGCAGCCCACCGCTAAACAAAAAAAAGAAAGGACAAAATCCCGTTACGCCTATTCCGAAGTGGTGCTGCACAGTGTGTCGTGCCGGTATGCTCGAGGAGCACGAATTACTTACCCAAACTAGTAGTGAATGGCTCCTACGAGGATTATTTATTTGCTATTACATCCTTGATGTATTTCGAATTTGAGTACTTGATTAATACAGTTAGATATTGACGGCATCTTGTTATGATTTGAAAACTATAAGTCCATAAGTTTCCCTTGCATATTTTAATTAATATTATTTACTGGCTATAGCCTTCAATGGTATACTTTGTTAGTTTTAAGGGGATATACAACAATGTATTGTTACAAGGATATCCATTAGTTTGGATAATACCTAAATAGGGATAATATTCAAACTATTAGTGTCTTTGATATACATTAAGGAGTGTGGGTATTGCACTTGATAGGTTAGAAGTATTTGCATTATGATTTATTTCTACCCAACCCTATTTATAGACATTGCATGAGATTTCAAAGTGATTCGATTTCGATTTCTTTGTTAGTTTGCAATGGATTTTACAATAGATTCATGAAAGAATAAAGAAACCTAAAAGGACTAGAACTTGAAATACTTCTTTAACATCATAGAAGCCATTTTAAACTTAAGACCTTCCATCAACTACACAAGAGAAGATGATACACTATTCTTTTCCAATCTTTACGACACATTATTTTCAAGTATCCAACAAAATCTTAATATATTTCCTTTTGTAATTTCTTCACAGTATTCCACAAGAAATCAACAACATTTCCAATAACTTTTAGTGAGAAAACTAACATTTCGATACATCTTTCCTCCAATATTTTGTTGCAACACCTTTTACTCCATGTAGAACATATTTACAATCATGTAAGCACTTTTCAAGTAAAATTTGCATTCAATCATGTGTCTCTTGGAGCAACTACAATTTACAATGTCCCTTATTTTTGGAATGAAACAAATTGATACAACTTTCTTTCACATGCAAGTTTTACAACAAAATAATATATGCAAGGAAATGGAAGGAGTCTTCACAAACTCCATGATGTTCTTCGTCCATGCTCCAAGTTCCAAGTAGTTCAATCACAACCAAGATAGGGGGAGAGGCAACACTCTCCTCCCAACCAAATCTCAATGGAGAAGAGAAGCAATCTCCTCCATTGACCCCGAGCCCCAAACACAACACAATGAAAGGGTGGTCTCCAACTCAAGGCAACAATACATGCTTCCACAATACAAGTTCTTCACAACATTCAAGCTAAAAGTAGAAGAACCAAGAGACACACAATAACATCAACATTACACAACAAGGCTTGCATCCAAGCCAACAAGAGAAGGAACTATGGGAATGTTTTCCTTATGCCTCCCAAATGAGATGAGATGCCCATCCAAAAACCCTCCACAATATAACACAAGCCCCTATGACTCTTATGCCTCCCTCAAGTACCCCTTTTTCCTCCCATACTCTTATGCCTCCCTCCTCTTATGGCTCCCTCAAAGACAAGGTAGAATGTAAACATTCCTACCCAAGATGGGCATCCCTCTCAAACTCCCTCCACAATATCCTAATCTACTCTTTTGCCTCCCTCATGAGTATTCCCATAGACCTCTCCTATACTACACAACAAGCATTCAAACCATTTTTCACAATTTCACCTAAGTAAACATGCATTTCCAATTTTTTTTTTTTTTTTTTTACAATTTTTAGCATAGAAGCAATAATAATATGAAAGCAAAAACAAAGGAGAGGGTTCCCTACCTCTCCATTGGAGAAGCCTAAACCAAGAAACTTGTCCAAGATCCTTCCCAAATCAATCCAAGCATGCAAGTCCAAAACTCTCTTTATCTCTTTCTCCCAATTCTCTCTCTCAAAAATAACAAAGATCTCTTCAACACACAAAACAAAGCTCCAACCCCTCAACAAGAGAGGAAGTTTCATAAATAGATCAAAGGTAAGGGTGAGGGTGATGTGGCTCCATGTAGGATGCCACATCACACATCCTCAAACCATCTCCCAAGGTCAACACAAATCCCAAAACACCATAAATGGGTGGTTGGGTTGAATGACAACCCTCTTCCACATTCAACCCTTTCCCATGTGCCTTAAGGCACAATTAAATGCAAGATGAGGAAAATGCACTCCAAAGTCATATTTCCCTTCCCAAGACAATAAATAACCCCTTTTTGGATTCCCAACCCATAGATATGGTTGGTAAGGGGTTTTGGGAAGTGTGGGACAAGTTTAACTTGTCCCACAAGTCCCCTAAAATTGCCCTCAATCTCAAATTCGAGATTCTAAGAGCATGGAGTGGTCAACACTCAAAACCAAGCATTCAATACAAGAGGACACACAAGGATCAAGGAGCCAACAATCAAAATTTATTACACCCACTTGACTTTCCCAAAGGCTTAAAAACTAAAACAAGATATTACATTAATCCAAACACACTTAACAAAAGTAATTTAACAAAAATACTTCACAAAAGAAAACACCTACTAAAATCAAGTAAAACAAGTAATAAAATTCTTACCCCCTTGGTCACATTAGAAAATTTCCCCACATGGAAATTTTCTCAACACATAAAGAATAAAGGGTAACACAATACAATTAACAAGTTGCCTTGACGACCAATGTTGTAACCACCCGACATCTGTTGTGTTTGGTCCCAATCCCCTCATGGTTGTGATCATGCTGTGTTTCCTGCAAAATGCAAAATACCCTCTTCGGCCTTGCGGCCATGTCAAAATATCCAAAATAATCATATGCATGAAATTCATTAACATCTATACGTAATTCAATTATCCATTATTCTAGGTCTAAATCACAACTTAATTATGCATTGCATCATTATCCAAAATCACAGTAATGTAAATTCAACAACTACATTCTACTCATCATGGCGAAGAAATCCAATGTTAGAACACATGCAATATATCCATATAAAAATAATATCAGTATCCAATAGTTTGTCCATGAGTCAGTGTAGATCATACTGAAAACAAAATCCAACCATAATCCAAATGCATCTAATCACAAAACATCATGCTAATCAACATAAGTATAAGCCATGTCCATATCTAAAGTCTGCATAACTCAAAATGATAATCAACTAAGTGTCGTAGGGAAGTGGGCATTACAACAACTCATACAATGTCCCCATATTGTGAGTATGAAGTTGAGCTATTGATAAGACCTTTTGTCTTTGACAACATTAAGCATTGGTAGGTTTTTGATGATGATGCTTAGATCAAAAGATTTCTATAGAATAAGGGAGAGTTTTTTTATCAATGCACTTTGATTTGGAGTCAATGGTATGTACAATTGAGGGAAATTAAGCTTCTTTTAGCAAGGGCATCATCCAACTAAAAACCAACACCATTCCTAGAGGGATGTTTGCTCTTGAGTCCAATTCGATAATGTTGATTGCATTGGTAATAGATGTATGGAAGCCTCGAGGATATTAAGCAACATGACCTTGGCAAAAAGGAGAAGCCAAGGAATATTTGGTTAGGCTAATGCCTAACCTCGGTAAGGAGGAGAAGCAAATCATACATCCAAATTGTTCAAAAGATACCAAGATTGCATGGCTTGGACCTATTCTAAGCTAAAAGCATACGTTTGTTTTTCAACATGATATTCCCTTGGAATCTAATGCAAAGCTATCAAGAAGAAACAAAGGCCCATCGTAACACTCTTATCCCTCAAGATGCAAGAATAACTAAAGAAGCTAAGATATTGAGAGATTATCCATCCCACAAGGTATTCCTCTTGGGTTGCCAACCTAGTACTAGTCGGAAAGAATGGTGATATCCAAAGTTATGTGTGGATTTTTATGTGTGATTTAGGAATCAACAAAGCTTCAATGAAGGATAACTATCCTTTATCTAACATGGAACACATGCTACGCTTAGTGATCTTCCGAGTTTCTTTCGACCTTATATGGTTTCTTTGGGTACAACCAAGTTGTGGTGAAGGAAAAAAAGGATCAAAATAACCTTTACTACTCCTTGGGGGAACTATGTTTATATCAGATACCCTTTGTCCGATGAATGCTAGAGCCACCTTTCAAACAACAATGGATGTTGCTTTTTCTGGTTACATCAACAAGTTTATTGAAGTGTATCGGATGATGTAACTATATTTTCTAGAAAGAGAGGTGATCACCCGCTTTGCCCTTGGAGAAAATGCTTGATAAGATGTAGAGAGTATGGCATTTCACTTAATCCAAAGAAGTTCCATTTTGGAGGGTAAAAGGAAAAGTTTCTTGGTCACATAATGTCACAAGAGGGAGTGATGATTGATCCTAAAAGAGTAGAGTTCATTAGCAAAGTCCTAATTCCAAGAACCAAAAAAGGAATTCAGTCCTTCTTTGGGAAAATAAATTTCATCAAAAGGTTCATATTAAAATTTGTTGAGATAACCATTCCAATCACATCTATGCTGAAGAAAGACCATGTCATCAAATAGGAGGAGGCTACCATCCAAGATTTCAATGGGATTAAGGAGTTACTAAAGCATGCACCTGTTATGATAGCTCCAGATTATAAGAAGCCTTTCCAACTGTTTTCCTTTGCTTTAGAGAACACTATTTCTTCTGTCCTACTACAAAAGGATGATGAAGGAGTTGAGAGGCCTATTTCCTTTTTCAGTAATTCCTTGCAGGGGGCTGAGATGAAGTACACTATCATGGAAAATCAAGAATTTGCCTCGTAAAAGAAACAAAGGTTTTCAAGAGTTATATTCTAAGTTCTAAAATTCTTTTTATGTTCCCCACACCATGGTCAAGGATATCTTATCGAGATGGAAGTCTCAAGAAAGAGGTGCGGGTGGGTGAAAAAGTTGCAATAATATGAAATGGACATCTAAAGCACGAAGGCTGGTGAGAGGTTTGGGCTTGGATAAGCTTGGCAGTAGGAGCAACTTACAAACTATTCGTAAATGGGGTAGAAGAAGGTAGGGTAGATGTTTTTCAAACATTGATGAATTTTGAGTGGTATAAAGATTTAATCTTTTATCTTAGACATTTGAGCTTCCCTCAACACTTAAGTAAGACCCAGAAGAGAGCCCTTAAGTTTGCCTCCCAAAAATATGTCATCAATGATTATGGGTTAGCTTGGAATAACCCAGAGTGAGTCCTCTTAAGGTGCATTACTGAAGAAGAAGCCCCCAAGATTATTGCTGATCTCCATGGAGGAGTTTGTGGGGGGCACTTTGTTGCAAGAGTCACAACACACAAGATCCTGAGGGCTGGCTATTGGTGGCCAAATCTCTTCAAGGATAAAACCTTTTTGGTTAGAAGATGTGAAATTTGTCAGCGCTTCTTTGGAAGACTCAAAAGTTTCAAGCTCCCTTCCTTTATAGCCTATCTCAATTGAAGCTCCATTCAAGAAATGGGGAATGTAGTTATTTGGTGAGATTTTAGACCCTTCAAGTGCTAGCTATAAGCGGATCCTTGTGGAAACTTATTATTTTACTAACTGGGTGGAAACAATCCCCACCAGGAAGGCAACACACCAAGTTGTCATGGATTTTGTGCTAAACAACATCATCTGCAAGTTTGGGGTGCCAATCAAGATTATTGTTGACAATGGCATGAGATTTAGAGGTAAAAATTTGGTGATAATTTGCAAGGAGTATGAGATCAACTTGACATATGCCTCTAATTACAATGCCCAAGCAAAAGGACAAGCTGAGTCCAGTAACAAAAATTTGTTGAAGATCATCAGAAGATCACTAGAGTAGAACAAGAGAAAGTGGGGTTGAAAAGTTGAAGTTTGTTGTTTGGGCAGATAGGATCACTGTCAAGAGGGTGACTGGAAAGAGTCCATTTGAGTTGGTATAGAACTCAGGCCCTGTTGCCTCTACATATGCAATTGAAAGGAACGATAACCAGATCGTACCAAGCCAAGAACACAGATGCTAATCAAACACCACGATCTATAAGATGAAAGCAATTCACCAGAATAACTTTACATAAAACTTTACAAATAAATGAGAAGCAATATCATATATTATTATGGAACTCAATGCAATACATTGAGAATGGGCCTTTCTTATATAAGCAGGGAATAACAATCTAAGAACCAATCAAGGTCATAGATCAAGCCATAAATCAAGGAAATAACTAGTCATCAAAGAACTAGTCAAGACCATAGATTTAGGAGAGAACTAGACATCAAGGATCTAGTCAATACAGTAGATCAAGGAAAGAACTATTCAATACCATAGATCAAGGAAAGAAATATACCTAACAACTAGATAATATCTCCTAATATCTAAATAAGATAAAATAAATATCCACAAACATAAGTGGGTGAGGATAAATACAATAAAGGTAAATAAAGTACCTAGGTGAACATGAGCTAAGGTAACTACCTACTCTAACACCCCCTCTCAAGTGAAGCTAGGGGCCAAAATATAAGTGGCATGTCCACAGTATGAGTCCCGAAAACTGGGCCATATGAGGTACTCATGTACAATAACTGAGAAAAAGGGACACCTCAAGGTACCCAAAACCAGTAACAACAAAGTAAAGAGAGTAAAGACCCGCTCCAAGGCATCCCAAGAAGCTCGGCTAAAAAAAAATCATACAATGCTGAAGAATTTTGGTGCGCACTGTGGTTTGAATCCACTACTTGATCACAAAACTCAAAAACAAATGACACTGGGCTCCACCAAAATAGCTCCATACAAAGAGACTGTCAACGGAGTGATGTCAAAAGTGCAATTAAACACCAAACATAATTCGATCAAGTGCTACAAATAGGTGTGCCATGATCCAAGAACAATAACCAAAGCAACAAGGCAAGGACACAAAATCCAAAGTGTCACGATCCAAGAAAAGCCAAGGTAACAAGGAAAGGACACAAAACCCGAAGAAGCAGGATCAACACCACACCCTCCCATACTACTGAATGGGTGGAGTGGCGCTACAAATCTATATGAGTTGTTAAAAACAACTACTCAAACACTAAAAACTAACACTGGCTCCACCAAAATAGCTCCCCCACAAGAGAGACTGTCAACATGCCAAAAGTGTCGAAAATACAGATACAAAATCTCTCAACAAACAAGAGAGATACACTACACCTGCTAAAGAAAAATGCTCAAAACAAGAAGCATCACAATGAAGAATGTATGGAAAGTGGATCAAGAGGCTGAATGGTGGAGGAGCCATGCCTGTAGAGTCCTCTCAATGAATGCCTATGTTGTCTCCACGAGTGATCAGATATCCACCCCAAATCAACACGGATGGATGAAGAAGATGCCTACATATGACTTGGTGCAAAATGCACAATGGGTGCATGTAAAAGAACATCAGAATGTGTGTCAGTTGATCATGTCTAATAATTGAAATCTCAGGTTTCTCAAGCTTGAGTGAAGATGTAGAACTCATGTGTTGCTCAGATCCTCCAGAAAGAGTCGAGCGAACAAAAAAATGAGCTTTGTCAATGTGTGATCCCAATGAAGTATCTACTCAAAAACCAATGTCATGATAAGAATTCCACTTCACATGTGGAATAGAGGAAATAATACCCTGTGAATGTCTACCAATGACTCCTCTAGTGAGACCCATAGAATGGAGCATGCAAGAACTGAATGCAGTGGTATGCTTCTTAAAAAAGCCATGCAGCGAAAGCGAAGTAGGATACACAACATGTGGTACTGTAATAGGCACAGATGTGGAAGAGCATGCAGTAACAAGCCTCATAGGTTTAGAAGCATCAAAAACAGGTTTAGGCTCAAAGACTGGTAGATCAATGTCAATGGGTATAAGAGCAACAACTACAAGTGGACTAGGAGCATGGATATGGTTGTCCACAATATGATGGTGATGTTGTAGGCTAGCAAGTTTGTTCTGCAGGGAGTGTATTATTGTATCCTTATCATGAATGAGTGATTGTAGAAGAGAATTTCACTTCTTGAGCGATCTATTTTCTTCCAAAAATTTTACAATATCCTCTTGAAGTCCACATACTTCAAAGAAAAGCATATCATTCTCAGAATCCATGATAGGTACAAACTGTAACTCCCAAAAATTTAGGATGTCGGGCTCAGCCGAAATTGCATCCATAATTGATTACAACACTCCTCCATATTTGGCACTTTATAATTATAGTGCAAGTCTCAAAATAAATAACTCCAATGGAAAGAGCATGAAAAAACAAGCACTTTTACAAAAAACGGCACTCAAAACCGAGTTACCAATCAAAAGTTACAAGTTTTTACTATTTTTCTCTGTTATTTATTGTAGGTTCCACTAAAACAAAGTAAAATGTTATTGCCTTCACCACAGAAATAAAATTAAAGGGGGTTGAAGTTAAGCACCTACTAGTATGAATCACAAGTAATAAGCCCTCATACAACCATACCATATGACCAAGGGCTAAGGATTTTAATGGGGATTAGATACGTGCACTCCTGGGTAAAATCCGTGGACCCCCATTACCAAAAAGGAAATAATCTAAACCCTTCCTCAATGCGCAAACCCTTGAAAAAAAGATCCGAAAAGCCGCAACAACAAATTGCTACCCACACCAATCTCAAAAAACCAAGAGATTCAAACAAAATCTTCCAAACCAACGTTATTTCTTTTCTGATGGGCATGAATCCTGAGGTGATCTTCTGTGCTTCTCTGTAACAACAAAAAAACCACAAAAACGATTGTCTACAGAAACGGCCAAGTTTATAGTCGATCTTAGGGTTTTCATGCCTTTCAGATCCAATGGAAGCCTATGTTTTCCATAAAATTGCACGAAGCAACAAAATACGACCAAATCCCAAATATATGAATACACAAATAATTTATTTACAAAATAAAACTTATAGACGAATGCTAACAATAATCTCCAACTCTGATACCATGAAAGGAACGATAACCAGATCGTAGCAAGCCAAGAACATAGATGCTAATCAAACACCATGATCTATAAGATGAAATCAATTCACCAAAATAACTTTACATAAACCTTTGCAAATAAATGAGAACTCAATGATCTATTATAATTCACCATGATCTATTATAATGGAACTCGATGCAATACATTGAGAATGGGCCTTGCTTATATCAAGCCATAAATCAAGGAAATAACTAGTCATCAAAGAACTAGTCAAGACCATAGATTTAGGAGAGAACTAGACATCAAGGATCTAGTCAATACCGTAGATCAAGGAAAGAACTAGTCAATACCATAGATCAAGGAAAGAACTGTACCTAACAACTAGATAATATCTCCTAATATCTAAATAAGATAAAGGAAATATCCACACACATAAGTGGGTGAGGATAAATACAATAAAGGTAAATAAAGTACCTAGGTGAACATGAGCTAAGGTAACTACCTACTCTAACAGCAATTATTTTCATATCATTTTATGCAACAGATGGAAGATTAAGAGATAGGTCCTTACGATATCCGCATTAATCAAATTATTGAGCTTGATGAATAGAGAAGGGCATCCCACCAGAGGCATGTAAAGTTCATAGAGAAATTGAAGAAGTTATTTCACAAAAGGTCACTCCTAGAGATTTCAATGTTGGAGATCTCATGTTGTTATGGGATAGTAGACATGAGGATAAGGGAAAGCATGGAAAATTTGAATCATTATGGATGGGCCCTTACTCCAAAGATATCAGGATTGGTGAGCATACCTTCTTCCTCAAGGACTTAGATGGTGAAATGCTCGAGTTTCCTATTAATGGAAGGCATTTGAAGACTTTCTTGGATTGATTCCTATGAAATCAAAGCATAAATATCATGTACAGTGTATACTTTGTTGTTTTTTATTTGTCTTTTGTGTGTTTTTTGGATCGTTCTGGTCTTCTGTGACCTATTTTTTCCAGGTTTCTCCATTTGTTTTTTAAGATGGCCATGTTTCCCTACTCTACATGATAACTCTTTTTCCCAATGGATATTTTTGGCACTTGGTTTACCTTTGTTCTTGTGGCACTCACAGGGAGTTTCCATCCTCGATTCAGAGCCGATATTGGTGCGCAAAATAGTCTCGCCCAAGTTTGCCTTTTAAAATCTATCAATTTATAGCCTCTAACACTTTCATTTTCCCCGTGTTGTGCCTGATGAATATACATTTCCATTTTTAATTTGTTCCTTGGTCATGGATCATTTATGGGTCCATGATTTGCTCCTTGTTTCTTTGTTCATCTGGAAAAGTCCTAAAAAACTCAGGTTTTATCATACCTTTCGGTCTCCATAGTCGATTTGTCTTCCTTATCTTTTTTCCCTAAATACTTGAAGAAAATGAGTGGATGTATCTTTGAAAAACATATTTGAGCCTTGTAAACATTTCTAAACTCTTTGTCCTTGAAGAAATTTTCATTTTCTAGCTCGAATGATTGTTTTTCTATATTTTATGGTTTGACAGGCATTTTCTCCCAGTCAAATTTGCATCCTTGCATTGACAGGGGATGTGGCTTCTTTTGGTTGGTCAGGGATGATGGGTGAATGCTTTAACTTATCACTTTTTTCCTTTTTGGTGAAAAGGAAAAATTGGTCCCGTGGCCCCACTTGTATCTAATTGGTTCTTTTGGTGCTTACGTGGCTTCTTCCAATTGGATGGGGTGTGGCGGTCTATTTTTGAACTTGTTCTTTTTTGGCTACTTTGGAAAAAAGTTTGAACTCGCCCTGCGGCCATGCTAGGCACTGATTGGAGAAAATTTAAGGGTAGGGAAAAAGTCTCACTTTGACCCCACAGGAGGACACGTGGAAGGTTTCACTTTTTTTCAAGGATGGAGTGTGGGGAAAACTTGGAAAATTTTCCCTTTTCCGAAAGGGGAGTGAAATGTCATAATTTGGTGCGGTCCCACTGGGGCCTACCTTAGGACACGTGTCAGGATCGTTTCTCGAGGGCAGAGATGTAGAGAAAAATATGAAATTTTCCCAAAAGTTGTAAAAATTTAGAGGAAGCCCCGGGTCCATTTTTAAGTTTCGATCTTCCACGTGGATGACCCAAATTCAAAGAAAAGATCAACAACAGTTGAGAGTCGAAATATGATTTTCCCTCCATTTTTCTGCAACACGTTTGGAAGTGTGAGTTTTCATGATTCTTTTGTTTTTTCTACATGCCAAGCAGAGAAGTAAGTTAATGTTGATATCTAAAGTTTGGTGGGAAGATCTGGAAGGTGTCTTTAACCATTAAAATGGTCTAACTTTCGTGCCGATCATATTTTCTATTTTTCTTCTCCAAAGCACACAAAGAGCCAGATTTGAGAGATCATGGGTGGAAGTAGTTGGAAAATTGAAGGAAGAGTGATCTCCTAGAGCAAGGAGTTGAATGCGGGAGGCATTCGATGAAATATACCCCCTCGAGCACCTGGAGACATTTTGCAGATTTGATTATGAGAATCATGAAAGAATCATGGCGAACATTGGTGCATTAAACATTTTTTGTCTTTTGGGGAGAAGGGGTTCCATTGTAAATGTTATAAATAGCACAAATTTTTCCTACAAATGGTTGGGAGTTTTTGAAAAGTCATAGAATGATTTTTTTAGCAAAAAAATGTTAACAGAGCCCATCCATTTTGAGAATCCATCTAAGAAGCTTGTATATCTCTCTTTATATCAAATTCAATTATGTCAAGGTGGTTGCAAGTGTACAACCATTGACAAGCTTTGAGATTGTTATGGAAACTTTCCCTTGCTGATAAATTTGATTAGAATTGAATTATTTTGTGTTAATCTTGAGTAAAATGTATTTATGTCATCTCTTAATCCATGCAAGTAGTTTTTCTTGTTTCTGTTGCAATCTTGTACCAATATCTAGTCCAATCACATAGGTCTCAGTCCTTGTGATATTTTAGTGGCATCTGTAATCTCATTTCTCAAAATATCCTTCATCTGGGATTGAGATAAATGATTTAAAATCACTTTTATTTCATTTTTTGATAGAGATTGTCTGTAAGCCTCTGGGTGTACCTCGGGTGTGGTTTGATTTGAATCTTAGTTCTTTATTGTTTTTTCTAACTCGAGCCTTCGTGGTAGAATCCCATAGGTTGTGTGAAAGAGTGCTAAGTTGGGCCTCCATTTAGGCACATATTCTAGTTGAAGAGACATTTCTAACTTTTGTAGGATTTCGTTGGCTAAAATCCCTCCATTTTGCATAATCCCTCTAGAATTTGGTGAGTCAAGTTCATCCTGTCTCCCCTCCCACTAAAATTTATTTAAAAAACATCCAATCCCATCAACACTACCCCATGTTTTTCTCTGTATACCCACACAAGACAAAAATCCATTTGCCAAAG
Organism: Taxus wallichiana var. yunnanensis; assembly: GCA_018340775.1. Taxonomy (NCBI): domain Eukaryota; kingdom Viridiplantae; phylum Streptophyta; class Pinopsida; order Cupressales; family Taxaceae; genus Taxus; species Taxus wallichiana. The sequence goes on from CM031238.1 coordinate 4,686,541, forward strand.
TATGCAGGATAAATCAGGGTCTCAAATGTCTTTAGTAACCTTTGCATTGTTGTGAAAGTATCTCCATGATCTGGAAGTGAAAACTTGTGAGAGTCAGATCTGGTATGTTGATCATATTTTCTCCAAGGTATTCTCTACAAAATTTATGCAAAATAAGGGTACTTGTATCTCTTTTTTTATAACAAAGGTTAAAAATAGGTTCTCTTACCTTGGTTGAAAGGCACAACCTAAAATAGTTAGGATAAGATAATATCCTTGTAAGGTGCTACCCATCTCTCCACAAATCCAAGTAACAAAGGGACAGTCATACCTCCTCCCCGGTTACAAAATGACATATATTTATGATCTGGCTGCCTCTAAGCTCCACAATGAATCAGTGTTGATGCTTGGTATCAAAAGGAGAAAAAATTTGGGTACCAACATGTTGCATGCTTGTGCTTGGCTGATTTGAATTGCTTTCATTGGGATAAAGCTTGTTGTTTTGGAACTTGGAACAACTCCATCATGGAGAGGTGGGAGCTTGAATCTTGAAATGCTCTTCTTTTATGAATGTAGGTGTTAATGTATGAATGTTTTGGTATTTTTGTGGGTTGTTGGGTAGATGGCCTAGGAATGGTGTAAGAGAAGACTATGGGGTTATTTTTTTGGAGGCACAAGTGTGTTTTAGGAAGTATAAGAGTGGAGGGAGTTGGGATTTAGTTTCCACCTTACAAATAAATAGCTTGCATTTCTTTACTCGTTATGGGGTGCCATAAGAGGTTGGGAGGCATAAGGGCATGTCAGGATTTGAAATTATATATATATATATATATATATATATATATATATATATATATATATATATATATATATATATATATATATATATGTATGTATGTATGTATGTATGTATGTATGTATGTATGTATGTATATGTATATATATATATATATATATATATGTATGTATATATGTATGTATGTATGTACATATTTTGGTGGTGATACCCATTTCCCCGTTAGGAGGCATAAGAAACATCCCCCATAGTTTTTTGCTCCTTTGGCTTGCTTGAGGAAGCCTTAGTATTGTTTTCAATGTTTTAATGTAGTTGTAGAACTACATTATGTTTTGGACTATGTTCTTAATGTGATTATGTTGTTTGTGTGGTTGTCAAAGCCTATTTTTGCCATGAGTTGGATCACATATTTTATTGCATTGTGGTTGGGGCTCGAGGGTAAATGAAGAAGGATGGATTCTCCTCTTCATTTGATGTCTTGGTTGGGTGGAGAGCGTTGCCTTTCCCCTACTCTTATTGTGATCAAATTGGAAGAATGAGAAATCTGCATGTTGTTGTTGTGGAGCTGAGATAAAGATAGTTTAAATGTCCCTTGTGAAATGAAATATTAATGTAACCTTTCCCACTTGAAGTGGATGAACTTGTATATATTTGTAATAGAAAGATGTTGGAGTGTTTAGGGAAGTGTAAATTGGAATGTGAAAGAATGATACATACATTGTATGCTATATTTTGCAATCAAATAAAAATGAAGCTGTAAGAGTTTCATTTGAATTAATGGAAGTAGTTTTGTCTTCTCCATATGATATTATTCCGTTGGAAATCTGTATTTAACATGCTCTATGAAATCCCTATTTGGAAAATGGAAAAGTGAAACACATGAGAAGAAAATGTATTATTCTTCCCTGTATATAATATATGATTTTGAAAGAATAAAAGAAGGAAGTTGTAGAAGTTGTCTTTTGGAATAAATAAAGGATTGCATAACCTTCCTCAAATTGTATCATTTTATTGAATTTAATCATCTATATGTTAGTTGTAATCTTTTTTTTGAAAGGAAGAAATGCATATAAAGGAAGTGTAATACTCATTTTTTGAAATATGTTAAAATTTGAAATCGAGATGTATTTTAGTTTTTGAATAGCTGAATTGAATTAACTAAATGTATTATATTAGAATTGGAACATATTATAATACTTGGAAGAAGAAAATGACAAATAAACCCTTTAAAAAATTGATCCATGTCTTGTATTTTCAAACTGACAATTATTTAATCCAAAATGCACAGACCAAACCTGCAACAATGAAATAACAAATTAAACAATTAAATTGAAGTATTTTTCCCTAAACGAATCCAATTAGACAAAAATACTTAAAGGAAATCTTTCAAAACCTGGCAAAATTGAGTTCAAAGCTTTCACAGTTGTTATGCTGTCAAAATTGTAAAATTTTGAATTGGAATTCAATAAAATAGATCTACCTCACAAACTTATCCTAAATCCACCTAAGAACGATTCTCCATGTCTATTTCACAAGTTGAGAGAGGAAGAAGATCAAATTGAACAAATTTACCAAGTTAAAATTTACCAGTTTGCACTGTAAAAGCCTGCAGATTGTTTTCTTGAAATTGACCCCTTACACTTTATCAAAATAAAAAATTAACGATCCCTTAGTAAAGAGGATGTCGAGATCTTTCCATAAATTCCTCGTTTTCACAAAACCAAGCCCTCTATCAAAATTTATGGCCTTATGAAGTTTTTCTTCAGTTGGTGTTAAAAAAAATAAAAAAATTGAGAAAACATTTTCTTAGCGGGCCCGTGGGCTTGAATTTTAGTCTTAGTACTTCAAACAAAAATTGAGAAAATTTTCATAATTTTTCCTACTGACCCGCAGCCAATCAGAGGCTGCCACATGGCACCACAAGGTATCGGTGGAGGGGTGGACCCCTTTTTAAGCTTAGCACTCCAGGAATTTTTTTGGAAAATTTTCCCTGTCGGGCCGCAACCAATCATGTGATGCCACGTGGCACAACGAGGCATCGACAGAGGAGCGGATCCCTATTTTACTTTTTACGTTTCAAAAAAATTTGGGAAAATTTTCCAAATATTCCCTGCCACCCGCTGACCCGCAGCCAATTAGGATCCACCACGTGGCATCGCGAGGTGTCATCGGAGGCGCGGTGAATGCTACCCTCTTAGCCCTTCAGGGCGTTAAATTAATTTTCTCCCCACCGCCACGCCTTCTCCGTGCTAACTTGGGAGGCACTATGTGTCCCTTACGAACTTGTGGGAGCGTTGGCACAAAGTTGGCTTTTGCCCCACCCAGGAATTATTTTTAATTAAATTTCTCCCAACGCCCCGCTTTCCCCACGCTGACTTTAAGGGGGGGTGCCATGTGTCCCTAGTGGACTTGTGGACCCACAGGTGCACGGGCACAAAATTTTTTTTTCCTCGCACATGAAAATTTCAAAAATTCTCCCCGAGGCCCACCGACCCGCCCTTGGGGAAAATTTTCACCCTTGGGCCCGTAGGCCCGGTCTTAGGGAAAATTTTGACCCCAAGTCCCATCGGCCCATAACTCAAAAAATATGAGGAGTTAGGAGGACTTATTTATATCAATGGAAAGGTGAGGAAATTTTCTATCTAATGGAAAGAATTTAAGGAAATTTTGAGTTAAGTTTTACAAAAATCCAATTGAATCTTTGAGCCTGTTAGAGAGTGGATATGGTGAGGAATTACCCTCTGAACCTAATTGAATCTTCTAACCTTAAATTTTGGACCTTATGACCTCTAATAATTGTTAATAAAATAAATGTATACTCTAGTGGATAGAATTGTTCCGAAACCTATTAGTGACAACTGTTGTCTTGTAACCCTGTTGTAGATTCTTTTAATAAAAAAAAATTATTCCATAATTTTTTGTAATTAGTCCTAGTTTGTTCTTAGGTCTCAAGTGGGTGTTACACACCTTAAAGTCTCCCATGCATAACTCAAATCCCCTACATAATCTTATTCCTCCCTCATTTACCCTTTATACCTCACACATACTCTTATGCCTCCCTCATAAAAGAAACTGGAAAGAAATGCAAGCATTCCTTGTACAAGGTGGGGCACCCAACCCAATCTCCCTCCAACAAAAGCTAAACTCTTATTCATCCCTGAATTAAATCTCCCCATAGTCTCCTCCCACTCCACACTTAGGCAATCTACCCACACCCAAAGAAGAATTCCAAAAAAACAATACTCAACACAAGCACATAAACATAAAAAAACATAACGTAAGCAAGGTAAAGATCCTACCTTTCCATAGTATAGCTTGTTCCAAGAGTAAATATCTAAGCTCCTCAAAACGAAGAAAGCATCCACAAGTTCCAACAATCCACAAGCACTCTCAAAAATCCTCTAACTCTCCCAAAAATTTCAAAAGCACAAAATGATGAAGTAACCCCCAAACAAGCAAAAGAACTTCAATAAATAGAAAAGGGAGAGAGGAGGATGATGTGGCTCCAAGTAAGATGTCACCTCATTTCCTCTCCACTCCACATAACCCTTGTAAACCTCATATTCCATAGAAAAAAATTAATAATTGGTTGAAGAAAAGATAGTTTACTTACACACACAATCTAAGCCCACACCCCCCAAGGACAAAATCAATTACAAGAAAGGAAGTGCAATAAACATTTTACCTTTTTATCTTCCCAAAACACCTAATGGGGTCTAATTTTGACCCCCATACCCATAGGTAGGGTTCGCATAGGAATTTAAGAGGTGTGGGACAAGTTTGACTTGTCCCACAAGCTTTAAAAATTGGCCTCTAAGGACAAATTCGAATTTCCATGGAGTAGAGTGTACAACACTCTAGATCCCAAAGCACTCAACTTACAACACAAAATACAAGAGAAATCTACTCTAATAAATTAATTCCTTTGGTCACATCTTTAATTATTTTAGGAAAATATTTATTAACTTTAATAAGACACTTAGACCCATTAAGATAAAGGGGAAAAACATACATCAAAATCTAAATAATTAAAAAAAGTAAATTACATCACTCAAAGGAAACACATACTAACGGTAATAGAAGGAAAACTAAAAAAAAAGACAACACATGACCCCTTGGTCACAATTCTCCCCTAATCAAATAATTCTAACACACACACAATTACATGTTACCATGGTGACCCTTGTTGAATTCATCTAGAATTCCAATGTAGTTGGTCTCTAATCGCCCCAATGTTTGTTGTGAATAATTTTACCTACAAAACACATAAATACCTCCTTCAGCCATGTGGCCGCAGTAAAAACATCTATGATAAAATATGAAATATAATTCCTCAATCTTCTATATGTGAATCAAATATCCTCTAGGAAATTACAATGTCATTTACAATTTCTATAAAAATTTCTATTCTACATTTCATCCATGTCAAAATGATCACAACATTAATCCTATTATGAAAGGTCTACTCAATATGACAAAATATAACATATGTCAGAAACATATATAAATAACCATGTCAATAGTATATCAACATCAATATAAAATGTCTCTAATAATCCACATGCATCATATATGAGTTGAAATCAACAACACTCCAATATCTCTAACATCTAGTATCATGCTAAAACAAAAGCTATAATAATATGCATAAGTGTAGTCGACAGTATCGAAATCAATAATAAAAAATGTGTCGAATGGAAGTGGGCACTACATCATTAATGAGCTTAACAATATCAACAACATCATCATCAAAATCATCAATCTCTACATAGAAGTATTGTTCAGAATTTTCTAGGAGTTTAGAACTAGATATGGAACGAGAATGGGAGGATATGGTAGGACTAGAGATGAGATTAGTATATGGAGCCTGATTAGAGGAAGTGACTAAAGGTGGAGGAATGGAAGTATAATTTTAAGACTCCCCAACATCATATGTATCAAGATGGTGCTACTGGATAGGTTCACCTGAGGGAATGACCATGGAGGTGGCAGAGTCCATTTTCCAATACTTTAATGGTTCAGGATAAATTGTAATAGTATGCTCATAACGATCATAGATAAAACTGACACAATGATGGATAGTGGAAAGAACAACTTGTGTACCATGGATCCACGTTTTACCAAGGGGCAGATTGTATTGCAATTACATAAAAGAGGGTGAGAAGAGTGTGGGGTTTGACTTGCAACTCTAAAGTGATGGTATAAATACATACAAGAGTATTAGTGTCATATCCTTGGAAAAATGAAGTAGAATTTTCTATTTCACTATTAGAAATATGCAGTTTGGAATGTAAGGATAAATGAAAAATATTTAGTTTGGAGCCATTATCAATACATACACGCTTAATTTGGAAATCCTAATCATGATCCATGATAAGAAGAGGAGGAGAATCATGAGAACAATCAGGAGTAATTTCCTTATTGAAAATGTTATAGAATTGGTGATATACTTGAATGAATGCGTGAGATGAGTAAAAACTACTCGGGAATCATTGCTTTGAATTTAATAGAGTGAATGACAACATCCAAGGATGATGGTAGTTAGGGGTGTGGCGCAATACATAAAAGATAGACATAAGAGATTGGTTATTATTTAATTGTTGAATGATATCATAGGGTTTATATGGATTAGCAAGTTGAGGAAGTTGTGTGCTAAAAGGATGAGGAATAGAGGTAAGAAGATAGAAAGGTTTTAGAACACACACTTATACTAAGAGGGGGGTGAATCAATATAATAAAAAAAGTATTCATTTAACATAAACCATTCATAAAAGTAGAAAACGCATAAGATAAAATAGTTTCACAACATACGATTTACGTGGAAACTCTTTTAGGAGAAAAGCACGGAGAAAATACTATTTGGAGCTACTCTCCAAATCTAGTCACACAATTAATTATTTTATAAATATTCATAGGTAGCACCCTAATGGAGACACCAATTTCCAATGTTGAGCACCAACTCACTAGAGAAACCAATCCCCTGTGCCAAGTACAAACTCAACTCACTAGAAACACCAATCCCCAATTAAATGAGGCACTGACGTCAAAAATGCAAAGTTCCACCTATTGAGTTGCTTCATCAACTTTGTTGATGGCGGTTAGATCATTCTTCATTTTTCTTGTTGTCTTCTCAAGGCAGCGTGACCAAATGATAGAGAGATTCTTGGGGTTTATTCGATCTTAAAGGACATCTTTGATCGAGATTCTTAAATTTATCGTTTTGACAAGGACTCAGAGGGTACCATTCGTAATGGTTCAAATTGCTAAGATAAATTTATTTTATTATGATCTATTTAGTAATCATCTTTAATCTTCTCTTTTAAGACATGAGTCTTAAGAGTTTATTTAGAGATTTTGGTAAGCTTAATTTCCAAGGCCATCTTGATTAACACTTAGGTAGGATACTAGAACTTCCCGACATGGGCATTATACTTACATGTGTTCACGTTCAAATCTTAAGAGAAAGATTACAAGATACCTTGGATAAAGTTAAAGGAAGGAGTGATATTATCCTTTAAAATTAATTAACGTTTCCCAACGAGGACAATATTTAATTAGAGCTTGAGGTTTTATACGTAATGGTTATGCTCTTACCTTGGCTTCCTTAAATTTTTATCATCGTTCGATAAACTACTTTCTTTTAAATAGGTGATTTTAGACTAAATAAATTGAGTGGTTTCTAAATTTTATTCATTATTATCTTCTTAAATCTTATTCAAACTAACCATTCCTCTTCCTTTAATCTTTGATTAAGCTTTCAGAAAAAGAGTAGTTTTTTTTTTTAAAGTATGCCTAGGGATAACATTGATGCTAAAATCACTTTGCAAGGATAGTCTCACTATTAATTATGACACCGAAGGCATTGTTTTTTTTATTTAACAAGGATCTCCTCCACCCACATATTTCATTTGAATAAAACTTTTTAGGCACATAACCAAAGGAAAAGCCACCCCATTAAAGCTTACATATAACACATCAATATGAAAATCTTAGAAGATTTAAATCAACACTTAATTCTCAAGATCAAAGAAGTTTTACAATGCTTATGCCCAGTCAAAGGATTGAATAATATTTCTCACAAGAAAGTTACCGACTTAACCTACGAAATAAAGACAAAGCAACTTCTTCACGAAATTTTCCAAACAATTCCGAGGCAAGAGGTCATATAAACTCTTTGCAAGCAATATTACAAATTTACAACACATTGAACACTTTTACAAGAACTTCATAAGTTGCTTTGATGAAACCTTTTACAACTCTTTCCTTTATTCTACTCGCATAATCCATCACTGCACAAATACTAGCTAGAATCGAGTTCACGAGGCCCAGGCATGTTAAAACTACACATTGCAATAGTAAGCTAACATTTAACAATATCAAAAAGGGATGTTCTAATTCAAAATGGATTTAAAACCCAACCCACAACTCCAAAAATATTCGCATGAGAAAGAAATCTAAACCATCAGCGAGGAGAAAGTCAAAATACAGGTAAGAACAAAATCACATAAATCAAGGCAAGACCCTATGGGTTAGGAGCAAGAAAGTCAAGAGTGTTGATATCTTTCCTTCATGTAGTCCTATAGATTACGTGATTGGAAATCCAATACTTACTCCATCCCATCTAAAGAGGTCGAGAAGACAAAACATACTAATTATGATCGTAGGTGCGAAACAAAATGCCACGTTATCCAAATCTCCCGGGGAGGCTTTGATAGCAATAAAGGTTGCGCCCTTAAAAAGAAAAACAACTATAGTTTCAGTTTTAACCAAGGAGTTTACCACTACCTTCCTTATAGGATTTCTTAAGCGTAATACTAGTTAGCAAACAAAACCACTCTTCCCAAAGCATCTGAAGGAGACAAAAAAAGGGCCATTATTCTCCCAAAGCCTTATCCTAAACATCAACTTCTCTACATAATATAAGGGAAGGAGTAAACCCAAAATTCGTTAATAATTTTTATATATATTTCCATGATGATAAAAAGTATTAAAATAAAAAATTGATTTCCTTAACAAGGCCACGCAAATGGGACCTTTTAGTAACCAAGCTTGAAGTATAAGATATTCGAGATCGAAAACAAAGGGATTCGATACGCGGAGGGTAAAACACCAACGATGCCCCGGACTCAAAGACCCTACCACAGTGCAAGCACAAAATAAGAACCAACACACATATTCCATGGGAAGGTTACGCGGTGCGAATCGAGTGCCTAGAAGTTCTATGAGCTCCTTGCGATGGTATAGAAGATGGAAATTTTACCCGATCCATGTGGGCTTATCGAGGACATGTCTAGCGAATATCAAGCAGGATAAATATAATAATCACCTATTATATTATCCTTTGTAATCATTGTCATCTAACGAGAAATGAGTTCTGAGTCAATACCATGGATTACCTCTGACTTTTGTTTGATCCAATTTATTAATAGCTTTGCTTTGCGACCCTAATAAAAATTTGTAGAGATTTCATTCCATTAAACTTACTGATGTTTCCCCCTTACTTTAATCAAACGAGAGTTTGAACCGGGTAGTAGGTATAGTAATTTTCTCAACACGTAGAGGCCAAAATAGATGTCAAGTTATTCCTCCTCTAGAAGCTAAGGGTACAAAAGTCAACCATGTACGGTTCTAAAACAAAACCCCTAATGCCATTTTCTAATTAAACAAAAACGGGAATGCCTGAGGCTTAAACAAGTTTTAGAACACAATGTCACTATTAATGTACCTTTAGCAAAAGCGAGGAGAGCCTAAGCGAAATACGTATTTATTCAAGCAAATAGAGATGTGAGAAGCAACCTTACATATAGGTAAGCCTTTAATTATAAATACCATCACTGAGAATTCTTTTAAAAGAGAGAGTCATATAAGCAAGCGAAATTCTAAAATGTTTCCTTCCCTACTGAACTAGATTGCATCATTCGAATTGCAGTAGCCCACTTAGAACAAATATAAATAGAGTAAGCTATAAGAGAGGAAAGAACATTCGAAGCAAAACCAGCATGAATTGGAGCGAGATTAAAGGAACAGACCAACCAATCAGGTAGCGATATAAACAACCACGAAAACATTTAGTCTAGGCGCCATTCGAAGAGGAAAGAATATTCATTTCAAGAATCTTTGAAAGAAAGTAGAAAACTATTACAAGGGGTAGATTTAACATGCACGATTATAATTCTTCCACCCAACAAAGCACGTCGACCGGGGATCGAGAAATAGCAACCTGACCCTCTGACTTCTCTTCCTCGCTGCTTTGAAGATTCATACCACCCGTTATCGGCCATGCTTGGCATAGGAAAGGGTGATTGAAACATGCCTTCTTGGAATCCTCACAGAGGAAACTCACGGGAAGATAGAAGCACTCTGCTCTGAAAGCATCACAACCACCATAGAAGACCCACCTGACCATCGTCATGATTGCCCCGTATATAAGGAAGATGCAGATCTGTTTCTATATAAGCTTGTAGACCCCCTTTTCCTTTTACTCACAAACCCTGAACTATATTCTCCACTCATGAATCCTCATGCATGTGCCATCCAATGATTGGCGTGAGTAGGTCACCTGAGAAAAGCCGGGGCATATGTTTAATAAGAAAAAGTAGCGTGAAATTTCCGACCCACAGAAATTCTCAAGCTGCCATATTGATAAAAAATGCTGCAAGCCACTGTACCAAACCAAAGAGTAATGCGAAGAACCACTTGCCAGAGACACAAAGTATCCAGCGTATAACTTTCCTCTTTGAGCACGGTTTAAAAAACGCCATCTCAGCAGCATCCACGATTGTTTCTTATTTGGACCTCCTAACCTTGGTGCTCTCATATTAGGAGTATCCACAGATGCAGAGGCGAAGCGAAAAGAAGATGGCTTTAACAAAAAAATCTCTTGATACGAGACTCCATAACCAGAAATAGTCCACACAGACTTAGCATCCTTGATAAAGGCTGATCGGTCCACTAGATTGCTTCAATCTGGTACTTTGAATTCTGATAATAATAGAAACCCAATTTTAGAATGGGAATTACAAATTAATAGTAACCACAGAACCCAAAATACTGGGTTACATTTATTCATCCAAAAGCAATGAGAACACAAACATTTCCAGCAATACATTAATCCATCGTCAAGTAGCCACACCGCAATGATAATATCTTGAAAGCGGATACTCTGATACCATGAGCTATTTCACCCAATCGTGGTAGATCGACCCGAGTTATAATCACGAAAGATTATTCATCAAATACTAGATGAAATAAGGCTGTTGGGAGATAGATATGGTTATTCATGTGGTGAATAATAGCTCTGAAGCCAACCCCATGATTTGAAGCTCGAACACGCAGACATAAAGAATACATCACTTCCACAGCTCTGAAAGGCATCTACCGTAATGATATATATATAAAACCTTTTCCTTCATCGGATGCAGGATAGCATCAAATTTTGGTGCAAACATTTCATTTGTAGCTTGTAAGTGTGATAATTCCAACGAAACCTTTATGCACCGCCGGACTCGGTGACTCGTTGAAGAAGCCCATATAATTGCAAAGAAAATCGTGCTTCATGAATATTACTAATGCATGAAGCAGGTCCGCCTCCATGAGATCCTCTTCACATGTGAGGTTGAAGGAGAATCTGAATTGAGGATGCATTCTATCTTGAGCAAAAGCAACATAGTTAGATGACACTGCACATTGAAGCGCTCAAAAATGCCTCTACTACTCTGCGACACATGCTGCTTTGCCATGGCTACTAGACATTTTATCAAGCACCGAGCTTTTCTTGTTGCGGGATCACCCGATAAGAACACACCTCGCGGTGCCCAAAATGGAGAAACACACCCACTTCACTGTCATTGACGGGTAGATGTGCGTGGCACAGCATCAAGGAAATATGCGACACCTTTCTCCCTCAGAAGCATCTGGAAATAACAAAAACATGCATTCTCTGCCGGTTTCCATGCTTATCTCACTAGGCTTCTACTACCACACGTCACCATTGTTGTGCCCAACACTCCCACCTCAGCGCATTGAAGGAAATCGACAAAAAGATCATGGTGAAGAAAAATGACTCACGGCTCCTTGTGCGGACGAGGACATGACACGTCATAATCGTTGGCGGAGTCGGGTGGTTGGGAGGCCAAGGTGGCGGTGGAGGCAGGAAATAAGCTTGATAAAGGAGTTGATGCCAGTAGGGTGTTACATCACACCCATACTCCACACATTGTTTATGTGATGCTTGTTTGTCCTTAAAAAATTAGCATGGTATCTACTCGAGTTTTCTCTTCCTTCCCCTTTATGGCTTTTCTTGATATATCTTGCACGAATTTCTTCTCTCTTCCTCTCTTGATTAGTTCTTTATATCTTTAAAAATCGACATCATAATTTACGTGAGACACTGAATGAATTTACTGATTAAATCCACTTATATAGTACATTCATCTCATGAAAGGATGTGACTTTTCCCAAGAGGCGAGTGATATATATCAAGATTTGAATTATTCATCTTGATTAGTCCTTTGTAGAGTGAAAATTGAATATTTGACATTCATGTAGAAGTCCCAAATTCCCTATTTTCTTTTGATCCACGTAATTTCATGACCATCGAAAGACTATTTATAACTTTACAGTGATAATCCTTGACTCCAGGTCTTTCTCTCCATTACCTGCAAAAATACTTGACTTTCGTTTCTTTCTCTTTATTGCATAGAAGCTGTGGCCTTGACAACTTTCTCTTCATTGTGTGCAATCCACGACTTGATAGCTTTCTCTTCTTATTGGCTAGGATTTAGGACCCGTGAAATACTATGATGTAATCCTTTAACATGTTAAGCACCCATCAGATGAATTTAAACTCACAGAACACTACAAACCCGATGAAGACACTACACCAATATTTTCTTTTGATGCACGGCATGCAAACATCAAATCAAATCATCTTTTTCTTAAGTGACACACTCTTGAAAACATGAATGATAGTATTTCTAACTTATGAGATGTTAACAACATTATTTTGACATCGATAACAACACTTCCAAAATCGATTCCTTATTGAATATGGTAGTAACAACAGATATCACGGATCTATAGAAGTATGTGTGTAAGCGAGTTGAATCTTTGCGTAGTAACACGGATATTTTTTTGGTTTTTATTTCTACATTCATTAATTTCGATGTGTTGTGAAAGTGTTTTTAAGTTTTTAGTATTGCTCATAGAAGTATAATTTTTATAAAAGTCTCTTTGAATTTTTCTTATAAGCACAACATCATAACTTTCACCACCTACTATCCTTGTGCGGTTACATCTTTCTAGCATAAAGAAATAGATCATGAGTTCACAAAATGTAGTGGTTAGAACAATAATTTCTGATTTTTCAATTTTTTAATTCTATCGCGAGAAAAACACACAAACACGATTGTTTTTGTACATCTAATAAAAGTTAATTTATTTAAATTAAATACACGAAACAAATATAATTTACTAGTATTTTTTATTAAATTTATCTTTGATATCCTCGATTTAAGTTATAATTAACTTGATTTGAACAATATTTTTGATCATTTATCTATCATATGACTTTTTTAAATAGTAAGAGTTCTCATTGTTGTAAAATTATCTTTGAATTATTAAAAAATATTATGTATTTGATATATATAAATTACCCAATTTTATGGTATTTATCATTTTTTTCCCCCATATTTTAAGTCCAACGACTTATAGTCTCCATCTGAAATTGCCTTTATGGCTTTTACTCCTTTGGTTGGCGTGGGGTTGAAGGTTTATTTTTTTATTGTTTCCTGGCAAGTGGGGGGTGCGTGGAGGAGTGTATGGCCTCCTGCCATATCTTATTGCTTGACCAAATGAAAGATGGGGCAGTTGGCCGCCTGTCTCTTCTAGTAAACTCTCAACCACTTCTGACATGTAGCCTTTACGACCTGCTCTACCTTCCTTGACTTCTCGTGCCCCTGGTCTGCCGCTTCCATGAGTGTTGCGTGTGTGTTTTCTGCCGGACCTTCCTTAGCCAGGCGACAGACATTTTGCAGTTTGGTTGAAGCTTTTGAGTGCTTCGAACAGGTAGGTCGTCCATCTATGTTGCGTTCTGTTCAGTGTAGAATACATTCTCAATTCGGGATTCTCCTTCAAGCTCATGGAAGAGGATCTCATGGAGGCAGACCTGTTTCAGATCAGAATATTCATGAAGCACGATTTGCCTTGCATTTTTATGGGCTTCTTCAACGAGTCATTGGGTCGGCAGGCATAAAGGTTTCTGTTGGAATTATCACCCTACAAGCTACAGCTGAAATGTTTGCACCGAAAGTTTGATGCTGCCCCCAGATCTGATGAAATTTATTTACGAAGATTCTCCTTTGAGATCTTCTTGCTGTACGCTGTAACTCAAGGAAGATAATCTCATACAGGCGGATCTGTTTTTATCAGAATTTTCACGGAGCACAAATTGCTTTGCTGTGTCATTTTCTTTCCACTCTGCCCATAGATGCGATCTGTCTCCTTCTTGCGACTGATTCCGGTGACTTTGGTCACGCTTTGGCTCGCTTTTTTTGTTGTTGACCTATCAAGCTTGGCCCGTAGCAAGTGCTCAACTCGGCGAAGCCAATAATGGCGCATGCTTCCGTGTAGGTGACAGATCGCACCCACAGGCACAGGAGATCTATGCAATGTTGGAGAAAATGTCTTGGGAGATGAAGGTAGCAGGATATCTTTCGAGATCCTACAAGAGTGTGTATCTCCAAATCGATTGTGTGACAGTGAGAGTGTTACCAGGAGACCCGATGAAATTTAGTCTGAGAGCTTCTCTATTGTTTTCTTTCTTGTCTTACGTTGTAACTCGGGAAGAGTATCTCATACTGAGAGCGAGATCTTCTCATGCGATTACTGATTGCGAGAGAAATCCGTTTTCCCCCTCTTCCACCTCAGTGAAAATAGAAAGTGCAGTAATGTCACATCACGAGGGCGGTAAAAGCTGCCTTGATTCGAGCCATACGGTTTTATGCAAACATTCAAGCACATGATGGGCCTTTGGCACAGTGATTATGGTGGTCCTATGTTCCTTAGGCCGGTTTGGTTATTGTCTTATATGTAACAGGAGCACTAAATGTTGTTTTAGCGGAAGCGCATCAAAAAGAAATGTGTCGTTACTTGTACAATCATCAGGCATAATGAAGGCGGTGGATGGGGGTTGCACATTGAAGGTCACAGCACAATGTTGGGACAGTACTAAACTATGTAACTTTGAGACTCCTTGGCCAAGGGTCTGATGGAGGAGATAAAGAAGCAATGGAAAAAGGTCGTGTATGGATCTTGGGCCATGGCGGTCTCTCTTTTATATACCTTGAAAGGAATCGCCTTGAATCCCATCACCTCATTGTACTATGTTGCACCCTGTTGTCTTGTGTTCTTGACTGTACCCTGGTTGTTTGTTGAATTCCCTTTACTCAAGGATAACTCTACATTCCACTTGGACTATGTCGTGTTTGGCACAAATTCATCACGTGCCTTTGCCCTTAACCTTGCGGTTTTCTCTGATCGGAAAGACTTACCTTTGACAATGAATGTTGATAACGGTGCTTTGAAGCAAAAATTGCTGCTCTTGCACAAGACAAGATTATTTTTTTAGAATGCACACTGCTTGTGAAGCATTGAAAAAAGGAAGTGTCAAGGCTAAGACAACTATATCACGAGCAGCAGCAACATTCGCAAAAAGAAATGCATGCATCCTCAACAGGGGCATATGACTTACAACAGCAACAGTTGGTAAGCTAGAGTAGGGTTCATCTTCACAGATGATGGATCAAAAAAACCGAGAGATCTCTGATCCTTCTCCAAGTCATCCGAGGACTTCATCAGGGATTCCAGACCATAGAGAAAACAATGCTTCCCACAGCCATACAGCCCCTGGTTTTCAGATGTTGAAAAGCATGATGCCTTCAAGCTGCCCTATGGGAAAAGAGCAACAAGAGCTTGGAAGAAAGAACTATAATCAGGCATGTTAATTCTACTCCTCGTAATAGTTTTCTACCTTCTTTCAGTATCTTGAAATGAATTTTCTTTCCTCTTGAATGGCGCCTAGACTAGATGTTTTCGTGGTTGTTTATATCACTGCCTGATTGTGTGGTTGTTCCTTTAAATCTTATTCCAATTTCGCTGATTTTGCTTGGAATGTTCCTTCCTCTCTTATAGCTTACTCTATTTCATATTTGTCTAAATGGGTTACTGCAATTTTGAGTGATGCAGTCTAGTTCGTAGGGAAGGAAACATTATTGAGTTTTGTTTGCTTATATGACTTTCTTTTAAAAAGAATTTCTGTGATGGTAATTATAATTGAAGGTTACTAAATAGAAGGTTAAGCCTACATACCTCTTTTGGTTGAATAAATACGCATTTCTTGTTTAGGGCTCTCTTGTTTTGCTAAAAGGTACATTAATAGTGACATTGTGTCTGAAACTTGTTTAAACCTATGGGCATTCCTTACTTTATGTTTGATTAGAAAATGGCATTTGGGGTTTGTTTTAGAACTGTACATGGTTGACTGTTGTACCTAGTCTAGATGAGGGATAACCTGGCATCTATTTTGGCCTCCACGTGTTGAGAGTATTACTATACCTAATTCTTGATGTAAACTCTTGTATGATTAAAGCAAGGGGAAACATTGTAAGTTTAACTGAATGAAATGTCTACAATTTTTATTAAGGGTCGCAAGCAAGCTATTACTAGCTAGACTGAAACAAAAGTTGTAGGTGAATCCATGATCTTGGACTCGTGAACTCGTTTCTGTTAGATGACAGGTGATTTCGATGATAATATCATAGGTGGCTGTTATATTTATCATTTGATATTTCTTTAAGACTTTTCCTCGATAAGCCCACATGGATCGGGTAAAATTTTCCATCTTCTTTACCTTTGGCAAGGAGTTCATAGAACTTCTAGCCCTGACTGCACTGCGTAACCTTCCTGATAGCTATGTGCGTTGGTTCTTGGTTTGTGCTTGTACTCGTGGTAAGGTCTTTTGAGTCTGGGGCATCGTTGGTGTTTTGCCCTCTGCGTATCGAATCCCTTTGTTTTCGAACTCGAATACCTTATACTTCAAACTTGGTTACTAAAAGGTCCCATTTTGTGGCCTTGTTAGGGAAATCAATTTTTATTTTAATGTTTATTGACATTGCCTGAATTATATAAAAATTATTAACGACTTTTGGGTTTAGTCTTCCCTTATATTATGTGGAGAAGTTGATGATTAGGATAGGGTTTGTGGGTAGAATAATGGCCCTTTCTGTGTCCCTTTCGTACGCTTTTGGAAAAGTGGTTTTGTTTTGGTTAACTAGTACTACGTTTTAAGAAATCCGATAAGGAGGTAGTGGTAAACTCCTTGGTTAAAACCAAAACTATAGTTGCGTTCTTTTAAGGGCATCGAACCCATATTACTTTGGAGCCCTGGAAGAATTGGATAACGTCATTTTTGCTTCGCGCCTACGATCATAATTAGTACGCTTTATCTTCTCTTGGACCCCTTTAGTTGGATGGAGTAAATTTTGGATTCCAATCACGTAACCCATAGGATTACATGAAGGAGATATCAACACTCTTGACTTTCTTGTTCCCAACCCATAAGGTCTTGCCTTGATTTATGTAATTTTGTTCTTACTAGTATTTGGACTTTCTCCTTGTTGGATGATTTAGTTTTCTCTCTCATGAGATTAATATTGGAGTTGTGAGTTGTGTTTTAATCCATTTCTGAATTTAGAATATTCCTTTCTTGATATTGTTAATTGTTAGCTTACTATTGCATTGTGTAGCCTTAACATGCTCAGTTCTTGCGAAGCGCGACTTTAGTTAATATTTGTGCAGATGGATTATGCGAGTAGACTAGAAGAAAAGAGTGTAAAAGTTTCATCTGTACCATTATGAAGTTCCTTGTAAAAATGTCCAATGTGTTGTAAATTGTGTAACATTGCTTGTAAAGAGAGTTGATATGACCTCTTGCCTTGTATTGTTTGGTAATGGTGAAATAAAGTGTCTTGTTCTTGTGTAGTTAAGCTTGAAATTATCCTTGTGAGAAATGGCATTCAATCTTTACATTGATATGAGTATTGTAAAACTTTGATCTTGAGAATAAATTATTAAGTTAAATCTTTCTAAGACTTAGCGACAATATTTTATAAGTAAAGTAAAATGAGTCGGTTAACCCTTAAAGAAGCTAAACAAAAATAATAATTTTATATTCAACAAATAAATGTAAAGGTGATCTATTTGAAATCAAATACTTCCATGAGTGATCAAAATGAAAACATCCTTTGTGAAGTAAACATTTATAAATTGATACCCCTAGCTAAACTAGCGAACACTATCCCTTTGGGGTGAACTCTTAAACAAGCTTAAAGGAAAACAATGGTTAGTTTTTGGAAGATATTAAGATTTAGTAAGTAGGAGAAGACTTTAAGTGAACTACTCTTCAGTGTATAAGAAATTAACTTAGTTGGTGAGATGAATTTGTGCGAACCATATATTGATTCCTTCTGAAAACTTAAGTCATGAGCTAAAGGGTGTCTTACCAAAATAAATAAACCTAACCATTTCTTACTTGTGGCTTGCCCTAGCCGTGAGTGTGTCATGTGGATTGGACTTTCATGTTGTCTTGTCAAAAGAAAAATAAATTGTCTTTGATAAGTGTGAGCGTTTAAAATCTTGACCTTGTGGTCTTCCCATGTAACAAATGATTCCAAGTGATGATTGTAACCTTGTGACGACATGTTGTGTCGTGTTGAGTCAAAGCAAGTCAAAAAAAAAAAAAAAGTTATCTGTATTTCAACTTGTGTTGTTCTTGTGTTGGTAATTTTGGTGCGTTACATTTTGGTATCAGAGCGTAGGTTCATGCTCTCGAACCTATGGGCCGGATTGGTGTTGTATGGTGATGTTGCATGGTGGTGGTGGTGTTACATGATGATCTTGATGATGATGATCTTGCATGATGATGATTTATATTGGAAGAGTAATGTGCTTTAAGCGTGATGTGATTATTGTCGTAATTGTGATATTGTGAGCATACGTGATGTGTATGTCACTCGGTGCGTATTTGTCATCATGTTGATGTGTTGTGGATGAGGAGTATTCTCTCTCCTTCTTGTGGATTCTATGAAGAATTCACGTGTGAATTATTGTTTGTGATGTGTGAAAAGAATTCTAATGTGGATGACGTAGTGTTGGAGCATTGTGGCATATTGTGGTATGTGGGTGTATCGATGTGTTGTATGACTAGTTGATGTTAAAAGAAATGAGTTGTATCATGATGTTTTTACCATGTTACGAAGAAATGTGTGTCTTACCTTGTTATGAAGAATTATTGTTATGTTGTGATGTTATTATGTTCATCGTATATATGAGTTGTGTAATACCTAATGCTTCATGTCGTGAATTAGGGTCATACGGTGAGTGTATGAACCCTATCGTATTGTGATTGCACTTTGGGTGCGAGAATGTAGTAAAGTGATGTATGGTGCCACTGTGAATGTATAATTGTGATCTACCCAGTATACCTACCATACGTGAGACGTTATGGTAGCTATGTGTGTACCACCATGGTGTTAGTGATGTAGTTACATGTTATGTTGTGAGCCTTACACTAGCAGGCCACCAGAGGAGATCGGTAGAAGTGTATGTTGAGAGTGAGGAATGGTGTACCATGGGTCAATAACTTGAGTCAAAACTCGGTTTAGTAGATTACATGTGACTCTTTCCTCTCTCCTATGTGGTTGTATGTATGCAACCTAGTGTATCTATGACTATGTTTGGCCTTGTCGAAGAGTGGCGGGATTGATATATATATTTGAGTGAGGCTCGATGTTCAGAAGTGCCAACTCGTTGAGTACCCCTTTGGTGGCTAGATAAGGCCACATAGTTATCGTAATGTGACATTATTATAAGTTGATTTTATTAAGTAAATTGAGCTTTTACTTTATTTTTGCAGGACCAGCATCTTTTCTTGATTGCGATGCTTTACAATTTTGGGCATTTCCTTGGTTTGTGGCACTAACATGGGGATTTGATACTAACTTTGGCCATTTGGTCATTTATTTTAGCTTGATTTGGGGTCTTCTTTTAAATTTGGAATTTTACCGCCTTGCCCAAGGCTTGTACTTTGCCACTTGGCACTTTGGTGGATTGTTGTGCTTTGGTTCTAATGTCGTGATGTGTGGAATAGGGTCATGGGATGCACCATGGATTGGTTGGACCTATGGACCCGCTTCGTTGTATGGGGAGTACGCCCCAGGGGGTACATATGACTAGCGGGTTATGGAGAACTACGCGTCATTATGTCACTTGGGTTAGGAGTGTCCAAACTCGTGTGTCTTTTGACCACGGGGACAACCGGCCTCCTTGAGGAGGCAAAGAGTTTGAGGAGGCATAAGAGTTTGAGGGGCATAAGAGTTTGAGGAGGCATAAGAGACTTGAGGAGGCATAAGAGTTTGAGGAGGCATAAGAGACTTGAGGAGGCATAAGAGCTTGAGGAGGCATAAGAGTTTGAGGAGGCTTATGATATTTATGCATGTATGGTTGATGTTCAGGATATATGTTGAGTTATTGTGATGTTTGGTAGTGGTCTTTTGATGTATGTGTTACTCATGTCGGATGGTTATGTGTTGTGATGTTGTGGACATGTCATTGATTCCCTTGTGGACACTATGTACACATAGCATGGTTTGTTGTTATGTGAGTCTTTCATTGATGCAAATTGAGGAAATGTACGGTGGATTGTAGTACTCTTTTGGTTGAGTATTTGGTATATCGAGTCATTGATGTGTGATGAGTACCTATGTTATGGGAAGTGTGCCTATTCTTTTCCGTAATTGTGTAACCTTTTGTGG
The DNA here is from genome assembly GCA_018340775.1 of Taxus wallichiana var. yunnanensis. Classification (NCBI taxonomy): domain Eukaryota; kingdom Viridiplantae; phylum Streptophyta; class Pinopsida; order Cupressales; family Taxaceae; genus Taxus; species Taxus wallichiana. Next base: position 4,707,184 of record CM031238.1, read on the forward strand.
TGTAATACAATCTTGAAGTATATACTTGTGTACTTGTGAATCTGTAGGGTCTTGTGAACCTGATAAGGTGTTGTGTTAGCAGTTCATGTTGGGCACCCACAATAATGAATAAACCAAAACTCTTCAAAGATGAAATTTTAAAAGCAATTAAACTAAGAATAATGCTAATGGAAAGAGACTAATGAAATGATGAACAAGAAAGAACTGCCAATCTTCACAGAACATTGAAAGTTAAAAAAAAAAATTCTACCAAATGTTCCTAAGGTTACCTTGTGACCATGCTTTAATCAACTAAAATTTTAAACCCTAGGGTGTAATGTCTCCTTTGCATGTTGGTTGGTTAATCCATTTTTTCCTTTCCTCTGTGTAATGTCGCATCGAGGACGATGCTTTCTTAAGGGGAGGAGAATGTAATGCCCCCCCCCAACTGTCAACTTCTTTTCCTTGTCATCCACCGACTGCCTTTATGGCTTTTACTCCTTTGGTTGGCGTGGGGTTGAAGGTTTCTATTTTTTTTATTGTTTCCTGGCAAGTGGGGGGTGCGTGGAGGAGTGTATGGCCTCCTGCCATATCTTATTGCTTGACCAAATGAAAGATGGGGCAGTTGGCCGCCTGTCTCTTCTAGTAAACTCTCAACCACTTCTGACATGCAGCCTTTACGACCTGCTCTACCTTCCTTGACTTCTCGTGCCCCTGGTTGGGCTGCCGCTTCCATGAGTGTTGCGTGTGTGTTTTCTGCCGGACCTTCCTTAGCCAGGCGACAGACATTTTGCAGTTTGGTTGAAGCTTTTGAGTGCTTGAGCAGTGGAGTCGTCCATCTATGTTGCGTTCTGTTCAGTGTAGAATACATTCTCAATTCGGGATTCTCCTTCAAGCTCATGGAAGAGGATCTCATGGAGGCAGACCTGTTTCAGATCAGAATATTCATGAAGCACGATTTGCCTTGCATTTTTATGGGCTTCTTCAACGAGTCATTGGGTCGGCAGGCATAAAGGTTTCTGTTGGAATTATCACCCTACAAGCTACAGCTGAAATGTTTGCACCGAAAGTTTGATGCTGCCCCCAGATCTGATGAAATTTATTTACGAAGATTCTCCTTTGAGATCTTCTTGCTGTGTCTGTTGTAACTACTCAGGAAGATAATCTCATACAGGCGGATCTGTTTTTATCAGAATTTTCACGGAGCACAAATTGCTTTGCTGTGTCATTTTCTTTCCACTCTGCCCATAGATGCGTCTCTCCTTCTTGCAGTGATTCCGGTGACTTTAGTCACGCTTTGGCTCGCTTTTTTTGTTGTTGACCTATCAAGCTTGGCTCGTAGCAAGTGCTCATCGGCGAAGCCAATAATGGCGCATGCTTCAGTGTAGGTGACAGATCGCACCCATTTATATGGGAGATCTATGCGATGTTGGAGAAAATGTCTTGGGAGATGAAGGTAGCGAGGATATCTTTGAGATCAGACATACAGCTTTGAGTGTGTATCTCCAAATCGATTGTGTGACAGGTGAGAGTGTTGCAGAGACCCGATGAAATTTAGTCTGAGCTTCTCTATTGTTTTCTTTCTTGTCTTACGTTGTAACTCGGGAAGAGTATCTCATCTGAGCGAGATCTTCTCATGCGATTATTACGGTTGCGAGAGAGAATCCGTTTTCCCCCTCTTCCACCTCAGTGAAAATAGAAAGTGCAGTAGCGTCACGAGGAGAGCGGTAAAGCGCTGCTTGATTCGAGCCATACGGTTTTATGCAAACATTCAAGCACATGATGGGCCTTTGGCACAGTGATTATGGTGGTCCTATGTTCCTTAGGCCGAGGTTTGGTTATTGTCTTATATGTAACAGGGAGCACTAAATGTTGTTTTAGCGGAAGCGCATCAAAAAGAAATGTGTCGTTACTTGTACAATCATCAGGCATAATGAAGGCGGTGGATGGGGGTTGCACATTGAAGGTCACGGCACAATGTTTGGGACAGTACTAAACTATGTAACTTTGAGACTCCTTGGCCAAGTGTCGATGGAGGAGATAAAGAAGCGATGGAAAAGGTCGTGTATGGATCTTGGGCCATGGCGGTCTCTTTGCTTATACCTTGAAAGGAATCGCCTTGAATCCCATCACCTCATTGTACTATGTTGCACCTTTGTTTGTCTTGTGTTCTTAGATGTACCACAGGTTGTTTGTTGAATTCCCTTTACTCAGGATAACTCTACATTCCACTTGGACTATGTCGTGTTTGGCACAAATTACATGCATGCCTTTGCCCTTAACCTTGCAGTTTTCTCTGATCGGAAAGACTTACTGCTTTGACAATGAATGTTGATAACGGTGCTTTGAAGCAAAAAATTGCTGCTCTTGCACAAGACAAGATTATTTTTTTAGAATGCACCTTTGTGAAGCATTGAAAAAGGAAGTGTCGAGGCTAAGACAACTATATCACGAGCAGCGACAACATTCGCAAAAAGAAATGCATGCATCCTCAGCGGGGGCATATGACTTACAGCACAGCGGTTGGTAAGCTAGAGTAGGGTTCATCTTCACGAGATGATGGATCAAAAAAAAAACGAGATCTCGATCCTTCTCCAAGTCATCAGAGGACTTCATCGGGGATTCAGGACCATAGAAAACAATGCTTCCCACGGCCATCATTTTGGTTTTCGGATGTTGAAAAGCATGATGCCTTGAAAGCTGCCCTATGGGAAAAGAGCAACAAGAGCTTGGAAGAAAGAACTATAATCGGGCATGTTAATTCTACTCCTCGTAATAGTTTTCTACCTTCTTTCAGTATCTTGAAATGAATTTTCTTTCCTCTTGAATGGCGCCTAGACTAGATGTTTTCGTGGTTGTTTATATCACTGCCTGATTGTGTGGTTGTTCCTTTAAATCTTATTCCAATTTCTGATTTTGCTTGGAATGTTCCTTCCTCTCTTATAGCTTACTCTATTTCATATTTGTCTAAATGGAGTTCTTTGCATTTTGAGTGATGCGGTCTAGTTCGTAGGGAAGGAAACATTATTGAGTTTTGTTTGCTTATATGACTTTCTTTTAAAAAGAATTATGTGATGGTAATTATAATTGAAGGTTACTAAATAGAAGGTTAAGCCTACATACCTCTTTTGGTTGAATAAATACGCATTTCTTGTTTAGGGCTCTCTTGTTTTGCTAAAAGGTACATTAATAGTGACATTGTGTTATACGAAACTTGTTTAAACCTATGGGCATTCCTTACTTTATGTTTGATTAGAAAATGGCATTTGGGGTTTGTTTTAGAACTGTACATGGTTGACTGTTGTACCTAGTCTAGATGAGGGATAACCTGGCATCTATTTTTGGCCTCCACGTGTTGAGAGTATTACTATACCTAATTCTTGATGTAAACTCTTGTATGATTAAAGCAAGGGAAACATTGTAAGTTTAAGCTGAATGAAATGTCTACAATTTTTATTAAGGGTGCATTATGAAATGAGCTATTACTAGCTAATTTGAAACAAAAGTTGTAGGTGAATCCATGAATCTTGGACTCGTGAACTCGTTTCCTGTTAGATGACAGCTGATTTCAGTGATAATATCATAGGTGGCTGTTATATTTATCTGTTTGATATTTGCTAAGACTTTTCCTCGATAAGCCCACATGGATCGGGTAAAATTTTCCATCTTCTTTACCTTTGGCAAGGAGTTCATAGAACTTCTAGCCACGAGCGCATGCTAACGTAACCTTCTGATAGCTATGTGCGTTGGTTCTTGGTTTGTGCTTGTACTCGTAGTAAGGTCTTTTGAGTCTGGGGCATCGTTGGTGTTTTGCCCTCTGCGTATCGAATCCCTTTGTTTTCGAACTCGAATACCTTATACTTCAAACTTGGTTACTAAAAGGTCCCATTTTGTGGCCTTGTTAGGGAAATCAATTTTTATTTTAATGTTTATTGACATTGCAATTATATAAAAATTATTAACGACTTTTGGGTTTAGTCTTCCCTTATATTATGTGAGAAGTTGATGATTAGGATAGGGTTTGTGGGTAGAATAATGGCCCTTTACTGTGTCCCTTTAAATGCGCTTTTGGAAAAGTGGTTTTGTTTTGGTTAACTAGTACTACGTTTTAAGAAATCCGATAAGGAGGTAGTGGTAAACTCCTTGGTTAAAACCAAAACTATAGTTGCGTTCTTTTAAGGGCATCGAACCCATATTACTTTGGAGCCCTGGAAGAATTGGATAACGTCATTTTTGCTTGCCTTCGCGCTACGATCATAATTAGTACGCTTTATCTTCTCTTGGACCCCTTTAGTTGGATGGAGTAAATTTTGGATTCCAATCACGTAACCCATAGGATTACATGAAGGAGATATCAACACTCTTGACTTTCTTGTTCCCAACCCATAAGGTCTTGCCTTGATTTATGTAATTTTGTTCTTACTAGTATTTGGACTTTCTCCTTGTTGGATGATTTAGTTTTCTCTCTCATGAGATTAATATTGGAGTTGTGAGTTGTGTTTTAATCCATTTCTGAATTTAGAATATTCCTTTCTTGATATTGTTAATTGTTAGCTTACTATTGCATTGTGTAGCCTTAACATGCTCAGTTCTTGCGAACTGACTTTAGTTAATATTTGTGCAGATGGATTATGCGAGTAGACTAGAAGAAAAGAGTGTAAAAGTTTCATCTGTACCATTATGAAGTTCCTTGTAAAAATGTCCAATGTGTTGTAAATTGTGTAACATTGCTTGTAAAGAGTTGATATGACCTCTTGCCTTGTATTGTTTGGTAATGGTGAAATAAAGTGTCTTGTTCTTGTGTAGTTAAGCTTGAAATTATCCTTGTGAGAAATGGCATTCAATCTTTACATTGATATGAGTATTGTAAAACTTTGATCTTGAGAATAAATTATTAAGTTAAATCTTTCTAAGACTTAGCGACAATATTTTATAAGTAAAGAAAAATGAGTCGGTTAACCCTTAAAGAAGCTAAACAAAAATAATAATTTTATATTCAACAAATAAATGTAAAGGTGATCTATTTGAAATCAAATAATTCCATGAGTGATCAAAATGAAAACATCCTTTGTGAAGTAAACATTTATAAATTGATACCCCTAGCTAAACTAGCGAACACTATCCCTTTGGGGTGAACTCTTAAACAAGCTTAAGGAAAACAATGGTTAGTTTACGGAAGATATTAAGATTTAGTAAGTAGGAGAAGACTTTAAGTGAACTACTCTTGGTGTATAAGAAATTAACTTAGTTGGTGAGATGAATTTGTGCGAAACCATATATTGATTTCCTTAAAAAACTTAAGTCATGAGCTAAAGGGTGTCTTACCAAAATAAATAAACCCTAACCATTTCTTACTTGGCTTGCCCTAGCCGTGAGTGTGTCATGTGGATTGGACTTTCATGTTGTCTTGTCAAAAGAAAAATAAATTGTCTTTGATAAGTGTGAGCGTTTCCGTCTTGACCTTGTGGTCTTCCCGTAACAAATGATTCCAAGTGTTGATTGTAACCTTGTGACGACATGTTGTGTCGTGTTGAGTCAAAAGCAAGTCAAAAAAAAAAGTTATCTGTATTCTCAGAATAAATTGAAAACTATTTCTTCCTCGCTCAACCTTTTCTTACCTTCCCCCACCTTCTCGATCGCCTATAGACAGCAAACAATTCCAAGAAACAATTGGGCGCGTTCTGCTCAAAATATCCTTTAAAAATGCAGCCAAACTGAACAAGAGGTATTATAAGATGCAAAACGCGAGCTTTTGAGGACTTCCATCTCTTCAATGATGCAGCCTGAGAAGGAACAAAAATAGCGAAATAAAGGTAATGACTCCAAAAGCACATCCATGTTTTCGTTTAATATAATACCCTCGGCTATTAATTCCTCCTAGCTCGTTCACGAAATTCTCGTCCTGACAATCAGAACCGAAGCATAATACTACCATGAAATTGATTGACATGATTTTGACCAAGTGCAGAAGAGCCTCACAACGCCGTTATTTTCTTTCATCTCCGCCTCCAATTTGTCGACCAGGTCTTTCCGCTATATCTCTGCTGCGAAGATCTGCAGCTTCGAATGTGAGACGAGCTGAAAACTTTGTTCTGAAAAATTTTTCTGAGGCTCACTCCAGAGCTCGTTGTAAGAGAGAACTAATGGTGGTTCTAAAACCCGGAAGTGGTGAATTGGTTGACGCTGGACGCTTAGGACGACCCGCAAAATTGGAAGCTTGGGTAACCAGCGCCTTCCAAATTAGAGCTTAGCCGGTGAGAACTACGACCGGAAATGGTCCCATCCACACGGTCATGACTGGCCCATATGACCTCGCCATGTCTGTTAACGCCGCGGGGAGAGTACCGCCCTTATTGAGCTGCTGCATCGTTGCCCAACACTGGCAGTGTGGGTGGAGATGGGGGAGCCATTTCTTCTTCCTACTCTTGCTCGACTTCACTGCTGAGATAAAGATTGAAATTAAGACCAAAATGGTTTTGCCTCCAATATATAAGAAAAGAGAGAGGCACATTTTTCCATGGATGCAGAATTTAAATTGAGTTGTGAGATGTTATTATCTTTTCCTTCTTATAACAGTTTGTTTAAGGATATCTCTTGGCAGTGGTGGATATTGAATGTATGAGAGTATGCCACGGCAACTAAAAAGATCATAACACCTTGACCAAAATTAAAATTTTATTTTGGTAGAGATTTTTCAAATTGTTTTTAAAAAGCTTCACGATTATCGAAAAAGCGAAAAGAACGGACGAGGCAGCGTAATTACTGACCTTGGAGTGTTTAAGACTTAAGTTTCACAAATCGCAATCATAAACAGCCGTGTCTCGGCATGTGACAAGACTACGCTGGAGACTTCAGGCCTGAAATTTGCATGGTCTCTAGATCGTTTTTTTACTATTCTAACTGTAAATTGCAATTAAGTAAGAAAATCAAACCTGCAAATAATAAACAGATAAATATTTATTGAAACTGTAAATATGAAAGTTCTGATTTTCTACTAAATAGTCAAATATATTAGGTAGAGATAAATATAAGGTTATTTGACACATACAATCATGCATGTTGTTGACCCCACAACAGAGGAGCTGCAAACACACAATACGAGACTTGTATTTCTATTGTATTTTAAATCTGAATTTACTCATATATATATACATATGGGAATCAGATCTCTTTTGAAAAAAATAATGGATAGATTCACATTACTCCAAAACCTAAATTTCTTGGTAATATTTAAAGAGGAGCGTAAACCTGGATTTTAAAACAAAATGAGGGTAGAATTTATTATAGAGGAGGAAATTTCCTCCCATAAAAACCCTACGAAAAAAACAATTCACTTCCATATCCTCCATGGCTCTCCTCGTTACGACCCTAAAAAATGAGAACCAAAATGGTCATGAAAAAAACTAAAATATAAGCCAAAATATGATGGATTACTACTTTTGAAGAGAATCGGTAAAATCTATGGCTGATTAAAACAATGTAAGGGATCCTGTGAATTTATACAACATGACATGTGGGTGTTTGAGTATTTAATTTAACTAGTGGGGTGAATAAACCTAGATGAGGGATAACTTAGGAAGTATTGAAATACATTACTTTATGACTAAGATTAAATCGAAAATGACTTAAGGTGTTACCCTGTAACTACTTAGGAGATAATTTTTGACAAATTCCATTATGTATTCATTATGGACTAAGTAAATATTACCTAATGATAGTTTTCTTAATTATTAGAACGAATAGGATAAATTAATTTAAATGTATAATCAGTTAGATTGAAATTGTAGTTGGATTTAGTGTGTTTTTAAATTCGAGAGTTTGGGGAATTCTGACAAAATTGAGAAGTTTTATATGGACATGTGTAATAGTGAGTCCAAAAGGTATGAAGAATATACGAAAGTTATCATCTTACTAATATCCATAAAAAGGCCTAGCACCTGAAAAAACCCTCGAAACATTGGGAATAAAAATATAAATATGAGTCTCCCAAGCTTGTATCGAGAGGGTGGTGTTAAAGTGATTATATATCTCATGAGGCATAGAATAAATATGTTAAGGATTTAAAGTTATCCATGGTAAGATAAGAGAATTCATGATATAATGGTGTAAATGTTTCAAATTTAAAACTACGGTATTGATAGATAGCGTAATAGTGAGAGATTTGATCATTATTAGAGATTATGTCTTGAAAATATTTCTCTAATTTTGAGCACATTTGCCTAAGTTTAAAAGTTTTTGTTAACATTTGAGAAAAAATGCATGTTATAGTAACCTATTTTCCAAAGTACACATCAATCTGCATATATAAATAAGAATGTCCATTGCCTATATGTTATAAAATGTGTGCTCTAAGATAGGGTTGAATGTCTCAAGGGACTCAAATACAAGCAATCTATGGTCAAAGTTGATTGACATATGAAGTGTGCTTGATAAGTGTTAGGGGTGGCACGCATGGGTATAACACTCTATGTGTGATTCCATTTTCTAAGAAGATAAAAAGTCATTCCATATTGTTTATGAACAAGCAAATTGGAAGTTGCATTATAGGGATCGTGCTCATGACTTGTTTGTTTTAGTGCGAGTTCAAGAGCTAAAGTTTGTGAT
>CM031238.1:4715866-4854638 GCA_018340775.1 Taxus wallichiana var. yunnanensis
TTAATGTTTTTAAGCTAGATTTGGGTTTTGGGTAGGAATCCATGTTTTTAATAAAAGAATGAATAAATGGAAGTTGTTTGGAAAATGGAGAGGGTAGGTAGGTTAGTTAGGCTAAAACGGTAGGGTGGGTAGGTTTTTAGGGTGTTTCAATGGTAAAAAGGGGAGTAATAGGCAAAAAATGGGTTTGGGGGGCCGCGTCGGGTTCGGCTCGGGTGATTTATGAGTGACCAATACCGATCCTACTTAGCCCGCATTATCGTCACGAATGTTTGGGCAAGTTGGGTTTTAAGTTGACTGCCACGGTGTCAGTCGGATGTCGACCGGCGGCGGTGGAGAGATGCTGGGAGGGGACCGGTGGCGGTCATGGGTGATCGGGCATCTGGTCCTTAGTTAGGATTAGTTATTTTGTTAGGTTTGGTTTTGTTGTGGTTTTGGGTGTTTGGTTGTTGTTTGGGTTGTTGTGTGGGTGTTTTGTTATTGTTTGGGTGTTTTGTTATTAGTGGTTTGAGTTTTGTGTTTATTGTTGGGTCTTGTGTTTTGGGGGTGAAGAGGGAAGGGGTAGAGGTTGATAGGAAGGGTGATTGGTGGGTGGGGGGAAATGGGGCGGTTGTGTGGTTGGTGCGGTTAGGATAGATTAGGTGTTGGGCGAGGAATGGGAGGTGTTAAATTGGTAGGGGCATGTAAATGGCGAGAGTAGATCTGGGTGATTGGTAGGGTGCGAGATAAGGAAAGGGATATCGTGAATGTGTTAGGGTAAAATAGGTGGGTGTAGGTATGAGTTATAGAATGGGGGTGTGGTCGGGTGGGTAAAAAGGGGTATAGAGGGTTAAAGTAGTTGTTTTGTTTGAAAGGGTAGGTCTAATGAAGTGGGTTATTTATGCGAGCACGCGCCAGATTGACTATGCGGGATCGGATGCTCCCATTATTGAGACGGATGCGGCCACATGTGTCCGCAGCGCACTGGGCCATTATGCGCGAGGTGGGACTCTGTGAGTCCAGCGGTATAGGGCTGTGGAGAGGGACCATAGTCTTATGGTTGCCCTCATCGAGAGATGGGATCCACAGCGACCAATGTTTTCCATCTCCCGACTGGAGAGATGACTATTACCTTGGAGGATGTATATCGCATCCTGAGACTGCCGATCATAGGAGAGGCAATATTCCAGGTAGATGCAGAGACAGCTATGGACAACATTCTTCATGTATTTGGGGATGCGGCCTAGCGTTATTGACCTACCACAAACGCGAGTATTGCTTATGCATGATATATGTATCGCGCCTACAGACATGAGACATGGCTTGCCGTGTTGATGATGATAGCATTACATGCTTCGCCCTCCCGCACTCGAGAGGAGGCCGCTTTCCACCCCAGGCGTTGATGGGGTCTTTGCGAGATGGTGGAGGAGCATCGTGCTTGTGCTTGGGCACCAGTATACAGTGTGCTTCTCAGAGAGTGAAGGTTATCACTGGATGAGGGATCTTGGATTTGTTCCACATTTCGTTACAGACATTGGGCATATGAGCACATCATATGTATTCGACCAGTAGGGCTGCCCCGGCCTTGAGCCACAGTGATATACAGGTATATGGCTTTCATAGGTGGTTGGGGTTGTGGGCCAACCACGCAGCGGCTTGACAGACGGATGTAGCTTACTACCATCATATGCTTTAGAGGCTTGACCGCATTGGATATTGTATGGAGGCCTTACAGAGGTCATCACCCAGGAGGAGCCCGATCACGAATCATGCTGGATCTAGTATACTTTCCGGATTGCTGGACGAGGCCGAGAGAGCATGAGCAGATACCCCTGAGAGGTACGACGGCGATTGGGGCTACGATGACAGATGAGCCACCTCCCTTCCCTCGCACGGAGGGAGGATGTAGAGGCCCCACCGCCGCACTACATGCACCGTGGACCCAGATTGGGTAGCAAGAGAGAGCGCGCATGGATGATACTGTGGACGACGCCTACCGTGCACAGGTCATTTTTGGTATGGTGGGTAGGGGAGAGAGTGAGGGAGAGCACAGCCCGTCATGTACCCAGATTTAGTGGCTGTTATAGCAGAAGAGGACCGCTCTTGGACAAAAAAGTGCGATTATTACTGAGGCGGCTTACTGCTGCACATGCATGATCGAGATATTACAGGGCGGTTGCTTGAGGCGCTGATTAGCCGAGCACAGTGCGAGGCATTGTGCACGAAGTGCAGTACACGGCCTACAGTGCATGTGTATAGAGCATAGGGCCATTAGGCATAGCCACCACCCGGCATGGCACCTAAGACAGCCTACGAGGCAAAGGTATGCAGTACCCACCGCACTAACGAGCACAGGGTGTATTGGTAGGACAGGGCCATTATTATTAGGAGTCGAGGGACCAGCCCTCAAGCAAAGCTATGGTGGCACGAGCCCATTATATGGAGGCGAGAGCAGAGGCCCCCAGACTATCAGGGACGTCCCATGGTGCCGAGGGCCGACTATCACGGCCATATGCGCGCATGCACAGAGCCGAGACCTCACGAGCCGAGATCCTGGGGGCAGCGCAACACACCCGATGGGTCCGTTACAGGGAGGAGACGAGAGGCAGCATAGGGACTAAGCAGGGAGACAGCCGAGGGCGGTGGAGAGAGCTGAGGTATCCTTGCAGAGGAGATAGTTTGTGTTTTTGGATATTGGATAGAGACACCGGTCACGAACCGGTTATGTATAGAGAGGCTTGCGTGCCCACATATGATTCTTTCATTCATTTATTCATCTTGTTGTATATACCGCCCTGCGAGCCGAGTACGGGTTGTATAGTTGATACCGGTCTGCGAGCTGAGTATATTTTTGATATGAGAGACCGGCCTGCGAGCCGAGTCGAGATTTTGACAGTTATTGCGGCCTGCGTGCCGGCTTTGTATTATCTTGAGATCACAGAGGCCCCTATGCAGGGCAAGTTGTATATTTGAAACCTTTGATATATATATATATATATATATATATATATATATATATAATGATGATTTTGACCCACATGGTGTATATGAAATGTTGTATGTGTTTTGTCGATGGTTTGTGAAATTTAATGTATGATGAGTTTGATCTACATGGTGTATATGAAATGTTGTATGTGTTTTGTCGATGGTTTGTTTTATTGTAGATAGATGATGTGGATGAAATAGTGATAATATATTGATGTGATTTTGATGACAAATATTGGTAATGGTGTTGTGATGAAGGAAAAAGAGGCCGCCACCACAAAAATATGCAAAAACAAAAAAATGGCCTAGGTTTAAGCAAAATCGGGGCACATGACCGATATCGGTTATGTAAATCGATGTCAAGAGCTATATGACCGATAGCGGTTATGCAACCGATATCGGTTATGCCAAAATTATATTTCCTAAAAATAGAACTGCTTGGTTGGCAACTTAAGTTCTTATTTTTAGAAGCATGCAACAAGTTAAATACGAGAATGCGATTGTGTTTGATGACGGATACAGTAATTGTATAAAAGAATTGAGTGATAAGGAGGAAAGAGACAGTGAAGTGAGTGTGGGCTAAGATTCTGTGGCAGTAAAGACAAGTTATATTTGAAGAGGGTGGTGAACATGGCTGAACGAGGAGAAGCATCCAGCAGGCAGAGACGAGAGGGAAGACAGGTTCCACCTCAAGCTGCTGCATCCCAAGAGGTAAACTGTTTGGTTGTAATTTGATTCTTGCATGTTTTACCGAAGAGGATGAGAGAGAGTAAGTGGGTAAAGATGAGAAAGAAAAGGTGATAGGCAAGGGTTTGGGATGAGGTGAGTGCTATGGGGTAGGTAAGCAGGGTGTTCACGTATGTTGTTAGGTATAGATAGGAGTAAACGGGAAAAATAATTACCGTAGGTGTATGTTTTTAAGCAGGGTGTATATTTTTGACAGTGACCGGTATCGTTTAGAGATAACCGGTATCGGTTATCTATAACCGATACCGGTTACTGTAGGAGTTTCTAGAATGTGAGAAAAAAACCCGTGGAGATTTGTTTTATTGAATAATTATGTGTCGTTTTGATGTATGTAGGCGAAGCAGGGTTAAGGATGAATGATACTGTGCACGCCGTTGTTGTCACGAATCCGAGCGGATGTAACACCAGCTGAATGGGCATTGATAAATCATTTGGGGTTAAGTGGAATTTGCTATTATTCACGAATCACACGTAACCATGCTATGTTGCAGGCGTTGACTGAGAGATGGAATCCAGAAAAGAATACCTTCTATCTGCCAACAGGGGAGATGACAGTGACGTTGGAAGATGTGTTCCGTATTTTGAGACTCCCAATTATAGGAAGACCAGTATATCAGGCATTGCCTAGCGTGGCACGGGGAGTGATAAAAACAATATTTGGTCCATACGCACGAGATTTGACACAGTGAGGTTTGACATTCACTTATGGTATAATGTATGCGGACACCCCGAGGCAACAAGGTCAAAGCGAGTATTAATGATAGCGGTGGGGTATTATGCATTATCGAGGTGGATGGTGGAAGATTTCTAAAAGCATTGATGAATGTTATTTGGGAAATGATAGAAATGAGCGTGACTTTCGCATGGGCACCCGCATATCTGGCAGAGTTATACAGGGGTTTATGGGCCTGCAGGTGAAAACACAGGATGACACTGGATTGTTCGTACTTATTACATTGTTGGGCCTATGAGCACATAGTTTGTGTGCACCCAATAGGCCGACCCATCGAGTCGGGAGAGACAGGAGTGCAGAGGTTGGGATTCAGATGATGGGTCCAGACAGAACAAGAGGCGAGATCCCAGGTCGTGATAGATGACATCGAGTATTACAGCATGGTATGGGAGATGGTGACGATTTATCATGATATTTGCTTGGAGGCCTTACAGAACTATATGGTGACAGAGAACATAGCCGAGGAGTTGAGGGTGTAGATCACTTGAGGTGGATCAGTAGGGCACATGCGGGTGAGTACGAGAGGATTCCTCTAGATCGCGTGCGGTGACAATTTGGGTTTGTTCAAGATATACCTATGACATATAGACCATACATGAGGATCGACGCCAAGGCAGCATTTTCACCTCCTCGGCCGACACCTCCGAAGGGCCGAGAAGAGATAGCAACCCGATCGTAGGGTAATGGATGTGGAACAACAGATGCCTATAAAGTATGGTGGGTAGTAGAGCTGCGAGGTGCACGTGAGCGCCCTGACATAGCTGTGATTACAGCGGAGAGAGATCGTCTGACAGGATTTGGTTCACCAGCTTCAAACACAAGTGAATGAGACAACGGGATTGTTAGAGGTTTCACAGTTATGAGTGGAGAGACTGGAGGCAAGATTCCTCCATGCTAGAGGACGTATTCGTATGTTACAGGAGATGTTGGCGGATCAGTGGGAGGAACCAGTAGCAGTGGCACCTTTGAGGATGGAGAGGCCAAGTGAGTGGCGTCGACGATCACGATCACCACCTGATTCGGGAGGAGGCGCAAGGGTCTAAGTGAATTTCATAGGAGTATAAGAATAAATAAGGATGCCGACCTGCGAGTCGATGATAGAGAAGATGTATTTGTTTAACATCTAAAAACTAAATATGTATGTTGTTTTGAGTGATGATAGTACTAAGAATGGTTGTGTTTTGGATGTTGTTTTTGTTTGTTTTGAAAAAGGATAAAGATGAATGTTGTCAAAATAGAAATACACAAAAATATTTATATTTACAACACATGATAGGGTATGGTAGGGGATGGTCGAGCTAACCTTGGGAGACCCCATGTCTCCTAAGTGCTGCCTACATAGCCCATTGCACAAAGCAAGGAGGGGCCTCAGACCGATGTAGTTCTCCCTTAGGACCAGGGAGAGGTGAATTCAGGCAATTTAGGTATGGTTAGGCAATTTGTTGGTTGGTAAAAATATTGATATTGGTAGGGTAATGTTGTTGGTGTTGGTAAGGAATTGGCGATGTTGGTATAGGTATAGGTGAAGCGAAAGTTAGCCTACCCAAGTGGTAGGGAACCGTATCCTGATTAAGGTCAACACACAATCCTAGAGTCGAGAAAAGAGGCAAAAGTGTCCCATAGTTGAGAAGAGCTAAACAAACCACATAATAACGTAGAATGAGCTTGAACCTCTAGGTACCTTGCATAGACGAGAAGTCGATAGGTGAAAAGAGTTGTATAATCACAATATATCGGGTATTACGTCACGTCCCTTGAGTTTTGTTGCTTTGATAAATGGTGAGGTGAGGTGGTAGATATGGGTGAGGGTGCTGAGAGCTTGTTACAAGGTGATTATTCTGACGAAAGAGGACCAAACCTAAATAGACAAGTCCATGACTCAAAAGTGCTTTTGGAATACTACTTTTTATGTTTTTGGACATAGACTGATCGATGCGGGAAGTCTACATGGGATATGTATTTTGTTACTCTTGAGGTCTTCACGAAGCTGATCAATGCGAGAAGCTTCTGATAAAGGCTGACTGTGTATAGCTGTCCTTCACGGGAGCAGTCTATTTATAGTAGCAGATGTGGCGTTTGTGTATAGCTGTCCTTCGGGGGAGCAGTCTATATATAATAGCAGCAATAGTTTGGCATATAGCTGTCCTTCGAGGGAGCAGTCTATGTATAATTTAGAGGTCTAGATGTCCGTTGGGCATAAAACATCTAGTTTGGTAGGAAGTTTGACTCAAGAAAATCCCATAAGTGTTTAATTAAGAATGTGTCATTTTGATACTTTGAAGTCATGGACTAGACTAAAAAGGGGAAGGCATCTTTAAGGGGAGGTGATAATCAAACCATGTGAGCTTGATTTGATTTTGAGATGTAGGAAACAAAGTGTATGCGGTGGTAAGTGAGCTCAAGGGACGAGCGCAAGGTAGATAAGAAGTGATATAACACTAAATTCAATAGTAGAATGGTTGAAGATGCAAGGCATTAAGGGGCTCAGGCTCAGGTTTACCATTAAGCTGAAGCTAAACGAAAAGTGCCCGATTCATAAGTGTGAGTGATAATGTAAAGCCCAATCCAATTAGGAGCAAATTTTCCACGTTTTCGCTTTTCTAGTTTGGTTACATGTTGATTCTCTTTGAGGACAAGATCACCAACCTTAAAGGTATGCTCATGAAGTTGCTTATCATAAGCATGCTTGATGTGTTTTTGATAGATTTGAAGGTGGTCAAGAGCCGTAAGACGACGCTCGTCAAGAAGCTCTAATTGGGCTAACCGCTCTTGGCGGAAATCATCGTTGGTGAGAATATCCTAAAGAGATATTCTGAGGGAGGGTATTTGTATTTCGAGAGGCAAGACAACCTTGGTACCATATACCAAAGAAAATGGTGTGGCATTAGTGGAGGTACGAATGCTAGTACGATAAGCCCAAAGGGCAAAGGGGATGTGATCATGCCAATTTCTTTCAGAATCATTAACAACTTTCATGAGGATTTTGGTTAGGGTTTTGTTAGAAGATTTGGCTTGGCCATTTGCTTGTGGATAGTATGGTGACGAGAAGCTAAGTTTGATACCAAAGTTGTTACAAAGGTCTTGTAACAACTTATTTTTGAAAGATTTACCATTATCTGTTATCAGGTGATGAGGAATACCAAAACGACAGATAATGTGATGGTTAACGAATTCGACGATTTTTTCTTTTTTGGTTGAAATGAGTGGAATGGCCTCCACCCATTTTGTGTAATATTCGGTTGCTGTGATTATCCATCGGTGACGTTGCGAAGAGGGCGGATGAATCTCACCAATAAGGTCTAAACCCCATTGTGAGAAAGGCCAAAGATCTCGTGCGACCTGTAGTGGATGGCTAGGAGTATGTTGAAGGTTGGCATGTTGTTGACACATAACACAACGCTTAACATATTCATAGCAGTCGTTATTAAGAGTAGGCCAATAATAGCCTAGGCGAAGGATCCGTTTGGCCACGGCCAGGCCACTAAAATGTCCACCACAAATACCGTCATGGACTTGTCGGATGGTATAGGTGACCTCCGCGCCGGTTAGACATCGAAGGAGGATGCCATCAAAGCCACGTTTATAAAGGAGTCCCCCCATGACGACATAACGAGAAACACTTTTAAGAAAAGCACGTTTTCCGGTACTCGTTAGGTCAGGTGGGAGAACAGAGGTTGTAAGGTAGTCGTGAAATTGGTGATACCAGGTATCCTGCGAATTAGCAGACACATTATTTATCATACAAACAACCGGGGCTGAGTAAGATGGGGTAAAGAGTTGTTAGACCAAGATGAATATGTCAGAGTCAGTTGGTGAGGTAGGAATTTTGAGGCTAAGCAAGCCATAGTATCCACAAATTTGTTAGTGGAGCGGGGAATGGTTTGGATAGAATAATGAGTAAATAAGGTCAAAAGTGAATCTACGTAGTGTTTGTACTTTTGAAGTTCCTCATTTTTACATTGGTAGATGCCCATAACTTGGTTGACTACCAATTGAGAGTCACTGAAAATGTTGATAGATTTGACACCTAAGTGTAACGCAACCTGGAGACCCAAAACAAGGGCCTCGTATTCCGCTGTATTATTAGTGCAGGGGAAATCGAGCCGAATGAAAGAGGCATAGGCTCAGCGTTAAGAGGAATGAGAACAATGCCAGCTCCTCCACCGTGCTGGCATTTGGATCCATCGAAGAAGAGGGTCATTGGATACGACTCCTCCCTGAGTGAAAGAGTAGCGATGAGTTCATCGGGAAATTAAAATTGGTAAATTGTTCCCGCAAAGGGGCCTCCACAAGTTGGTCTACAATAGTTTGTCCTTTGATTGACTTCTGTGTATAAATTCAAGGTCAAGGTCAGTGAGGAGCATAAGCCATCGGCGATGCATTGGTTTAGATGTGGTTTGGCATACATATAATGAATGGGGTCCGCGTTGGTGATGACAAAAGTTTTGTGATTCAGGAGGTAGTGTCGGAGTTTGGTGGCTACGAATGATAGGGCTAGGCACAATTTTTCTACATGTGTATACCTAGTCTCGTAATCCACAAGAGTACAACTTATATAATAAACAGCTTGTTCTCAACGTGCCGAGTCCCGATGTGCGAGCATGGCTCCTATAGCATGGTCAGTGGCAGAAAGGTAAAGGTAGAAAGGGCGATCATCCTGAGGTGGGATAAGCACGGTGGCTACAAGAGATAGGCTTTGAGAGCTTCAAAGGCTTGGTGACACTCTTCGCTCCATTGAAAGGCAATGTCCTTTTTAAGAAGGTGATGGAAAGGTTGACATCGATCCGAGAGTTGGGAAATGAAATCTTTGGATAGATTGAAGTTTACCTTGCAAACTACATAATTGTTTGAGGTTTTGGGGTGGGGAATTTCTAGGATAGCTTTGAATTTAGATGGATCGACCTCAATGCCATGCAAAGAGATGATAAAACCAAGAATTTTTCCCGAAAGGACACCAAAGACACATTTCTTTGGTTGAAACCGACGAGAATATGTAATAAAGCGATCGAAAATAATGGTTAAAACATCGAGATGTTCACTACGATGTTTAGATTTTCCAAGAAGATCATCGACATAATCCTCAAGGATAGTGTGCATAATGTCATGAAAAATGTAAGTCATAGCCCACTGATAGGTCGCACCAGCATTCTTAAGGCCAAACGGCATGACACGATAACGAAATGGTTCCCAAGGAGTGATGAAGGTAGTTTTATGTTGATCGGCCAGGGCTACCAAAATTTGATTGTATCCCGAGAAGCCATCCATGAGAGAAAGCATCTCATGACCGGCAGTGAGATCAACAAGTTGATCAATACTTGGTAGGGGGAAGTCATCCTTTGGGCAAGCGAGATTAAGGTCCCAGAAATCCATACATATCTGAAGTCCCCCATTGCTTTAGTGACAGGTACGATATTAGAAATCCATTGAGGATAGTCAATAGGTAAAATGAAGGAAACAGAAAGGAGTCGTTGAAGTTCTTCTTTGACCAAGAGGGCAATGCGTGGATGCATTTTTCTCAGTTTCTGTTTAACTGGTTTGGAATAAGGTTTCAAGGTAATGTTATGGACCGCAATGTCAGGAGCAATTCCTGGCATGTCAGCGTAGGACCAAGTGAAAGCTTGGTTGCGGGTACGGAGAAAGGTAGTAAAGGCGGCTTGTTCCGATGCGTTAAGGGATTGTCTCGATCTTCACAATGTGAGGATCTTCCTCTGTGTGGATGTTGATTTCTATAGTCGACTCATTCAACATGGTTTGAGTTTCAGACGGTAAGGCGCGTTGAATATAGGAGTCGTCCGCACCAAGGTAAGTGAGGATGGAGTCGTCATCCTGGCACTCAACAACATTGATTGAAGGTGAATCCTCTTTGATCATGTCCGGATACGTAAAGGAAGAGAATGGGTCCTCATTATCACGTTGATAAGTGAGAGGACCCGGTGAAGATAGCATTTATGAAAAAAAAAGTTAGGAGGGATAGATTCGTGGTCTATCGACTCAGGGGTGACAATGGCAAAATGGGTGATGATGGTTCGGTAGGGGTGACGTCCTTATCTTCCGTAATATAACCGACACGAGGTTGTTTCGGTGTAAGTGTTTCAGGAAGTCCGAGACCACTACGATCATTGTGCTTGCGTGTAGTTACGGGAATGATTGTATGTCGGCCTTGTTCATAAAGAACAAAACCAAAGCCTTTCCAAGCACAGCGAGTCAAGAAGGTGAGGGTGAAACGACGATTTGTCAAGTATTGAAAATCGGATTGGAAGGGAACCACACCAAGAGGAGGTTCAGGGGTAATGAAGGATGCGTCGACACCCCCATACGTTAGGTTGGTGCAGGAATTAGGTGGTCCGTAAGAGATTACCTCCCCCACGTGACGATCGTAGGTAGGATGCGCATGTAATCGTCCAGTACTCCTACGGGGTATGAAAAGAGATAATGTTATATAGGCGATACTCCCCCAGCGTAAGGCGTTGAAAAACATCTACTAGGGGGTCTGAGGTTGGGATTTTGTCTGCGGGAAAGGAAGTGGTATTTGCAACGGTGGTTTCATTGGTTGAAGGCATAGGTGCGGTTGAGGTGGATGGTTGGGTTGGATGAATGGGTGTCTTGACTGGTACAAGCACATCATTAGGGCGATATAACATATTGCAGGTTTTGAAGGGGGGAGGATCAACTTTTACGGTGTAGGACTTCCCCTCGTACTCAAATTTTATGCATCTATGTAAGGTGGAGGGAACACATCCCATAGCCTGAATCCAAGGGCAGCCTAACAACATATTGTATTAGAACTCTCCCTCAAGGACATAGAAGAGTTCGGGTAAAGTACGTGGTCCTACACGAATGTTAAGGATCACGGTGCCTAAGGTAGAAGTAATAGCATCATTGAATGACCGCAACATAATGGGGTTGGCACACATACAAAGAAGGGATATTCATTTGTTGGAAGGCTTTTGAAGAGATGATTTTTAGGCTAGCGCCCGTCAATCATAACACGACGTACCCGAATGTCCCGCAGACATAAGTTGAGATGAACAGAGCAGGTCGTCAGATCTTCGCACCAAAGTTAACAATTTCGTCTTGAGAAACCGATAACGAATTGGATCTGTACGAGAGATAGAAGTGGTTGGGGAAATAGGTTGTTTGGTGAGCGAAACAACTTGATTGGGTGTTAGAATGGAGGTAACAGGAAAGGTTTCATTAGGTAAGACCTCTATCCCTTGAAGGATTTCAATGAGAGCTTGTCGATGAGATTCAGAAGTTTGAATGAGATCGTACAGTGTCATTTTTACAGGTGATTGGTGAAGCTGTTTGATCATGGTACGGTGGGAAACTCCATCAGAGACGGGGTAGGCAGGTCCACGAATAACCACTTTAGGTGGTGGTGCGATCGGGATGGCGGATGGAGAAAGAGAGGCCGCAGGTGTGCTTCCTTTAGCTTTCTCGTTGTTTTTCTGCCCTCGAGTGGCAACACTAATCATGTTGATCTCATGAACACGAGAGGAGGAGGATGGTAGGGATAAGTCATGGTCTTCGAGAGGTGGGGTTGTAATAATGATAGATCTTGATGAAGCGAGGACAGGTGGTATAGGAGAGGAGATTGAAGCTAAAGGTTTCTCCCTTCGTAAGTTGTCTTGTTTAACCTTTCTGTCTGAGAGAGGTGACTGATGAAGTATGGCTTTCAATGCTTTGCATCCTTCTACATCATGTCCTGGTGTGCGGTGGTAAGCACAAATTTTAGACCCATCATAACCTATAGGTCGAGGTTTAGATGGATCATAAGGTCTAAGTGGGGGTAGGGAAATGGTCGCATTCTCCACCAATATAGCAAGGATTTTGGCGTAAGACCCTTTGAGTGGGTCAAAGTCAGAGGAAGATGAAGCTATTGACTGGGTAGTTTTTGGTAATGACGGGGTATGGTTGATTTGTATGGGTGGCGGTTTAGCCAAGGGATTTTGATAATGGGATTTAACTAAACGTGGCTTCTTTGGTGCGTGGCTATGTTTAGCTAGTTAGATGATGAGGCCACCGATGATGTGGTATCAGAAAACAACCATGGAGCAATAGGAGTGACAACAAACAAATCTTTTGATGATGGAATTTGTTTAGGGTTGATAGGTGGACAGGATATGCGGGATGATGGTGTTGATATACCCTTGGATCTCTGTATGGGTGCAGAAGGCATAGGTCATTTTAAAGAAAACGCAGGAGGTATGATATATTGATGCAAGGTGGAGGGATGAGGTCCCAATATGGAAGGTAGGTGTGACGACGATGGTTTTAGTTGTGATAGAGGCATAGGTTGAGGAGATTGAGTCTGTCTCCTAAGTGGATGGACGGCTTTATTTTTAGATAAATCTAGCTGCTTAGGTGGGTGTGTTAGACTGGGTATTGGTGAGGTCCCAAGCGTATGGGAAGATTTGGTTAGGCTAATAGAGGTGGATGAGGTATTTGGTAGAGATGAGGGGGGTGAAGATGAGGACATAGGCATTTTAAGCTTCACGTAAACACTTCGGTATATGGTAGTGAGGCGTCCTGATCGGTCATCCGCATTTGAGTAGAATATGGGGTACTCAAACATTCCCATAGGACTCGCTTCATCTTCCGAGGGATGACAATCCTCACGTGTGAATAGGAACTTTGTATGGAAGAAAGGTGGGTTGTGATTCCGGTCCATCTGTGGGTGTGATACAGGGTAGATGAGACAACTTCGTATCAAGGGGCGTTAAGAGGTCAACCAAATGCTGAAAAGATTTAGGCGATGAAGAACTAATAGGTAGGAGGGCATGTTTGAGGGGATCCATCATGATTAAAGAATGTGGTGATGTCGGTACAGAGGTTTCTCGCCTAAGGATGGCAAAAGAAGTGGCGAGCCTTCCTCTTATACAAAAGAAGAATGGTAGAAGGAGATGTTTGGGAAATAGATAAGTTAGATAACATCCGCTCACGCTTACGAAGGATAATTTAGCGCTTGTTACCCGTCCAAGTTAATGTACCAAACTAAACACAAAACCTTGAAAACTCAAATGAAATTGATACTTGATGGACAAGATCCGAAGATGCAGACGGATAAGGAAGCCGATGTAGATGAAACGGGCGCACACGAGCAATTCCGCACAAAGAGATCCGAAGTAACTCGCGAGACACCGATGCTTGACGTAAAAGACCACGTTAAAAGGTATTTAGGTGGACTGCCTGAGAAGCGGTCCGAAGCGATAAGCTCCTCGGCGGATGTCACCCACGTTTTCAATTAAGCAAAGAAGCACACATGATAAAAGATGTACGTATAGGACTAAATTTTCTCGATCAAAGTAATAAACAGAGTCAAAACAATGACAAAAGCAACAGTAAAATAGAAACTCATGCAAACAAAATCGGATTTGTGTTACCTGTGTCTTTTACCTGTCTGCAGCATTTATCGATCGCCGTCGACGATGTGGATCGGCGCGAATGATGTGGATCGGCGTCGAATGATGTGGATCGGCGCCGATCGATATGGATCGGCGCGATCCGGGGCAGCGGCGTGCGAAAAGGTTTGAGAATCGTAAAACAGAGCAAGATCGCCAACGCCTCGCAGGATCTCGCAAATGCCGAGAGACACCGCCAGTGGTCAACTGCGGCTTTGATGCAGAAACACACCAGAGAATCAATGGAGACGTGTAATGCCGATGTGATAAGAGCAGAGTAATGGTGCTCCTCTCGTGGATTGATTTGGACAAAATTCACTTTCACTCGATAGAATAAACTCAAAATTGATGTTCGAACTCTCTGTTCTCTCTCTTACAATCTGTGTCTCTTTCAATTGGTTCAACCGTAATCGAGTTCGGGCTTCTATTTGTAATCGGCACCGACCGAGATTAAATCGGCGCCGCTTCGAAAATCGGCGAACCGACCGAGTACCGGCCGGGCGCCGATCGGGAACAGACTCCAAATGGCCAAACGGAGCGATTTCTCGGAAGATGAGAGTGATCCTATCATCCCAAGCACGGAGATATCCCGCATGACTCGGTTGGGAGGAGGAGAAATAGGGGGATATATGGATAAAATAGATATGGGGTAGATAAGTGGTTAGGGTATATGTAAAAGGTGTAATTAAATAGTTAATATTTAATTACTCATGGGTAAACAAAATGGGGTGAATTAAACTTAGGATAGGTGTTTAAAACACAAATTGATTAATACTCCAAGGGGTAGTGGTGATATAAACGTGCCCCGTGTTTCCCGAGAAGGTAAACGAATGTAAGAGACACTAAATTGAGTAACCAATTTTAAGTGTCTACATTTTGCCCCTTTTTGTCAAGTAACTCATGATAAGCAAAGTTGTGAGACAAAAACAAGGAGGTGGAAGAAAAGAAGAAAAAGTGATGATGTGATCCCCTCAAACTAGGGAGGGGATGGGTGATAGAATGACGATCCCAAGTTTGAAAGAGGTAGATGAAAACGTAGGATGCCCCAGCTGGATGTCTGGAGTAGATTTGATCATTAATGATGCACAAAAATAAATAAAGAGGCAGCAACCTAAAGAACTCACATTGGTAGGGAAATCTAGACGGTCTCCTCATGAGACGACGTTAGTACCTACAGACCCATGAGCGTAAGGAGAGCTGCAAAATAGTCAGCCTCTAAAGAGAGACACATTGGTAGGGACAACTAGACGGTCTGCAAGGCAGACGACGTTAGTGCCTACAGACCCGTGAACCCTAAGCGGCCAAAAAGCGAGTGCTCCACGCAAAGGGAACAAACTCGAAATGGACGGTAATATCGAAAATATGTGCCAAAAGGCAACATTCAGTGCACAATAATGATCAGATAAATAAGGCCAAGCATCAACACTATGGCAAGCAGATATGGAAAATCGGCGGCGATCACAATAATCGGCGCCGACCCAAGTAAACGGCGCCGACCCGAAAAATCGGCGCCGACCGTTTAGAGCACATATAAATATGCGAACGGAAAACGTAAACGATTTATTTACACCGTGACGATTGATTCAGAGAGAGTCAAAAATTGGATTTGAGCATCATGGAAGCCTCGAAGCGCGGTCGAAGCGAGGAGGACACGACTGGGGTAAGTGGTTTCTCCTATCTCATGATTATCGTATTATTATTAACTTTTTTTGTTTTTTTTTTTTTTTTGGAAGGCCGGGTTCGATTCAAGTCCGGCCAGCAATCGGCGCGATTTATAATCGGCGCCAATTGTTATTAGAGCGGCGCCGCCGATTGAATGAAATCGGCGCCGATTTAGTTTAGATCGACGCCGATTGTTTATAATCGACGCCGATTGAACCAAATTTAAATGATGATGATAGAATTTTGTTTTGGATGTTCTGATTTGGGTAAATATGAGACTAATATTGCTCTTGATGTCGTGGATGCAGGCACGAGAGGCTCTACACATGAGGGATGCTATTCCCGAGTTACTAGAGACTATTCTCCCTGATGTGACTGATGCAGATTGGCGGCATTTAGAGTTAGCCGGGCTCGGGGGCTTCCGGTATTACAGACGAGTGCCGCGAGATGTAGAGTTGATGCGGGCATTAGTGCGACGGTGGGATAGCCAGACATGTACTTTTTGTTCAGACGGGTGAGATGACCATCACCCATGAGGATATATAGAGGATTTTGAGACTGCCGATCACTGGGGATCCAATAGAGATCACGCCACGAGAGCAGCAGCAGAGGGCCCTAGTCCGATTGTATGGAGACATGGTAGATGATTCAGAGATAACGTCCTGCAAGGGGGTGAGGATAGCCTCACAAAGATAGACAGATAGCCTCCTGGAGCAGACGGACGCTTTGATTCAGATGGCGATATCCTATTTCGCTCTACCAGATTCAGGAGGTGGGAGATTCCCTCTATTATTATTAGATTACGTGTGCGACATTCTCAGCCTTCGATGACAGTGTGTTTTCTTTTTGTCGATGCTTTGATAGCTTAGATATATCACGAGCTATGGATGTATACCACCGGCCGAGGATAGTATCGATGTCGCTTTGTGCTCCATCACGGGCATATGAGCATATAGCAGTGATCGTGCCATCCGGCTTCCTGGATGCCAGCAGCAGCTGGGGGAGCTATTGATTATGGATTCCGCGATGGCGGGCTGACATGGCCATTGGGGATACAGGGAGATCGCAGATTGGTATACCGAGCATTTCAGACGCCGACACCGGATCAGGTTATCTGGAGGCCATATCGGGTATTTCCGACATGGGCCGGCAGATGCTCACTTGGTGGCATTGAGACGAGCAGGTGGTTAGGGGCGCAGCCCGATATGTGGGAGCGAGTCCCATTTATATGGAGTACTAAACGCTTCGGCCTCACATGCAAAGGCCGACTACCTACAGCCTTACAGTGTAGACAAATAGAGAGATCTGATCTACCGATTTTGATCCCTACAGATCCTTTGAGAGAGGCCCCACCCTCCACAGACAGTGATGATGACGCATGGGAGTGGATGATGGTTATGCGGCATGGTATGTTACAGAGCTACCACGACATCTTCCGGCATCTATAGATGCCGATGAGGAGGATATGGCTACAGTGCTGAGAGACTGGAGGGAGAGCATGCCACCCTGACACATACACACCAGGTGGCTCTCGAGGAGATTAGAGCTCTGACAGAGGAGAGGGATGCCCTGATTTTGGAGAGAGACACCGCTCGCCAGGAGCGAGATACAACGATCCAGCAGAGGGATCACTACCATCGACATAGGGAGGCCCTCAGGGCCAAATATGGGGAGACAGGTACCATGTCAGAGTCTGGTACACAGGGTACGACCCTAGGAGCACCACCACCAAGAGCACCAAGAAGACAAGAAGCACACACATTACGAGCACCGGTGCACCGTGAGCTTGAGCACATATCGGCCTCCTCGCCGAGGTGAGATACTATGAGGATGCCTTAGCGCAAAGATGCCCCACATGTGCCTCTGCACGCACGGGCAAGGAGGAGATCAGCGACGGCCACGCGTGCGGCGGGGCATCAGAGGGAGGGAGCACCGGGAGAGACCGAGGTGGGCAGAGGCCTCCAGCAGCAGGTGCGTCTAGCTCGATAGGCGGCGGCCAGGGGAGACAGCCTGGTCCAGAGGAGGGTGGAGGAGATAGTGTCCTCCACGCATCAGATTTCACGATATAGAGATTGATGTAGTGATGTAGCCTCGATTGGAAGGCATTTTATAGATGGCTTGATTGAAAGCCACCCATTTTTTGTTGTACAGACACACATGTATATATAGATTCATCATTTCATTTGTCATATAATTGTTCTCATGCTTTTGATTTTGATATACATGGATAGATGTAGCGTAATTGTGATGGATATAGACATAGACTGATAGATGATGAAATAGATGTGATTGGATAGACATAGACTGATAGAGGATATAGATAGATGTGATTTGATGTGATTGATATGTGGATTTAATTTGGATGAGAAAATAGATATAGATAGATGTAATGTGACATGGATAGACAAGTGATTAGATGATGTGATAAATAGATAGGAGGTAATAAATGGAATGGATTTGATATTTTTGAGATTTTAATTATATTTGATGAAAATAGATAGAGGCGATGAGATATGTATTGGACAAAGTAGATCGGAATTTTAGATAAATGATAGAGTTTGATTTAAATGTTAAGTTAACTGGATGAAATAATTGGAAAGACTCTTGGTGAGAGTCAAGGATGTAGTGAGAACGACCTTGATTAGAAATAAAGGGAATACACTCAAATATGAAGAAAAATGATAAATCAGACTCCCAAACAACCATAAATAGAATCTGGATAAGAAACCAAAAGACCATGCATACAAGGCCCTATATGAGGTTAAAATAAACTCCGACACTAACTAGCCGCAAACCAAATTTAGGATGGAAACGGAAAGAGCAGTAAGTAAGTATCTTGTCGAAATTTACAAGGGACAGAATACATGTTCATACTGGGAAAATAGGATTCTCCATATGATCGACAAAAGGTCTTAAATCTCACTTCATGATTTTGGCGTAAAAGCAAACCGATCAATGCGGGAAGTTTGCTAGATATGGAAAGACCGATCAATACGGAAGTCTTTCAAATGATGCTAAAAAAGTGTACAAACCGATCAAAGGCTGATCAATGCAAGAAGCCTTGAGTATTCATTTGAGAAACAAATTTCGCCTTCAAGGGAGCGGTCTCGTATTTTGAATTTTAATGATAGCCATCCTTCGAGGGCATGGTCTATATTTTTGATTCATTTGATTGTATGGATAGCTGTCCTTCAAGGGATCACCTATCTTTTTTGATAAAGATCTCTTTTTTTTTTTTTTTTTTTTTTTTTGAAAATCCTTTTGGAAGAAGCTGAGTTTAGACCTAGATAGATCAGATAGAGGGGAAGAAAACATAAAAGAGCACGCACTCATGCCCCGAGTAGATCCGATTAAGATAAGCACTTGGGATAGATGAAGTGGTGATTAAGGTATCCTACCATGAGGAGGAACATATCCAAAAGAAAAATGCAATGAGTAGAGCCGCGATACTCATATTTAAGGTAAAAGAGGCAATAGGCGGAGAACCACATAGTTCCGAATCACCATGAAAGTATATGACTAGTTGTTAGATGGATGAAAGATCTGTCTTGCGACTAAATTTGTGTAAGATAGATTTTAACAGTAGAAGGGCCTTAGATGCAAGGCATTAAGAGGTTCCACTTCAGGTATACCATCCATGGAAGATAGACGATAAGCCCTGCACTCCATATTTATGAGTGATAATGTACGGGCCCATCCAGGTTGGGAGCAAACTTACCACGCCGACTCCTTTCGAGTGTAGTGACATTTTGGTTTTCTTTAAGACAAGATCACCAATTTTGAAGTCACTTGCTGCAAGTGCTTGTTATAAGCACGTTTGACATGCTCAAGATAGACTTGATGATGTTCAAGAGCGTTGAGACGCCGCTCATCTAATAATTCAAGTTGTGCTAGATGATTTTGACGATAGTCCTCATCAGAGACAAATTCTCTGAGAGAAACACGGAGAGATGGGATTTGGACTTCCAAAGGAAGAACAACCTCAGACCCATAGATGAGAGAGAAGGGAGTAGCACCCGTAGGAGTACGAATACTAGTCCGATAAGCCCAGAGAGCAAAAGGGATATGTAAATGCCAATCCCTACCAGCTCGACTAGTTACCTTTGCGAGGATATTACGCAAAGTTTTATTGGAAGCTTCGGCCTGGCCATTAGCTTGCGGATAGTATGGAGAAGAAAAGCTGAGCTTGATATTAAAAGCGTCGCAGAGATTCTGCAAATCAACGTTCTTGAAAGATTTACCGTTATCTGTGATGAGTTTGTGTGGAACACCAAAGCGACAAATGATGTGTTGATAGACAAAATCAACTATGGGTTTAGCCTTTGTTGAAGAAAGAGGGATAGCCTCCACCCACTTAGTAAAGTATTCCGTGGCAGTAATGATAGAATGATGACGCTGTGAAGAGCGGGGATTGATGAGACCAATGAGATCAAGACCCCATTGCGAAAAAGGCCACAAATCCGCTGCAGGTTGTAAAGCTTGACTAGGGATATGTGTAAGATTAGAATGTTGTTGACACTTGACACATTTCTTAGTGTATTCACAACAATCTCGATTAAGAGAAGGCCAATAATATCCCAAACGCAAGATGCGTTTAGCCACAGCCAAGCCACTAAAATGTCCACCACAGATACCGTCATGGACCTCCTGGATAGCTTTAGATGATTCACGGGTTTTGAGGCATCGAAGCAAAATGCCATCAAAGCCGCGTTTGTAGAGGATCCCGCCTAGAATAGTATAGCGATTAGCGCGTTGGATAAAAGATCTTCTACCATTGGTAGTCAGATCTGGAGGCAGGACCGAATGAGACAGATAATCAACGATCTGTTGATACCACTCATCCTGAGTATCGGTTGTGACAGCATGGATTAAAGTTAGTTGCCGGAGATGAGATGGTTGATCTAATCGTTTTACATGACCACATAAAGTCGCGAGTCTTCGGTAAAAGGTGGATAAGCGAAGCTAACGGCCATTGTATCAGATCCGCGAATCGATTCGCAGAAAGGCGAGGAATGGCTTGGATAGTGAATTTATCGAAAGATTGGAGTTGAGCAAGAACGATATCACGATATTTTTGAAGGATATCATTCTTGCATTGATAGACACCGTGACTTGATTAACGATGAGTTCAGAATCACCAAAGATGTCAATATGATGAGCGCCGAGATTAATGGCATTTTGAAGACCCAAGACTAGAGCTTCATATTCAGCCATATTATTGGTGCACTCAAAGTTTAATTTGTGTGCGACAGGGATAGGCGTACCCCAAGGAGGAATCATCACAAAACCTGCGCACTCCCCTCACGCCGACATTTGATCCATCAAAGAAGAGCTTTACTTTAAATGGAGATAGACCAAAATCAATTTGTTGGATATATTCATCGGGAATCGAGCAAGGGGGTTTTGAGTATCCTGAAGAGGAGCATCAGCTAATTGATCTGCAATAACCTGACCCTTGATAGACTTTTGCGGGATAAACTCGAGGTCAAATTCTGTCATAAGCATGAGCCAACGAGTGATACGATCATTGTGATAAGGCTTCGCATGAATTGTCTTGAGTGGATTGACACTTGTGACAATGTAAGTTTTGTGATTAAGGAGGTAATGACGAAGCTTAGAAGTTGCGAAGAAGAGAGCACAACACAGCTTTTCAGCTTCAGAATAACGTGTTTCATACTCATGGAGGGTGCGACTGATGTAATAGACAGCTTGTTCTTTACCACAAGTGTCCCGATGCGAGATCATGGCTCCCAGAGCATGGTCAGTCACAGAGATATAAAGATAGAAAGGCTCCCCCTCACGTGGAGGTGTAAGCACAGTGGAGAAAGAAGATAAGCTTTGAGATCATCAAAGGCCTTTTGGCAATGCTCATCCCATTCAAAATGAATATTCTTATGGAGGAGATGATGAAAAGGTTGACAACGATCCGACAATTGTGAGATAAAACGACGCACTGATTGAAGACGTCCTTGGAGACTGCGGAGTTGCTTTAAATTAGAAGGGGGAGGCATTTCGAGGATAGCCTTTATTTTTGCGGGGTCCACTTCAATACCCCTAATGGAAATGATAAAACCTAAAAGTTTACCAGTGAGAACGCCAAACACGCACTTAGATGGATTTAGACGAAGACAAAAGCGAATAAGCCTCTCAAAGAGAGGTGCAAGAATGAAAAGATGATCCTGACGACGTTTTGATTTACCGAGGAGATCGTCGACATAATCTTCCACAGTTTTGTGTAAGAGATCATGGAAGATGTAGGTCATTGCTCGCTGATAGGTTGCTCCTGCGTTCTTAAGACCGAAGGGCATAACACGATAACAAAAGGTCCCCCAAGGAGTTATGAAAGAAGTCTTATGTTGGTCTTCTGGTGCGATGAGAATTTGATTATACCCAGAGAAACCATCCATAAGAGAAAGCATCTCATGACCCGCAGTTAAATCCACGAGTTGGTCGATATTAGGTAGAGGAAAATCATCTTTTGGACAAGCAAGATTAAGATCCCGGAAGTCGGTACAAATTCAAATTTTCCCAGTGGCTTTAGTTACTGGTACTACATTGGAAACCCATTGTGGATAATCGATGGGTTGGATGAAATTAGCCGAGAGCAAGCGCTGTAATTCTTCTTTAACAAGAAGGGCTACTCTAGGGTGCATTTTACGCAATTTTTGTTTAACCGGTTTAATGTTGGGAAGAGTAACGATATTGTGGACCACAATATCGGGATCGAGTCCTGGCATATCCTCATATGACCAAGCAAAGACTTGACGATGGTTGGAAAGAAAAGTGGTAAAGTCTCCTAACTCCTGTGGATTAAGGGATTGGCCGACCTTAATGATGCGAGGGTCTTTAGAAGTCCCTATATTAAGGTCGATAGTGGCTTCGTTGAGAAGCGTAGACGTGTCAGAAGGAATGGTTTTAGGAAGATAGGAATCCTCTGCCCCCAGATAGGTGAGAACAAAATCATCATCCGCATAGTGGATAGTGTTGATAGTAGGAGAGTCGTCTCCAACTATTTCAGGGAAAACTAACGGTATGGAAGTGGACCTGT
This sequence comes from Taxus wallichiana var. yunnanensis, assembly GCA_018340775.1. NCBI lineage: Eukaryota > Viridiplantae > Streptophyta > Pinopsida > Cupressales > Taxaceae > Taxus > Taxus wallichiana. Next base: position 4,738,419 of record CM031238.1, read on the forward strand.
CATTAGTCTTATAGGTTAGTGGTCCTAAGGAAATGGTATTGACTAAAAAAAAAGTTAGACGGGATGGAAATGGCGTCGTCCACATCGAGTGATGCTTCTGACCTAGTGGGAGAAGATGGTTCCTCAATAGGAAGAGGCTCATCGAGAACAGTGACGGTGGCTTTTGAAAGAGGTTTAAATCCTAAACCAAATTTTTGATGTGGCATGAGAGTTGGAATGGATGTGAGGTCATGCACACCTTGTTCATATTTTCCCAAGCCAAAGCCCTTCCACGCGCATCGATATAAATAAGTTTTTGCAAACGTGGGATTCTGTAGACAATCGAACCCTGTTAAATAAGGTTTGGTCCTAGGAGGAGAATCCAGGCGATAGTGAGGCGTATCAAGACCACCGTAAATGAAATTAGTCTGTTGATTGGGCAGACCAATGGTGACGATGCGACCAAGACCAGGCTGATATTCAAGTTGTTTGTCTGGTCTACCATACTCATTAGGTTTGAGATGGGCGTCCAAAGAAAGGAGAGGAAGCTCTCCCAGTGAGAAACGCTGCAATGTCTCTTCTAGATTTTGTAAATCCGGTAGTTTGGTTGCAGGTATGGAAGAAGATGAGGCCCCGTCAGGAGAACAAGCATTTTCCTTTAGAGGGGCAGACCCTGTGGTCATGTCGCATTGTGCGGAAGGAAAAGGATCTCCTGGATGAGTATAGATTTTGCCCTCATATTGATATTTTAAGCATCGATGGAGGGTGGATGGGACACAATGCATTGCACGAATCCAGGAGCGTCCGAGGATCATATTATAGTGGAATTTCCCTTCAACAATGTAAAAGAGTTCGTGAAGCAGCTTCTTACCTACTCGAATGGGTAGGACCACAGTTCCTAAAGTAACTGCTAGCTGATCGTTAAATGATCGAAGAGCGAAAGGCGGGGGTGACACTACGTTCTTTGGTAACTTAAGCTGCTCGAATGTGTGCGAGGAAATGATGTTAAGTGCAGCACCACTGTCGATCATAATGCGTTTTAATGTAGTGTTGTCGATTTGGACTGTGATAAAGAGGGGAGCCTCCAAATCCTCGGAAGAAAGGGAAGGAATTTCTGAATCTTCAAAAGAAATGGCGGTTGATGGTCTATTCAATCCAACAACCATCTCGAAGGGCTGGGGCTCATCTGAATTCACAGCGATGCGACGCAGATTATCAATCGAGCCTCAAGCGATGTCATGGGAGGATTGAATGAGGTCAAAAAGAGACATTTTGACCGGAGCTCAGGTGAGTTGTTTCATGACACTCTCCTCAACTGATACGGGAACTTGAGCCCGAGGTGCAGCACGAATAGAGACTCGGGGTCTCGAGGCTAATGAGGAAGGAGAAATTCCTTCTGGGGCTGTAAATGACAACCCGTGGTCGAGATGTCAGAGATGAGGATGGATCATCATACCGTTGGGTCTAGTGGCGATATGAATTGTGTCGATTTGAGAAGGTGGAAGATCGCTTGGAGTGGAATCACTAGAAGTAGAGGTCTGAGTAGATCGTTGGGGCTCAGATGGAGCTATGATGACAGGAGATACTTGTTCCTCATCCTCCAGCAAAAGATCACTTTCTTCCAAAAGGCTGTTGACAACAGATTGAAGGGCTTTACACCTCTCAGTATCATGACCCGGGGTACGGTGGTAGGCGCAAATCAAATCAGAGTTAAACCAGGCAGGTTTAACTCCTTTAGGGTTATAGGGTTTAATCGGAGGAAGAGATATGGATGAAGATTGGATAAGTTGGCGAAGGATTTCAGTATAGAATCCATTAGACAAAGATGAGGACAGGGATGATGAAGGCGCCTCTTCTACTTTAACAGACTGCCGAGGTAAAAGGACTTGCATGTTAGGTTTGATACTTTTTAGGGATCATCTTATTTTTTTGACATCCTGGAGGAGCAGCCCTGGGCACTTGAGGTGGAAGTAAGTGAGACATGATTGATTTCGATGGAGGAGGAGCCCCTAAAATAGATTTTGAAGATGATGGAGATGTGAAAGGTGTCGCGGTCTTCAGAGATAAGGGAGGTTGCTTGGTCGAAACTATTGATGATTTAGATAATGTCGATTTAGATGAGGAAGAAGCTCCCAAAGTAGGTCTACTCGGAAGAACAAAGGGTGCCCTGGTTTTTGGTAATGAAGATGACGATTTTGATAAAGGAGGTGACATCTTTTTAATAGGTAAGTCCACTTTTCGAGGTGCTGGTGAAAAATGTGTCGTAGAAGAAGATGATGGTTCTGATAAGTTTGCAGGAGAAGACGCCTTTGTAGTGGATAAATCCAATCTTTTATGAGGCGTAGATAGAGATTTTTGCGGGAAAGCACCCAGATTCTTGAACACGTGAACTATAGGCTTTCCCTTTTCAGGGATGGTGACAATTTCAACCGCATAAGGTGATCAGAACCTATTCGAGGGAAACAAAGGAGGAGATGCTGATGATGCAACGTTAGATTTTGGTTGTCTTGGTCTAAGTTCGGGAACCGAGTGTATAGGTGTCGGTGCTACTTCTTTAGATTTTCCTTTAATGGGCGAAGCAACGATTGGTGATGGAAGAAGTGAGTGATGACGAAGCAGCTCCTTGCAAAGGAACTACTGCATAGTAATCAGTAGGTGAAACTACTCAGAAAAAGGAAACAGAAGAGTCAAAATCGAAGACGCTTCCATTGAAGTTGGTACAACTATAGGTACGTTTCACCAATGGCATAGTTACAGCAAAAATGGGAGAAATAGAAGTAGATGTATCCGCAGTGGAAACTCGAAGGGATGTAATTGCCTCGAGCACTGAAAGAATGTCTGACGATGAGACAGATGAGGATGACACTGTCTCGGGTATGGATGGAAGGTCAGACAAAGAAGCGGAGAGAGATGAATCCGTATCTAGCAATGTAGGAATATTTGAAGACGAGCTATTTGAAGATGGTGGAATCCCAGCGATTAGCGAAGTGGAAGGAGGTTCTGATTCGGTTGATGTGTTCGCAGATAGATTAGTTTCAGAAGAAGATTCTTCAGTAGAGATGAAGTTGATAGTATGAGTGTTTGGTTTTTGAGACTCTGAAGCATTATGGTTCGGGGAATGATTAGGAAAAGGTTGTTTAAAAACATCCAACTACTTGATTGGGGGAGCATTTGGGTTATCCAGAATGAGCTCACCTCTATCAATGAATTTCTGGACAAGATTTTTGAAGGTCTGACATCGTTCAATGTCATGACCTTTAGTTCTATGATAATGACAGAAATCATTTTCCCTATACCAGAATGGACGTTCTTGGCTTTCATCAATATTCCGAATGGGGGGAAGTTCAATCATGCGAACTTCCAACATTTTCTCTAAGATAGAAGCATATGATTCTCCCAACGAAGTGAAAGATCGAGATGACGAGGACCCTTTTCGAGAAGATGAGGAGTCTCTCCGTGGTGTTTGGTTAGAAGTGTTATCGGCTCGTGATGTTTTTAATACGATAGCGTTGGTGGATCCCTGATTCTTGTCTTTAGAAGTGGAAGGATTTGATTTGGTGAACCGAGAAAAATCTGGTTTAGACTTAGAGCGAAGTTTTAACTTCCCTTGTTCAATGGCGCGAGACTCAAGTTTGCGTGCCATCGTAAAGGCTTCTTCAAATGTATGAAAGGTCTGGATCCTTAAAGTGGAAGAAATATGATTAGCACAAGATCGAGTAAACAACTCGATCTGTTGGGGTTGAGGAAGGGAGAAAGACAATTGGTTTACTATCCCTCTCCAACGAGCGACAAAGTCTGCAATAGACTCATCATCGAATTGATGAATGTTATAAAGATCTGTGATCGAGATCTTATGTGCGATATTTATTGAAAAGTTTTCAACAAACATCTGAGCCAATTGAGAGAAAGAAAACAAGGAATGTTGAGGAATGTTGTTGTACTCACCTAAAGCAGGACCTCGCTAGAGACATAGGAAAGTACGGAGCATAAGCTCCTGATCTTGGACTATGAGGTAGCAAGCATGTTTGAATGCTCGCAAATGCTGTTGAGGGTCCTCCCGACTATGGAATTTTGAGAATTTAGGAAGTTCCCATTGAGGAGGATAAGGCTTAAAAGCCACTGAGGGATGAATGGGTTCATTACACACTTCTTCAAAAGAGTATGAAGGACGAGCCCCTTTGGTGGAGGCTTCCAAGTCTGCGATTTTCTTGAAAAGAATTTGGACCACGTCAGATTGAGGAGGAGGCACAGTGGCATGTCCTACATAAGAAGCAAATGGTGGATGTTGTTGAGGTGTCAACGGGGGATTCATCTGTTGATTGATAGGATGATAAGAGGAATAACCAGGCATTCTGGGTGACGCCTGGTGAGGTATTTGCTGTGAAGGAGCCTGTGTATAGGCAGGCTGTGAGATAATAAGTGGTTGAGAAAATGGAGGTTGGATGACGGATGGAGCCTGTGATTGATGGACTCCTATGCTTGTTGACTGAATCGGAATAGATTGAGGAACATGGGTGTCGATTTGATTGGACATGGTGGGGAACAAGACCTGAAAGAGGCTTTTTACTGCCGGATTAGTTATTAAGGGCGCCGAAGCTAGAGGATGGGCGAAGGTCACTGTTGTCGAATATTGGAAGAAAAACCCACTGGGGGACGAGAAGCAGGAACCAACTGACTAGTCGAAGGGGGTTGACTCATAAAGAGGTACTGACCCTGGGACACAATGGACGGCATAGATGAGTTAACAACAATATGTGGGTGCGCAGACGTACCCATGATAGCCAGAGAAGAGGACTTCTCAGAAGTAGGTTGTGGAATAGTCGAGGTAACTGCGGCGTTGGGAATAGGTAAGACTATTTGAGAACCAGTCGATACAGTCGGTGGAAGAGAAAAAGGAGGCACAGGTGCGCCACCCTCTTCCGTGGCTCGAGGCGAGAAAAATGATGCTAACTGTTCTACAAAAGCCTGGGATGGTTCACGAGGATAATCGTACACTTGTTGGATTGGTGGTCCCTGATCAGATATTTGAATAGATTTGTGTACTAGGTAGTCCATGAGGGCTACCGGGTTGCGATCAAGGAGCGCCTGAAATTCAGGATCCCCACGAGGAACATACTCTAAGTCAGAAGCAGATGATATTTCTGAAGGACTAGGGGAAGCTGGACGTGATGGGGTTGCTTTGGCTTGATAGAAAGGATTATATGACCAGGATGGGGAACCAACTAACAGCGGTCCCGAGGAAGATCTGGGGGGTGCCGAAACATCCACACTAGTGGTGATCTCGGAAGAAGAAGGGGCCAGTTGAGCCATTCTTCTAGATTGTAACCGAGTGATGACCGTCATAAACACGCAGAAAAGAAGATTGACCTAACTAATGCACAGACAATTCAAGCAGTAGCAGTGATTATCTCCTTTAAATTTTGATGCTTTTAAGAAAGAAAATATTAGGGAAGGCTTTTTAGAATAGGAACTACTCAGATAGCCAAACTAAGGATGGTTTGGGGAATGTTTGGTGAGGAGTCCCGAAGGCACTTCAGTAAAAGACCGGTACGTGGCTTGATATAGGGGCCTACCCCCGCACTTCACACACCGCTGCGATAAGGGAGTCGGGTGCTTTGCCAATATATACCAGAACTTCCGTGAATTTATAGCGCGGCCCGAGTACCGCATAGGCTCTTCCTCTTGGATGTCACTTCCAAGTAGGCGAGGCCAGGGAAGGAATTTTTGTTTAAATGCTTTATACCTAGTGATTTTGGCTTTGTGTGCAAGGGTGAAAAATAAAAATCAAATAGTGTCACTACCGATTTTGATCAATTTTCCAGCCTAATTAAAACTAGATGAGAAACATACAACAGCAATGACAAAGAAAGAGTTCTTTTTAAGCACTTAAAAATGAAGTGTTTGATTTCGATGAAGACAAGTCAAACAGATTCTTTCCCAAATGCGATTAAATTCTTTTTAAGCACCAAAAATTGAAATGTTTGAATGTGATAGAAACAAACAAATCTTTTTTTTTTATTTTTATCTTTTTAGTTCCTAAAAAGGAGAAAACACCGTAAAAGAGAAATACCTGTAGATTTAGCTCTCCAAGGTATGTGGACTTCAAAAAGTGCGTTGTTGAGCTCTTCCCCTCGAACAATCCCACGAACAAGCAAAGTGCTCCGCAAGAAAAGGTTAAGCAAACACCAAACAAGATCCAGAAAGATATATCCAGATAATGGTGAAACAAAAATTTCTATTTTAAGGAACTAGAAAAATTTCAAGATAACGATTTCGCATAAAAAGTAAGATTGAAATGATGAAAGGAAATGCTCAAATAGAACTGATAAAAATCAGCGAGGAAAAAGAACAAAGCTCAAAACTAAAAAGAGATGAACTTACCAATAAGGGACTTTGGTTGGGTCCCACCGGGCGTGCCAGAATGTAGATCAAGAATTTAGCGCTTGTTACCTGTCCAAGTTAATGTACCAAACTAAACACAAAAACCTTGAAAAACTCAAATGAAATTGATACCTGATGGACAAGATCCGAAGATGCAGACGGATAAGGAAGCCGATGTAGATGAAACGGCGCACACGAGCAATTCCGCACAGTAGATCCGAGTAACCTGCGAGACACCGATGCTTGACAGAAAAAGACCACGTTAAAAGGTATTTAGGTGGACTGCCCGAGAAGCGGGTCCGAGAAGCGATAAGCTCCCTCGGCGGATGTCAGTCCACGTTTTCAATTAAGCAAAGAAGCATACATGATAAAAGATGTACGTATAGGACTAAATTTTCTGATCAAAGTAATAAACAGAATCTAAACAGCAGACAGAAAGCAACAGAAAACAGGAAACTGTGCAAACAAAACTGGATTTGTGTTACCTGTGTCTTTTTACCTGTCTGCAGTATGATCGGCGTCGACTGATGTGGATCGGCGTCGACTGATGTGGATCGGCGTCGACTGATGTGGATCGGCGTCGACTGATGTGGATCGGCGTCGATCCGGGGCAGCGTGGCGAAAAGGTTTGAGAATCAGAAAACAGAGGCAAGATCGTCAACGTCTGCAGGATCTGCAAATGCCGGAGAGACACTGGCCAGGGTCCACCTGTGCTGGATGCAGGAACACAGTCACCAGAGAATCAATGGAGACGTGTAATGCTGATGTGATAAGAGCAGAGTAACGGTGCTCCTCTCAGGGATTGATTTGGACAAGATTCACTTTCACTCGATAGATTAAACTCAAAATTGATGTTCGGAACTCTCCTGTTCTCTCTCTTACAATCTGTGTCTCTTTCAATCTGTGTCTAACCAGAACTGAGTTCTGGGCTTCTATTTGTAATCGGCGCCGACCGAGATTAAATCGGCGCCGTTCAAAATCGGCGTCGACCGAGTACCGGTCGGCGCCGATCGGGGAACAGACTCCCAAAATGGCCAAACGGAGCGATTTCTGGGAAGATGAGAGTGACCCTATCATCCCAAGTACGGGAGATATCCCGCGACTCGGTTTGGGAGGAGGAGAAATAGGGGGGATATATGGATAAAATAGATATGGGGTAGATAAGTGGTTAGGATATATGTAAAAAGGTGTAATTAAATAGTTAATATTTAATTACTCATGGGTAAACAAAATGGGGTGAATTAAACTTAGGATAGGTGTTTAAATCACAAATTGATTAATACTCCAAGGGGGTAGTGGTGATATAAACGTGCCCCAGGTTTCCTGAAAGGTAAACGAATGTAAGAGACACTAAATTGAGTAACCAATTTTAAGTGTCTACATGGAATCTTGGGTTCGAGAAATTGGGGTTTTTGCTGCGCAACCGCAATTTCTCTTCCTCTAAGGCTCGAATCTCTAGTTTTTGAGCCATAGTAAAGGCCTCGTCAAATGTGCGGAAAGTTTGAATTTGGAGGGTAGGAGAGATGTGCTTAAGCGCAGGCCTCGCGTAAAAGTTTGATCGCCTCGGCTGAGGCAAGGCATACGTAAGTTGGTTGATAAGGCCCGCCATCGTCCAACGAAATCTGCGATAGATTCATCTTCAAATTGTTGGATGGCATAGAGGTTGGTGATAGATACTTTCTTGGCAATGTTAATGGAGAAATGATCCAAGAAAGATTGGGCTAGTTGGTTAAAAGAGAAGATTGAGTGCTGGGTTAAAGCACTGTACCACTCTAAGGCGGGTCCTGATAAGGACATGGGAAAGGTGTGGAGTAGTAAGGCATCGTCATGAGCAATTAGATAGCAGGCATGTCTAAATGAGCACAAGTGTTGTTGAGGATCCTCCTTACTATTAAAATGAGTAAATTTTGGTAATTCCCATTGAGGAGGATATGAATGAAGGGGGACAGAAGGGTGGATAGGCTCCCAAAAAAACTTTCGTATGTCGGGGCACTATGACTTCTGAAAACAGAAGCCTCCAGTTTTGCATTTTGTCCATCATTTGTTTGATTAAATCGGTAGTTGGATGAGATGATGGTGCGGTTGCATGTAAACAGAGGCGAGATGGGGCGGGCCACCACTAGATAATGGTGGGGTTAAATGTTGATAAGGTATGGAGGATGAATGTGTTGAGGTGACTGAATAGGGATGTCCTATATAAGATGTTGAGGTCACCGGATACGTGTGTGGAAATGAAAAGGTGGGCGGAGCTTGAGAAGGAAAGCTCGTGTGGATAGGTGGCAGAGAGCAAGTCATGAAAGGAGTAGTCTGCAAGAGAGACGACGTAGGAATGGTCGGCGGTAATGATATGTGGGGCCCAAGATTAACCAAAGGAAAGCCAATCTGTGCCGTATGAACCCCTGAAGCTGACTGGATTGGGAAACGGGGCTAAGGATGCAGAAGGCAAAGCGGAGTTATCAGGTGGAGAAGGAGCTAAATGAGCAGCTATACTAATAGGCATGCCAACAAGGAGTTGACCATCGGGCGTACGGTCAGGGGCATGAGACAAATAGTATTGTACAGTGCTAGGATTAGCGTCCAAAAATTTCACAAATTCTTTATCTCCTACAGGGATTTTGGGAACCTCATTGGTGTCCGTAGGGTTCCCCACAGTATGTGAAGGTGGCGATTCGAGCAAAGGCACAGAGCGAGCATGTGAAACCATGGCGGCTTGCTTGCTTCCGAGTGATAACAACCATGGGCAAGAGTACACAGTAGGGTTTCAATCTATCAGGAATAGAAACAACCCTAGAATGTTAAAATTGGTAGGTTGTTGGTTTGTCAAGGACTATAAAGATCGTATTCGATATCGGGTCGCTAACCGATGTCGGTTATCTGAATAGCGATGTCGATCACTTAACGATGTTGGTATAATAGGACTGTATAAGAAATCGTAAGAAGTGCTGATTTGGGGTTAACGATGCTTAGTATACCTACCAAAGTGTTCTGAAGTGATCACAGAAAACAGTGTATGACAGAGAAACAGAACTGAAAACAAGCAAGATACACAAGCAAATTAACAGACTAACCCTAGGATTAGTTTTTATCAATTTGGGGCTTATGCCCTTAGACACAGAATGATGTCAGAATCCTAAACAAAAGACTTAGGGGAAATGTCAAGTTTGTTTTGGCTTATAAGGTTACCTCAATCGGGCGGAGGAATACCGCGGAAAAAAGGGGGGATGTTTTGAGTTGTTGTGTTAATTGTGAAGTGATTTGGTATGTGTTGTGCAGTGAAAGTAAGATTAATTTCTTGTCAATACCATGGAAATCACCCCCACGTGTACGACCTGTTACTTAATCTACATTCACTAGAATTGAAAACAACACGCAAAAATGGAATGCACGTGTTTTAAACCCAAATTGAAAATGTTATTCGATGAAGCAAAGAAGATGACTTTCACTAATGCAAAGCTGGGAAAGCAAGACAAATTCTTTTACCAAATATAACAAAATATCGTGTGAAATTTTTAGAAGAAGAAGACAGCATGTATGCTCCCTATATGAAAGCAAGCAAGAAAGAAAGAAACCCGAAATGGGTCCCACCGGGCATGCCAAAATGTTTCACACAGAAATGGTTTTGTTCCCGGGATAGAGTTGCTTCTATCCTTTCATTCCTTTGAGAAACAGATAAAGGTTAGGGCTAGGAGGAATACCTGTTGAATGTTGAGAGAGTGTGCACGTACCGTAGAGAGAGATCGATCAATTGCAAAGAACTCCTTTTTGTCTGGGAAGGACTACCTGCAAGTAAGAATACAAGACCACCAGATTCTAATTAGATAATAAGTGAGGGAACCGCCTTGGGCCTAGATAATATGAGACTTCCTTTCGAAGGTAGTGGGCCCTACTAATATGAATTAACACAAATTCTAACAAATAAGCTATTGTCCAATTACAATTTATTTACCTTGTTAGAACAATAGAGAAAAGGCTGGTCTTGGTTTTGAATCACAGTGACCGATGCCGGTCAGTGTCACCGGTGCCGGTTGATGATAACCGATATCGGTAGGGGTAGTGATTTAAGGGGTTTGGTAAAAGGTTGGCTATAAGATGACTATGGTGTTTATAAGGCTAGTAAATGATTGGGGATGGGTAACGGGGTGATAGAGAAGGCTCAGAGGGTATGGGAGCTATTCTTGGGGCAGTGTAGGGGTAGAGGAATGATAGTTAGATGGGGGGTGTTACCGGGTAGTGGATCTGGGAGTAGACTTGTAATTACTGTGATTCAGAAATCCAAGAAATATTATTAAAAGAACGTATAAGACTTACTAGTTCCTGATGAAAAATGCAGGTTCAAGGACTGTGATGACGAAGGCAGGGTTCAGGTAGGATGGTCTGACAATCCGAGATGAGCTATCTCCTCTCCTGATGCTTGGATGAGTGTCACTGGGCTCTGGTTATTCAGTTGCAGTCTTGGGCTTGATGTCCTTCTCTGCAAACTCCTCTCTTTCCTTCACTTGTCTCTGTTCAGCCAAGTAAATTCCAGATCCTTCCAATGACTTCCGATTCGAGATCAATGAAAATCCAACCCTTTGTTTTTGGTTGGGAGCGGTCATTTACAGGGAACCGATGGCGGTTACGTAACCGACGGCGGTCGAGTAGGAACCGGTATCGGTCAGGTCAAAGTGGGCTATTTTTAGTAAAATAGCCAACTTTCCCTCCTTTTCTCCCGAGGGATTAGTTGTGGGCTTGGTCAAGTCATTATGAGGTTGGTTTTAGGTGCGGGTGAGGAGTAATTAAGCATGGGTGTGGATGTAGGCCAAGTTATAGGTCTTAATTAGGTTAGTTTAGGGTTAGGACTAGGTCATGATGAGGTGGTGAAATGAGGTGGCAGGTATGGCGATGTGGATTTATTAATTATAAGGTAATTAATAAATAATTGTGTAAGGTTTAGGTGATGAGGTTAGGTTGCGAAATGAGATGCGGGGCACAGGGGGTCGTAAGACACAAATTTGGTGTCTACTGAAAGCTCGAGTATTCTTCTGTTGATGATCTTTACAATCAGATCCAAGAATCAATTCAGCATGAACTAACCTATGGATTTGGTCCAGAAATCATTGACAGTGTTTGTGAAAATTGAACATTCTTTGGAAACCCGGAGGAAACTCAACAAGAGACTAAAAACTCTTCCTAGCAACGCTAGTGATACTCAAGAAACATGTGAATTTTTGAGTGATCATTCCACTATGCATGATGTAAATGAGATGCAAGGTATAATCCAAAATTTCAAGAATTTCGGGATAAATATGCTTTTTGGAGGAAGACAAAGATGATGAAACAAAATAGGCACAATGTTGCATTTCATTTCAATCCTGAAATGGACATATCTTTTTCATTTTTGTTTCGTCACATAAGAAGCAAATTTTGACTTGGTCTTTGCGTGGGAGTCAAACAAAGTAGGACTCTCATTATAAAGACTATTTTATAGGATTTATACTATTTTCTCTCAACTCCTTTTATTATAAATAAGGGATGCTTATGAAATCCAAAGGGTTGAGATTTTTGGAATATTGAGATATATTGTGAAGAAGAAAGACTTTGTGTTTTCTTTTAATCATTTGAGGAATCAAAACTCGATACTATTTTACAAACTTTGTGTTGTGAGATGTATCTTTCTTAAGATATTGTTCTTATGTTCATAATCTTAAGTTATTCTTTGTTTAGCATCTTGATTGTTCTAATCATTTCAAACATTAAATTTTTTATCTAAATCTCGTATGATTATTTCGTGCTCCATGTTTACTCGAAATAAAATACGTTCCTCTCATTTCCTTTCCGATCCATTTCATTTTTGAAAGAGCAATATCTTCACCTATTATGGATATGAATTTTGGGATTCTATCCCAACCCCAATGGTTAGATTAGTGTGAATACTGTACATATTATTTTTGCTGTGTTTTAGATTAGTAATAAATAGGCAGTCTCACCTATCTTTGAGGAGGGATGTAATCCCATGTACTGTGGTTGAACCTCATATTTTGGTGTGAAAAATATCCAACCAACACATACCATATCTAACATCCATGATGTGGACCCAAATTGGGAATAAATTGTTAGTAGGTGATGCAAACACATTTTTTTAATGAGGGTGTGAGTTGAGGGAGCTCATCTCGGACACTAATTATTTTCTTTTTCAATCTCCTCCCTCACTTTATTCAGTTTCAAAAAAGTGGTGAGTATACACTTTATTAGAGAGAGAGAGAGGACCTTTGGAAATAATGTTTTTATTTCTCGATTGTCTTTTCAATCCATCTCTCATTAGCCTTCCCTTGCATCATATGAATTTTTCTTTCTTGATCACCTAAAGGTTAAATATATGGATTGGAGGAATGTCTTCCAATGGAATAGGATATGTTTAATTGGGGTCTAAGAAATATTGAATGTAAGCACTGAGATTTTTTACATGTTCCTTTAATTGCTCAATTGTTCGCATGTACTCTTCATTCCAAGCAAGTAGGAAGGTAAAGGATTTGATGCAAAAATATCACTCCATACAAGAATATAAGTCATGAAGACATCATTTTTGGTTTGTAAGGTGTGATAGTAGAGTCCTAAAGGTCATCAAGTTTCATTTAGTTGTGTTAGTTGGTGTCTAGGCTTTCAAAAATTCAAATGAGGCATTTTCCCTCCAAAATACAAATTTGAAAGTGTGGAGCCATTTTGGATTGGTCTTGGTGTTGTAATGCATCCTTGGAGCTTGTAAAATTTATAAAAGGATGAGGTGGGGTATAATTATGTGTTGTAGGTCCTCTTTAGGGACTAGAAATCATAACATGAGTTTAGAAGTCAAGGAATTGGGGTTTAATCTAAGCAACTTAGTGTTAAAACTAAGGTTACTCATATGACCAATGGGTCCAATAATGTGTATTCGGTTAGAAGTTGATGGGATGAATATATATTTCAAATTATAACTAAAACTTCTCATTCCCATTTGAATTAGAATCAATGTAAGGAGTTTAAAGAGAGTTTATTCAAGTATATACACTTTGGTGACAATTTCTAGCATTCTTAGGCATGGTGGTGAGTACTGAAATATGTGCATACATGATAGACTGAGAGTTTGAATAGTAAGAAGGGATTTTAATTATATTTTCTTTTATTGTTGTGATGTTAAATTGATTGTGTATGGTTATTTACCTAGGCATATGTACTATATTGTAGCAAGTTGTTTGGAGGATACTAAGAAACCCAAATTTACTAGAAAAGGAAATAGATTGTGTTTTGAAGGAAGAATGGGACTTAAAATGGAGTTTATGGAGGGTGCAAAGACTGGTATTGTGTGAATCAATTGTGAGATATTAATGCTTCTAGTGCATGAATATAGTTTTGAGTAGAAATTATGCTAGAGTTATAAGTGAATAGACTAGGTGACATGGAGGAATTCATTCATTTGAATGTGTCTTAAATTTACAAAAGGGTGTATTGTTTTCTCAACATTCATTTAGGCTTTACTAGATAATCCAACTTGAGATAAATACTATCTAATAAGTTTGGGTTGTCTATGGAAAGAACACGGTGGTATTATTGTAGTTAACTGTCAAAATTGGTTTGTTTAAACATGAAAATTTGTTTCATAGATTAGTTTTTATTGTGTTAGTTTCCTCGGGGTATCATAGGTCTCCTTAAGCTTACGAGTTAAGGAACATTGAGAAATAAGGAAGAAATAGCCATTTTTACCTCCTTGAGCCCTTATAGTTTGATAAACCCTGCAACTAGGGTTTTGAGGTAAGAACTTTGTACAACTATAAAATGAACCATTCAAATTTCCTAAATTTTGGAAGATACCTCTGTCTCAAGGTTGCACAAAATTATTTTGAAATTTTCAGGGCAATAAACATGGAAATTAAACCAGAAGAAAAATAAACAACATGAGAATGAGTAACACAAGATATAATGTGGTTCACCCAATGTGGGCTATGTCCACCAAGAAATAGCCAATCTATTATTCTTTCTTCATAGAGGAAATACAATGAAGATTTACAATCTTCCACACCTCTCACGGATGTACAATACTTTTTCCTCACAAGCTTCTCTCAACTTTCTCCAAGAAAATCTTCTTACAATAATCTCACTTCTTCTTACTCTTCTAACCCTATTTTTCTATCTTATAAGCATATACAAACTTTAGGGAAACTTATCTATGCATTTACAACCCTCCATGATCACCTTTATAACAAAGGTTCAGATTTAATCCATGTCTAATATAAAAATATGAATGCACAGATAACCGATGTCGGTTACCAAACCGATGTCGATTCCTCTAGGCTACCGATGTCACTTACCTAACAATTTACTATTAAACCAACAAACCTGTAATGCATGCCATTTGTGAAGCTATTTAGCTCCACAACTTAACAATCTCCCACTTGGAGATAAATTGTTGCACTGTACCATACAACTCCATCCTTGGATCCTTTCCTTGGCTTGTTTCTTCCTCTTCAAGTCTCAAGCTTGAAGACCAACAGAATTTGAGTGAAGATCCAACTTCTCCTTTTCCAATGGCTTCGTTAGCATATCCATAGGTTCTCACTTGTATGAATTTTCCAGTTTTAGTTTCCCATCCTCCAACACTTGTCATATGAAGTGATATCTCAACTGAATGTGTTTCATTCTTGAATGAAATGTTGAGTTCTTTTCCAAATGAATCACACTTTGAATATCATTGTACAATCTACAATCCTCTTTCCTTTCCCAACTCTTCCATGAACCTACTCATCCATATCATCTCTTTACTAGCCTCTGTAGCTTGCAACATATTTGGCCTTTATAGTAGACAAGGCCACAACCTTCTACAATCTCAAAATCTAGCTAACTGTCATGCCACCTACTGTGAATACATATCCAATGGTGTTTCTCCTACCATCCAAATCTCCAGCCATATCTAAATCAACATAGCCACATAAAGAAGTATCTAACCCTCCATAGCATAAATGCATGTTGGATGTCCCTCTCAAATATTTGAGTATCCATTGGACTACTTTCCAATGCTCTTTACCTAGATTGGCCATAAATCTACTCACAACTCCCACTTTCATGTGCAATGTCTAGTCTAGTACAAACCATTGCATACATAAGGCTTCCAACTACTGAAGCATATGGAACCTATGTCATGTACTCAACCTCCTCATGTGATGTAGGACATTGATCTTTTTTAATTTAAAGTGTCCAGCCATAGGTGTACTTACTTGTTTTTGAATTCTGCATTTTAAACCTTTCCAACACCTTATTGATATAATCTTCCTGAGACAAATACAATTTCTTGTTCTTCATGTCTCTATGAATTTACATGCCAAGGATTTTCTTTGTAGATCTCCTAAATCCTTCATTGTAAATGTATGAGCTAAATTTTCTTTAAGCTCAACAATGTCCTACATACTAGATCCTATAATAAGCATATCATCTACATACAATAAAAAAATAATATAGCTTCCATTTTCAAGCTTCTTGAAATAAACACAATGATCATATTCACATCTCATATAACCATGCTCATGCATAAAATTTTCAAACCTCATATATCATTGCCTTGGAGCTTGTTTGAGCCCATACAAGCTCTTTTTCAACCTGCACACAAGTTTCTCCTTACCCTTGACTTCATAACCAAGTGGTTGTTGCATATATATCTCTTCCTCCAAATCACCATGAAGGAAATCCATCTTAACATCAAGTTGTTCTAAGTAAAATATTCTACTACAACTAAACTCAAAATAATACGAATGGAAGTCATTTTTACTACAGAGAAAAATCTCACCAAAATCAATACCTACCTTTTGTGCAAACCCTTTTACCACAAGCCTTGCCTTGTATCTTTTTTATCCACCTTCTTCTCCTTAATCATGTAAACCCATTTTTTCTGCAATGTTCTCTTACCTACTGATGAAACTTAACCAAATCCCATGTTTGATTCTATTCCAAGGAGTCCATCTCCTCATCCATGTCATGCTCCCACTTCATGTGGGTATCCTCCTGCATTACTTCTTCAAAACTTTTGGGCTCACCACTATCAGTCAATAATAGATAAAATAAGGAAGGTGAAAATCTTTCGGAGGTCTACTTACCCATTATGACCTTCTCACAAAAATATGGGGTGTCTGAGGCTCATTTTGTACATGTTTGCATATTCATATCAACCTCTTGCAGTGACCAACACATCGGTCATTTACTACCGATGTGTCGGTCTTGATTGACCGATGTCGATCTCTGTTCCTCTACCGATGTCATCGGTCTTTCGATCGCCACATTGTCGATTTGATACCGACACCGATTATTCATATCACACACCGGTCCCGTAGGTGCCTATTTTAAATCCAAAATGTATTTTCTTCCACAAACTCATCAATCGGTTCATCCTTAGGCATCAAAATTTGATCCTTGTACATTCTCTTTTCATTCCACTCAATATCATGACTCCTAACAATCTTAACATCATCTAAATCCCAAAAATGGAATCCAAAATCACCAGAGCCATAACCAATAAAAGTGCATCTCTTGGATTTAGCATCCAAATTCTTCCTATTTTCTTTATCAACATGCACAAAAGCTTCTAAACCAAATACTCTAAGAAAATAAATATCTACCTCTTTTCCAGTCCAAGCTTCTTCTGGTATTCCACCATTTAGTGCACTTGAAGGCCCACGATTGATTAAATATACTACCATGTCTACTGCTTCTACCCAAAACTATAAGGGTAATCCAACATGTATTCTCATGCTTCTTGCATGTTCCATGATAGTTTTGTTCATTCTTTCAACCACACCATTCTCTTGTGGTGTTCTAGGAACCATTCTTTCTCTATGTATTCCATTCACTGAATAATAATCATTGAAATCCTTGTTGTAGTACTCACCACCATTGTCAAATCTAAGGCATTTTAACTTTAAACTAGTTTCATTTTCCACAAGGGCTTTCCATCTTTTAAAAGTCTCAAAAACATCATATTTACACTTTATACAATAAACCCATACCTTTCTTGTGGCATCATCAATGAAAGTCACATAATATTAGGATCCTCCATGAGAAGCTACCTGAGGCTGGTCCCCACACATCTGAGTGCACAAGCTCCAATTTTTTATCCTTCTTTGTTGCCCCAACTTTAAGAAATCTCACTTTCTTTTGCTTTCCAAATATGCAATGCTCATAAAAATCAAGATCTAAATGTTTCAAATCTGATAACTTACCCTTTTCCTTTAATATCTACATTCCTTTTTACTCATATGGCCTAGCCGATTATGCCACATGCTTGCATCTGAATCTGAAGTAGATAGAATAGAAAAGGAATCAGTAATACAGTAGACAAATACAATGTTCCTACCTTCTTTCCTCTTTCCACAACAAAGATCTCCTTGGTAACTTTCCAAGAGTCGGTTGTGAATGTAACCATGCAACTAACCAACTTCACCTAGTTGTCCTGCAAAAATTAGATTTCTCTTGAGGCTTGGCACATGCCTCACATCTTTCAATACCCATGTATTTCCATTCTGTAATTTTAGATGAACTTCCCTTTACCAATAATATTGCATGGTTCATCATCTCCTAAATAAACATGCCCAAAATTACCCTGGACATAATTTCTGAAATAACCCTTATTAGGGGTAGCATGGAAAGAAGCTCCTAAATCTAAAACCCAAGATTCTATTTTATTATCCAAGGAGAGAATAAGGGCATCTTACATTACCTCAATTCAACATTTTCCTCTTTACCTTTATCTAGTAGATTCTCTTTGTTTTCCTTGAACCAACAATCCTTCTTTGCATGTCCTTTCTTTCCACAATTCTAGCAAGTTATTCCTCTACCTCTTGGATTTGGATCTTCCCATCTTTGAATTTGATCTCCCATTATTCTTTCTCTTGATCTCTCCTTTTCCTTCCCCTAATTTCTACATTCAAAGCATTTCTAGATGATGACTCTCCTATACTTTTCCTATGTATTTCTTCATTCAGGATTATACTAACCACATCATCAAACTTCAAAATATTATTAGCAAATGTTGTATTACTAACAACCATTACCAAGTTATCCCAACTATCTGGAAAAGAACATAAGAATAAAAGTTCTTTCACTTCATCATCAAATAGAATATTAACCAATTTTAATTGATTTACAATGGAACAAAATCATTCAAGTGGCTTGATACAGATCCACCTTCTTGCATTTTTGAATTAAATAATTTCTTCATCAAATAAACTTTATTTGAAGCACTTGGTTTTTCATATAAATTAGCTAAATATTTCATCAACTCTACCATGGTTTTTTCTTCAGTAATATTCAAAGCTATAGATGTTGTCAAGCTCAATCTTATAGATCCCAGAGCCTTTCTATCAAGAATATTCCATTCTTCATCAATCATCTTTGTAGGCTTTCCTTCACATCCAATGGTAAATATAAATCTTTCTGATACAAATAATCTTCCACCTTATCTTCCATAATTGATAATTATAGTTGTCAAATTTCTCCACTTTGTATTTTTATCTTCTGCCATTTTTGTGCTCCCACTCAATCAAAAATCCCTCTGTGAGTAAATCTATCAACACACAAAACCCTCAAACAAATATTTGATACCAGTTTTTGGGGTTAGACCACACACCAATGTTGTACAAATATATATTCAATTGAAGCATGCAAGCAATAAACACGGAAATTAAACCAAGAAAAAATAAACAAGAGGAGAATGAGTAACACAAGATATAACGTGGTTCACCTAGTGTGGGCTATGTCCACCAAGAAACAACCAATCTATTATTCTTTCTTCATAGAGGAAATACAATGAAGATTTACAATCTTCCACACCTCTCATGGATGTATAGTAATTTTTCTTCACAAGATTCTCTCGAGCATTTTCTCAAGAAAATATTCTTGCAATAATTTCAATTCTTACTCTTCTAACCCTAGTTTTCTAGCTTATAAGCATATACAAACTTTAGGGAAACTTAGCTATGCATTTACAACCCTCCGATCACCTTTATAACCAAGGGTTGGATCAATCCACGTCTTATAAAAATATAAATGCAAAATAAATGATGTTGGTTACCAAACCGATGTCGGTTCCTCTAGGGTTGGTTTCTTATTATCTAATGACATTTGAGAAGTTATTTAGGTCCATAACTTAGCATTCCCCATGTTTTTAAATGTGAACATCTTTGGACTATTTCTCCCTAACCAACTATTTTAAGTTATTCCTCGGTTGGTTATTCCTCGGTTGGTCAAGGAACCACCATCAGTTCCTTTAAATAAGGATTTCCAACTCTTTCCCCGGGTTCTTCCTTTGGTTGGATTTTTATTTCATTTGCATTCTTGCATTCAACTGAGCATCCGATGATCAAACATAACACCAAAGCATCTAAGTTCTTCACCAATAACCAACCTCTTGGTCCATAGCCTCGGATCATTCACAAGGAAGCACTCATGATTTGTTTCACAAAGACCGGATCCAAACCCATTTCTCCTATGAATGCCCACCAACCACCACATCTACCAATCTCTAAGTCTTCAGATAAGTATCTTAACCATGTTTTTAGTTCTTAAATTTGGTTTTAGATCTCTTATTTTTTATTGTTTATTTCTCACCTGCATAACATCCGCCACCCATCTACTTGATACCCTACCAACATGTACCTCTCTACCTTCAATCACCTCTCTCACCCTTGCTGAGTCTTCACCCAAATCCTAACACCCAGCCTAAGCCTTTTCAACACTCTGTGCAATCACAGAGAGCCCAAACCAACCCCTTTTTACCTTTGGCACCCAATTTCCCCCCCCAAAACCTCTCAAAACCTCCCACAACCTCACCCAGACCTTCATAACACCCTCTATTACACCTACAAACCTTAACAACCCACCACCTACTTTAAATTTAATCTTGTATTCACTATTTAGATTAGATTTAATTTATTGTGCTTGTGTGAGATACCTAAATTATACAACTACAATAGGACTCTCTATTTCATGTTCTTATCAACATTTAATTTGTTTTAAAATGGATTGACAACCTTCTAGAAGTACCCCACTTCCCAGATCTAGCTCTAGCTCTCACTAGGAAATCCACCAACCGATGCTTTTAATTCTATCTTGTGGTCTTGTGTTTCTTTTTAGTAGTCCTTCCCAAAAAAAAAGGAGTGCTCTCGATCATCCTGGTCTTCAACGGCAACAACCTCTTCACGACCTCTAGGTATTCCTCATGTACCCAACCTTCTACCTTAAATGTTTTTCTTATACGTATGCTTCTTATTGGTGAAACATTTTGGCATGCCTAGTGGGACCCTCATCATTTGTGGGTTTTTTTATTCATATAGGATTGCATTTTTATTGTTTCCTTTCTAAATATTCACTAAATCTCTCTTTTGGTAACATTCTCTTTCTTCTATTTTCTCTAAAGGAAACACTTCATTTAGTGAAAATTAAAATAAACCCTTCTTTATTTCCTCTTTCTTGCATTAGTGAAAGACATACTCTCTTCCTATTCATTATTTCTCTCATCCAATTTCATTTTTTTGATTTGGGCTTAAAACTATTGCATTTCATCCTTGTATTCTTGCATTTAGCTCACATAGTCTAAATAGCAATCAAATATAATGGAGGTCATGATTGGTTGATGATTGGGTAATTAAGCATAGTTCACTATTGCACACACTTCTTTTCCAAATCACTCAAACAAACAAAACTTCTTAAACATTCCCCAAATCCCAGGAAGAAGCTATCAAGGATTTAAAAACCCATTGATAGTGGGCCCCGACCAGACCGGTTTAGGATTGGATTGTCATATCAGAGCTCAGACCTCACATACTGAAAGGTATATCGAGGACTCCCCACCAAAAAATCCTTGAAACCATCCATAGTTGGCTTTTAGGTACCTTACATCCATTCCTTCTATATTCACAGTCAGTCCTAAGGCTTAAGCCATCACAACACTAAAATATGATTCCTAGGATAACATGTTTGTTAGTTTTTTTGTTGTGGATTTTTGACTTTCTTTCTTTTCTTCTGTTATTTGAGGTGTGAGTTCATACTTCATCAATTTTCTTTATTTTTCACACTCAGTCATCACAACTAGTTAATTTTGGTTCTCTTGAGTGTGTTAGATTAGATTTTCTATACACAACCTCTTTCTTGGACTTCTTTTGACCAAATCTAACTCAAAAATTTCAAATTTCTTCATTTTCATAATAACTCGAACATCGGTTACCTTCCTACCAACATCGGTTCAAAATGATATCGGTCCTTTCATCTAACTAGCACCGGTTCACTGACCAGTATCGGTCTCTAGTGTTTTTTATTTTCTATCAAAAACAACAACCTATTTTCACCTACCAAATTCTTTCAAAATTTGTTTTGAGTTTTTGTCACTTCTTTCACAGAGAACCCAGAGTACCTATTTTCCACCTTTCATATGGTTTGGACTCACCAATAGGTGCACGAGCTCTTACTTTTCATGTGAGTTGTATATACCACCTACCTACTACCCCCTCACCACCTTCTATTTCTTCACCAATGGATCCTAATGCACTGTGATCATACTCAGGGTGATGAGGAATTCACTAGATTCCTTGATCATAACACCAAGGCCTTACAACATTACCTTGCTAATTCTTCCACCCGTGACTCATCAGGTCAACCTCTTTATGGAATGCCCACTTCCATGCCCCCATTTCTACCACCTCTTCCATATCGGGAAAATGCTAATGTAGCTACCCAAACTACTCTAGCATCGACCAACCCCATCTCACAACCACCTA
Source organism: Taxus wallichiana var. yunnanensis (assembly GCA_018340775.1). NCBI lineage: Eukaryota > Viridiplantae > Streptophyta > Pinopsida > Cupressales > Taxaceae > Taxus > Taxus wallichiana. Next base: position 4,760,546 of record CM031238.1, read on the forward strand.
CTTCACAAGTGACCTCTACACCTTCGACATCTTCCATCCCCCGACATCTTCCATCCCTTAACATCTTCATACCCTTATCCATGGCCCCTCATATAGGGGTCCCTTCATCATCATACCTTATGTACCTATGTCTACACACCACCAATTTACGTTCAATCATCTCTTCCACCCCATTTCAGAGTTTGGTGGTTTCTATTCCCCAAACTCTTCCACCCATCACTACGAGGATATTTCCACAAGCTCCTCCCACCTACACCTTACCTCAAACACATACCTATCACCTCCACTTCATATTCAGGTATTTTCCCTCCTCTTCTACCACTTCCTACATACCTACATCTCAATTCACTTACTCACCACCACACATACTGGTATGCCTTTTATGACCCACTCATCTTATCAACCCCTTATACCTCAAGGGGATCCTCAATCAAATCCCACATATCTCATCAAAATGATGATGGAAAAATGCAGATGCTCGAGGCCTCCATTTCTAGATCTCAACATCTTAACCTATGATGAGATTTGTAATGAACCCATTCACCCTCCATACCTATTCATCCCTATCCCACAAATGGGAGTTTCCCAAATTCAACCATTTTAATAGTAAGGAGGACCCCCAACAACACTTGTGTTCATTTAAACACTGCTTGTTATTTGATAGGCCATGATGATGCCTTACTCCTTTGAATGTTTCCCATGTCCCTTTCAGACCCACCTTAGATTGGTATAATGCTTTTCCCAGGAACTCGGTCTTTTCCTTCAACCAATTGGCCCAGACCTTCCTTGATCACTTTTCAATCAATATCTCTAAGAAGGTCTCTATGATGATATTTATATTCTATTCACCAATATGATGATGAGTCTATCATTGATTTTGTCATCACATGTGGTGGGGCCTAATCAATCAACTCTCCTTCTCTCTACTGCAGACTCAACTCATAGAGTTTTTTACTAGGGCATGTGTGCTAGACACATTTCCCCAACTCTTCAAGTTCAAACATTTTGTACATTTGATGAGGCTTTCACTATGGCTAGGAAGCTTGAATCCATGCCCTCAAGAAGAGAAACTTAAACTACATAACAAGAATGTTGCCTTCAAATCCAATGACTCTTCTTCCAAACCACCTAACAACCATTCCAAGTCCAAAGGATCTACCAACATGGTGGTTTTAAAATCTGGCCCTTCTCATCCATCTAATCAACCCAAACCTCCTACCAATCTCTCTTCCTATTCAAAATTTTCAATACAAATATGAACAGAGGAGTTACACTCCCATCGAGAGAGCCATATTCTTTTTGTATGGACAAGTTGTTGAAAGCTAGAGCCATCACTCTTCCTCCTATCAAACCACAAACTAGTTTTGATCCTTCTCACCCCACACCAACTTGGTATAAAGGAAAATGATTTTTTTAATTACCACCACGTGAGAGGCCATAGTGATGGAAATTTAAAACTTTCAAAAACATTGTCCAAGGAATGTTAGATAATGGTGATCTCATCCTCAACAACCCTAATGCACCTACTAATGCAAACTTGGATGTTTTTTAGAAAACCATTTCCTAACCATGCCCCTTCATCAAATCATGTTGGTGAGACATCTAAAGAAGAAACCAATGTCCATGTGGTTCATGTAATCTTCACTCAATGTTTTCCTTCTATCGAGCATCCTCCTCTAGCATCTATTGAGGAAATTCTCACATGAACTCCCCTACTCACAGAGGATCCCACCTTACCAGTTCCTTTACCCAGGAACCCACCTCACCTATTCCTTTAGCCATAAAGGAACCCTCATTATCATCTTCTCTACCCACAAAGAGCCTACATCACTCACCTTGCCTTCTCCTCAACCCATAGAGGAGTCAACCTTGTCTACATCACCTACCCACCTTCCTTCTCCTCATCCTCCCTCAACCTCCTAGAGGAGCTAACCTTGTCTACTTCACCCACTTTTCCTCCTCCTCTACCCATAGAGGATTCAATCTTATCTACCCATTCTATTTGTGATACCTCAAAAGACCTCACAAATCCCATTACTCTTCTTACCTCACTCTTACCTACCAATCTGAGGCCAAGACCTTCCCTGTCTCACAAACCTCAAGAGCTCATCATGGGGATTAGCACTAGTGTCATCCTCTTCATCTAAACCAAAACCATTCTCTCATTTGGTTGATCACATGGAGTATGTCGATTACTCTACCCTCTGGGGTGCCTTAGACTCCCAGTTTCCACCCAAATGTAAATGTTATCCCCAGATACCTCAACCATTTACCCCAAGGTATTCAAAGTGACTAAGACTATTACACTTGAGCCCATGATTCTAGCCCCTTCTTCATCAACACCCCTTTCACTCAAGCCTTTTCTGCACCAAAACCTAACACCACCTTAGGGATCTTACTAGTACCAAGTCTAGCACATCCCCATTGTGAAGCTAGACTTTTTCAACTTCATCCCCACCCATCACAAAATCTATTCCAACACCTAAAAGGAAGACCCAACCTTTTAGGGATCACACCCCTAGTATCTCCCATGCCTTCTCACTCACCTTCACCTCTTCCATCATTTTAGGCCCACATCCTTCAACCTTGGTTAACCTACCTCTTCACCAAGGAAAATCTAAAGTGTGAAAACCTATACCCTTGCCTTCACCTCCCATTTCTACCCACACCTTCTTCACTACCTTTACCCTCACTCTTTCCAACACCCCCACTTTCACCTTGGCTTACTCTCGATATATCTACACCTTCTAAGTCTCCTTCATCCTACCGTGTTGTTCCTCTTCCCTTTACCCAAGAAGGCAATCCTAAACTAAACCCCAACCTTCACTACCTACCAAAAAGGTAGTTACACCAACATGATCTCTCACCTCACCCTCCTCACAAGGTCACCTACACCTTCACCCAAGATGAACCTTTGACTTCTCATTATGATCCTTTGGTAGGATCTTATTCTAACATCCTTGCTCGGTTGTTAGAGACATCATACCATATCTCTTCCACCCATCAAGCCTTATGAATCCTCTCAAACCTAAACCAATAGGGTTTGATGACACAAAAATTTTTGCTTTATCATCACTCACTAGGGCATGATGTCAGAGTTGTAAGGCTCTTAAAAACATTCTCCTTCAACTTTGTGATTCCGATGGTCTCTTTGAACAAGATGATCTATTGGAGGAGGATTCCATTCTTTCTTCACCTATCACCACACAACCTTCTTTTCCTCCTCCTATATTTGAAATTAACATGGTGCGTGTAGCCACTCGTCACACCACATGAAAAGAAAAAGGAAAGGAAAATATTGGTAACCCTTCTAGTTCACCTTCACCTACCATTTCACTGCACACCCCCCCAAGATAACCATCCTTGGGATGACACCCCTACTTCTTCTTCTAGGTTACCCATCATTCAATGATCAAACAACTTCACCAATCCCCATTGAAGATGTCTTTATTCAACTTAATTCAAACCTCTGATTCTCATCATCAGGCCCTCATTGAGGTCTTACAATCCATCGAGGTACCACCCAATGAAACTTCACCTATCACCACCCTCACTCATTTTTCCCCTCATCAGATTGCTTCCATTAATTTCTCCAAATCAAATATTTCCCCTTCACAACTGATGATCTAGATCCCACTCTTTTCATCTCCACTTACATCAATGATATTCATGTTAAACACATCATGATTGATGGGGGTGCTAGCATCAACATCATCTCCTCTCATGCCTACAAAAAATGGGCATACCCACTAATTACATGTCTAGAAACCCCATTATGCTTTGATCTTTAATGATGCCATGACCACTACCCTTGGCACCATTTTCCTCCACATCCGCATGGGTCCCCAAACCATTCCCAAACTCTTCTACATTCTCAAAGGAGAGTTCCAATATAACATGTTGTTAGGTCATCCTAGATTCATGTCATGGCTTGTGTACCTTCCACCCTTCACCATTGCCTCAAATTTGAATATGAAGGGAAACTTACACCATTCAGTAGATCCTCCCCTTCAAAACCTATAATATGCTTTACCATCCAAATGATGTCTTAATCCCAATTAAGGAACCACACCACATCTACCACATCTACCACATCTACCACTTCCACTTCACCTTCCTCATCTAGCCCACCTACCGACCCTCCTATTCCCCCTCTACTAATGCCCCATCTTCTCAGGGATTCAGATAGCTCATCAATACCTACTACCCAAGTACCAACCACAAGACCCCTTGGTAGGCATTTTTCAATGCCTTTCACTTGGAGAATACCACCTCCTTAGCATTATTGACACATTTCCTTACTCCTCAGGAGTATGGAAAACTACACCAACACCCACATTACAACCATCATATAGGAGAGGTCATACCATATGGCCCTCCCCACCACACCAACCTAACCTATGGGGGGCTGAAACATGGCCTCTTATTCTATTGAACCTCCCTTCCAAACCAAACCTTTTTCATCTGACTTCTCCTACCTCACCAAATGCAACTTTGCACTCACTTTTCTTCACCATTGTTACTTGGAAAGGCTTCAACTTTGGTCATTATGAACAAGGTCATCACACCATCATACCATGCACCACTAAGAAACACAAAGACCATTGTGGTCTTGGATTTCCTTCACATCCTCCTCCTAAGAAGGCCCACATCACCCTCATTGAAGATGAAAAAACCTTCCCCACCTTCATTCACCTATCACACCACCTTCTCCCATGAGTCTATGGATCCCAAATCCATTCCACCTAAAAAAATTTTTTTTTTGAACACCATCTCCTTGGGACCTCTGACCTATCAACATGATGGTGAGGTTCCCTCTTCCCTTCCTCTTCTTTATCCTACATGTTGATGATGATACACCTTCTATAAATGTTGTTCAATGTCAGATGATGATTCTATTTTGACCTATTTAGGTGTGGAGGATTCTTATATTCAAAGGTCATTACCCTCTAACACACAAAACCATGTTGAATGAATCTACCATAGAAATCAACATTCACACTCAAGATGACCCACAAATTCTAAAGATAGGCCAATCTTTAGACTCCACAGAAACAAGAATCTTTCACCTTTTTTTTCATCATAGCAAAAAAGCATTTTCTTGGTCCTATAGATATGTCGTAGGTATTGACCCTAATATCATGCTTCACAATATCATAACTATCCCTAATGCCAAACCATGAAACAAAAGCTACGTAAAATGCATCCTCACATTTCTCTTCTTGTGAAAGAAGAACTTCAACGCCTTCTCTTTGTTTCCTTCATCCTACCTATTGACTATCCACAATGGATCTCTAACATTGTTCCTATCATGAAAGTGACTAGGGGACTTCATATCTGTACTAAATTTCATGACCTTAACCTTTCTTATCCAAAAGATGACTTTCCTCTACCAAGCATTGACCAACTAGTTGATCTTACAACCAACCATGAGATGTTATCTCTTATGGATGGGTTTTTGGGTTATAATCAAGATATTAGTCACTCCAAAATATCAACACAAAACCACCTTCATAACCCCTTGGGGACCTTCTGCTATATCATGTCATGCCCTTTGGCTTGAAAAATGTTGGTGCTACCTATCAACGCGTGCTATGACTTACATCTTCCATGACATCATGCATGACATTTTGGAAGACTATGTTGATGACCTTCTTGGTAAGTCCAAGTGTCACACAAACACCTAGCCATTCTTAAAATTATCTTTGACCACCTTATCCAATATTTTGTTCACCTTCAACCAAAGAAGTGTGTTTTTACATTTCTCTCGGTAAGCTCCTTGGTTTCATCATCTCTTTGTGGGGTATCAAAGTTGATCCCACTAAGATCAAGGAAATTCTTGACATGCCTCCACCTACTAACCTTTGGCAAACTTTTCATAGCTTGCAAGGAAAATTTTAATCCATCCAATGCTTCATCTCTCAACTTTCAGACCATGCCAACCATTTCATCACCTCCTTAAAAAGGATGTTTCTTTCCATTGGAATGATGAGTGTCACAAAGCCTTTGAAGCATTGAAGAACTACCTTCTTCAGCCACCTGCTCATTCCTCCTAAAGATGATCAACCTTTTTACCTTTACATTTCTTTACTTGACCATTCCTTGGGTGCCATGCTCACTCATCATGATGAGAAACACAGGGAACAAAGTGGTTTATTACATAAGTCATACTCTTCTAGACTACAAACTAGATACACTCACACTGAAAAAAATTTTCTTAGCCCTAGTCTTCATGGCCACCAAACTTTTCCACTACCTTCTTAATCACAAAACATTTTTTACCAACACACCAACCCTCTTCATTACATGTACACCAAACCTTACCAACATCAACACACCACTTGCATTGGCTCATGCTTCTTGCTAGACTTGGAGTTGGAGTTCATTCATCAAAAATATTTCAAAGGAAAAACCATCATGGATCAACTTGCAGAGATGCTCTCTCTCTCTGAAATCAATCCTCAAATTTTGATTTTCCCATGAATCTATCACCACCCTCTCCCTTGATGATATTGTTTATCAAATGACATTATTCTTTGATGGATCCAAATGTCACCATGGGGGGAGGTGTGGGGGTCATCCTCATTCCTCTTGATGGTGAGCCCATGCCACTATCCTTTAAACTAGACTTTGACTACACTAATAACATAGCCAAGTATGAAGCACTTGTGTTAGGTCTTCAAACTTCCATTTCCTAGATGTTAAATCCATTAACATCTTTGGTGACTCTCAACTAGTTTGTGAACCAAATCAATGGTTCATACCAATGTCATAAATGATGAGCTTAAAAAGTATAGACATCATGTCCACCTACTTTTGACCACGTTTGATCACTACCTCATTCAAGCCACTCCATGATCCACTAAAAATTCATATACCATGGCTTGTCTTGCTTCTCAAATACCTACCTCACCTTCAGACTCAAAAATATTTTTCACAATACAGATTGTAGTCACCTTCTTATATTATTCCTTGGCATTAATTTTGTGGGTAACATCGATATAACCCCACATGACATTTGGTATAAGTAGTTCATTGACTACCTCTCACTTTCAATCCTTCCTCTCAGATCTCACTCACAATGGATGATGAGCCTTCCTAAAAAGTGTCTCTCATTACATCATCATGGGGGTCTTCTCTACAAATGTGGCTTTGATGGTATCCTCTTGTGCCCTCACCAGTTCTGAAATCCCATACACCATCAAAGAAATTCATGATGGGATTTGTGGGGGACATTTTAGTGGCCTCATTTTACAAAATGTATCCTTTGACTCAACTATTACTAAAACCCTTAACCAAGACTGTTGTGACTATGTTAAATGTTGTGTGAAGTGTCAACATGTGCTAACCTTCATCATACTCCTAGTCACACCTTACAAGTCACTTGAGACTTTTGGCCCTTTTCTCAATGGGGTTTGGATCTCATTGGAGAGATTAACCCTCATTCCTCTCAACGTCATCATCACTAGATCATCATGATGACTAATATTACACTAAATGGGTGGAATCCATCCCTCTCATTTCTACCAAAGCCAAAAAAAATAACTGAATTTATCAACCACCATATCATTTTTTTTTTGGTGTTCCTCATCACCTTATCACTAAAAATGGAAAAAAATTCAAAAAAAAAAAAACCCTACAAAAATGTGTGACAAATTTGGTATTCAACTCAGTTTTTCTTCACCATATTACCCACAAGAAAATGGTCAAGCCAAATCTTCTAACAAAACCTCAACAAAATTCTTATGAAAGTGGTTGATGACACTAGTAAGGATTGGCACACACACATTCCTTTCACCTTATGGGCTTATCATACCAACATTCACACTCTACCATGCCACACACTTTCTCTTTTTCTACGGTACAAAGGTCATCCTACCTCTCAAATCCAAATTCCATCTCTTCATATATCACTTAAAGATATGCTCTCTGATGATGATTTTTGCCAAGAACATTTGGCACAACTTGAGCTACTAGATGAATGTCATTTAAATGCTCTAGACCACCTCCAAATCTACCAAAAATGCATTAAGTGTGCCTATGAAAAAAATGTGTTCAAGAATGAACATTCAAGATCGATGATCTTGTCCTAAAGGAAAATCAACATGTAACCAAAATGGAGAAAAGTAAATGAGGAAAGTTTTCTCCTAATTGGCTTGGACCTTATATTGTCACCCATACCTATGGATCAAGAACTTATCATTTATCTTCTCTTGAGGGTAAACCCAAACTGAGCCCCTTAATGCCTTGCATCTTTGACCATTCTATTGTTGAATAAAGTACTACATCACTTTATGTCTCTTATATGCTCATCCCTTGAGAAACCTCTTCCTTCCACCTACCTCTTTTAAGGACCAATGAATAAACAAAAATTTGTGTGATTATCCATCACCATTCAACCTTATCTTGAATATGAGTACCATGGCTCTACTCATGGCATGATTCTCATGGATATACTTTTCATCCTTTTCAGATGGAATCCCATGGTCATTCATCACTTGAAACCCCTCTTTCATAGCTAACCTTTTTCATGTTATGGTTTTTCCTTCATAAAAGAGGCCTATACTCCTTTATAGTCTTTTCCATGACTACAAGTCCAAAATAATGCAAAAAAATTGGGATAAAAAAAATTACTCCTTGAGTCAAACTTCTCAAAATAGATGATTCCCTCAAATGAACATCTATGTCTCTCTCTATTTTTATATAAGTAGACTTGTCCTCAAAGGACAACTATAAAAAGCCAGCCACATGTTATACTTAGTCTATCCAAAAAAAAGACTAATCTATATTTGTTAAAAAAAAAATTATCTTGGAGCTTCCCACATCGATCAACTTCACAAAGACCTCAAGGAGACTCTACTATTCATCCCAATATAGACTTCCCACATCGATCAGTCTATAATGCAAAAAAAAAAAAAAAAAAAAAAAAAAAAAGAAAAAATACAAAACTTTTGGTCATGGACTTTCCTATTTGGTTTTGGGTATCTTGCAGAAGGGGCATGTTGTCCCACAACAAGGTTACGCTAAACAAACCACTCCACCCTACCTCTTTTTTTTCTTCCCTATCTACTCAAGGGACATGGTGCTCATGCACACTTTGTGATCATGCAAATTCTTTCAACCATAGACCTATCAATCATGCAATGTATCTAGGGGCTTATGTTCATAAGCCTATTTGTATGGCCATTATGGTCCTTGCCAACTATGGAGCATTTCACTTCTTTTTGGTTCACCTTTTCCTACTTTTTTGCTTTCTTCTTCACAGACAAGACCATCAAAATTAAATATCTTGGTCCACTTCTCATTTCACCCACACCCATACTAATCATCATTTCCAAAACATCATACATACTTATCAAAATCAAATCAAAACCAAAAAAAAAAAAAAAAAAACCATACCCATACCAATCACAAACAACCAACCCAATTACTAATTACCTTTCTTTCAACATTTTCCTTACCTTACCTTTTTTTTTGCTCATTTTTTCCTTACCTACTTTTTACCTTTCCTTACCTTACCAGACCATTTTCCTTACCCAACCTACCTATCAGAAATCTTATTCTTCCCTATCCTATGGGAGAACTACATCGGCCTGAGGCCCCTTTTGCAAGGGCTATGTAGGACAGCACTTCAAAGACATGGGGTCTTCTTGGAGGTTAGCTCTGGCCACCATTTTCTACCATCTTTCACCATTTTTCCACTATTTGTCCCTACTACTTAATATTTCTCATGTTTCCATAATATCAATAACATGGAAATTAAACCAAACCCATACCTTTTATTTCCATAATAACTTAATAAAAAAATTAAAAACCATGCCTATACATCTAAACCATAATATCAATAACTTATAAATTAAACCAAACAAAAACATAAATTAACCATGCCTATACATCATCTAGTTTCCATAATATCAATAACTTGGAAATTAAACCAAACCATGCCTATACATCTAGTTTCCATAATATCAATAACTTGGAAATTAAACCAAACCATGCCATAATCTACCATAATATCAATAACATTGGAAATTAAACCAAATAATATTAAAAAAAAAACAAACATACATCATATGCCATATATACATCTATTTCCATAATATCAATAACTAAATTAAACATCTAATAATTTCCAAATTAAACCATTAATGCCTATACATCTAGTTTCCATAATATCAATAACTTGGAAATTAAACCAAACCATGCCTATACATCTAGTTTCCATAACTATCAATAACTTGGAAATTAAACCAAACCATGCCTACACATCTAATTTCCATAATATCAATACATTGGAAATTAAACCAAACCATAACATCAACCATGCCTACAACTAGTTTCCATAATAACCATACAATGGAAATAAAACCAAACATAAATATAAATAAATGTCATCATCATATATATACTATAAATTTATATGTCAATACACTATATATATATATATATAAATAAATAAGTCTCTCAAAAAATCTCATGTACATCTCACCTCTTCTTCACATGTATAGCTGTATATATAAGTCAAAAATAAAAAATAAACAATCTCATCTATCTCTCTCATCCTCCAGGGGAGGCCTCTCCACTCTCTCTTATCCCCTCACCTAGCCTCTATCTCCATGAACTGGTCACCTCCCACTGGCCCTGCCCATGAGAATGGTGGTGGCTCCCCAAACTACTAGCACTACTACGGGTCCATGAGCTGACCTCTAACTAGCTTCCTATTGAGCTCTATAGGTAGCATAGCTATAAAAAAAGGGGGATACCAAGATCTATAATATGATCCTCATAATACCTCTAGCCTCCCCAAAACCTCTCTATATATCGATCCATCGATATCACCTGTGTGGTGGCATCACTATCTACACTCTATCTTGTGGACCTTCCCGTGGTAGTGGTCCATGTCCATGTATATCCCTATGTCATGTGGGTCCTATGGTCCTGTACTGTGGTTCTGGACCTATATCCCATACTGTACTGAATGGACCTATGTCCCATACTTGTGTCCATCATGTGCCCTCGAGGAGGTGAAGGAGGGGGAAACACGTGTCCCCATGCCACTGATGCTATGCTTGTGTGTTGCTGTCTAACTATGTGTTTATAGTGGCCACCTATGTGCCTAAAAGTAGTAACCTAGGGCTGCAATGCCACAACCTATCCCCCATCACCATTGTGCATTGTGCTATATCACTTATTTTTCTTGTAGGGTAGCTACTATGTGCCTGTAATGTAGTGACTGGGCTTGTAAATGTTATGTCACCTACCTCTAACTTATCTCTCTCTCTACTGATGATTATGGCCAAATCAATCGGTCTGGCTCTGGCTTAGTGCTACTTACTATACTATGTGTGTGCCACCACCTACTATACCTATAACCTTTGTACACCCAACATCATCTATATCTCATCTCTACCTACTCCTCCACTCCTCCTGTGATGGATCTTTCGGTTGTGGAAGAGGTAATGGCATCTCCACATCCTCTCGAAGGTACTGTGGGAATGGCGGGGGCACCTCTGTGTAGGCAAAAACTATCATCTACCCATCTATCTATGGGTATACACTCATGCTCCCCCCCTATGCCCCCTGAATCCATCTAAGAAGTATAAACCCTCCAAACTCCTCTCCTCCATGCCTATGAACTCTAGATACATGAGGTAGGGCCTCCATAGAATCTCTACTAGTGATAAGGCTAGCCAATACCCTCTAATAATATGTTATATCTCAAGTCACACCATCACCCTCACCTTCTCTCTCTACCCCATAACCACCACCTACCCTATATCCCTATATACACCCACCTCCCACCCCTATCATGGTAGACCAAGTGGACAAAGGCACACAATGTGCTCATATGCCCAATAATGTAACAAATAGGTACAACAAAGACCATATCTCCATCCCTCCTATAGCCCACAACTCCTATATAATACCCAAGTATGTTGGTGCCCATGCAAAAAAAAAATCCTATCAAACACCATATCCTCTAGGACTCCCATCAAATCCCATGGAAACCTCCCACCCTCTGAGTCTAGGAGGGAAAAAAAACCGACCCCAACCATCATCAACACTATCTAGTCGAGTCTCCTGAGGGTGCACCACATACATCTCACCATATATATGCTCACACTATGATATATAAAAAATCTTTCCATAGCTGGCCCAAACACCATAGCCATGTGATCCACCACATCTAAAGATGAGACCTGATATAATGGCTCCCCAATAATCGGCAGCCATAAAATCTTGTAGACATCCTCTAGTGTGATGGTCATCTCTCCCATCGGCAGATGAAAAGGTGTTGGTAGTCGGATCCCATCTATCGATGAGGGCTACCATCATGTTGTGATCTCAGGAAATCCTCCTATATCTCCTAACCACACCTAACCCACTATCCCACATATGCTCCCACTCCTCCTCTGAAATGGTAGGCCTCATCTATACTAACAAGGGTGGAAGTTGATCCCTCATCATCATCATCTTTGCTCATCCTCTATCATCATCAACATTCATACACACACAATTAATCATTTACCCTTTTGAATTTTTATTCAACACTTGACTTAGCCTATTTTCTACCTTTCCTTACCTAGACCATCCACCTTTACCTAACCTACCTCCTTCTTCATATTTTTCACCTATTTAACCTTTAACCTACCCTTCCCCATCCCTCCCGAACTCATCCTATTACATCATCATTTACCTAAAACCTCCCTCAACATTCTTTTGGACACTTTTACCCAGCCTACACCTACCTTAGACCTAGCTTTGACACCCCATCTAGCTTAAACATGCCTTCAACATCCCAAAACACCATTTTTCTAAAAACTTAACCATTCCCTACCTAACCGGCATCGGTCACCCTACCGATGTCGGTCCCCATTTCCCCCATCACTTATATTCATCATCATATTGATGCCGATAACCGATCGACCCGATCGATTCGGTTACTTTGGTTCCCCCAAAGTCAAACCCCATGTCCCCCAATGCCAAAAATTAAAAATACCTATTTTACCCACCCAAACACACCCACATTGCCCCAAATTCATTTTAACCCCTAATTAAACTAATTCCACCCTCCCACAACCCAATTTCACCCCCATTTTCATCAAATTTCAAAAAAAAAAAAATTATTTTTCCTACCCTATTTTTCTACAAAAAAAAAATTTAAGGTTGAATCCTACCTCTACTCACTCGGTGCCTCCATGTTGGGACCTCTGGAGCCTACACTGAGCCCCCTATAGCCTTCTCCTCCTCTTTCCATGTCAAATGAATGCCTCTCTCCAAACTCTCAACCAATCACACTCACTCAGTGGGCTGTAACCGGGCCCCAAACTCACTCCTCTAACCACTAATCTCTCGCCAAATCACTCCACTTGGGCCTCTCTCTTCATTTTTCTCATGAATATTCTCTCCACAATCATTTTCAAATTACAAAAATTCTCAAATGAGCACTTTTGGGGTGGGTTTTCCATTTTAACTCATCATTTTGGTGACCAACATCGATCTAGTCATGCCTTAGGTGACCGACATCGGTCACTCACACAAATATCAGTTCTCCCATGAACCAACATCATCACCCTTTCAAACCAAACAACCTCATTTGACCTAATTTTTTTCGTGGGTCCCCTTTTTCTTGCTTCAACACCCACCCTAAAACATCCCTACTACTCACCTACCATCCTCACCACCTCACCAACCCTAAGGATACTTAGGGGCACATTTTCCTCACCTATATACCCTCATACCCTTCAACCAACCACCTCACCTATTTGACAATCAAACTCACTTACTCACTCTACCATGTGATAATGTTACTATGTTGTTTTGCCTACCAACCTTGCCTTGCCTTATTTTTCATGATGTTTATCTCAACCAAACCAAACCTTTTGGTGTTTTGGAACACACCTATACCCATTCCTTCACCTAGACCCATTGTGTTTCTAGGATCACATCCTATACCTTGGATACCTGACCACATCACCCTTGTTTGGATAAACTATCACCTTTGACAATGTAGAGTTTGTGTGCTCTTCAACCTTATGTGCTTGTTGTTGCATTCTGAGTGTGTGTGTGCATTTTTGAATTTTCCTCCACCTTATCACACCATTACCTATATACCACACCTACCTACACCTTCATCTTACCCCATTTTTCATCACCTACCACCTTATCAAACCCATCACCAATTCATCCTTCCACTTAATCAGTTCTTGGTTTGAGGGGGATCACCTCCACCCTTATCCTAGGGCACCTACTTCTTTTTTTTTTTCATCATCACTTATTAGTACAAGCTACACAAAAAAAGGGAAAATGTAGACACCCAAAATTGGGTCATAACCCTCTAAGCCCCTTTCAATTAACACACCCCCTTACCATGACCCCTTCCACACATTATTATTAATCTAATTATCAATATTAGGTTAATTACCACCTCACCCCTCCACCTCACCTTGGACCCATTCCAAGGGCATTTAACTAACTAAGACTAGGTCATCACTCCTAACATTGAGTCATCACTTCACTTAACTAACTAAGACTCTTTCTAAACCTAATATTTATTGCTAACCACTTCTTCCATCAATTCCCCATGTTTTAAACATGAACCAAGACTCCTAGCCCACAATCAAATCTTGACCCATGCCAAAAAGGGAAGAAACAGCTATTTTAAGAAAATTGGACTATTTCTCCCTAACCGATGCCAGTTATTCCTTGGCTCGAGTTGGTCAAGGAACCACCATCGGTTCCTTTAAATAAGGATTTCCAACTCTTTCCCAGTTCTTCCTTTGGTTGGATTTTGGATTATTCATTCACATTCTTGCATTCGATTGAGCATCTAATGATCAAACACAACACCAGAGCATCTAAGTTCTTCACCAACAACCAACCTCTTTCCATAGCCTCGATCATTCACACAGGGAAGCACATAGGATTTGTTTCCATGGACACTAGATCTAGACCCATTTCTCCTACAAACACCCACCAACCACCACCATCTACCAATCTCCATAGGTCTTCAGATAAGTATCTTAACCAGGTTGTTAGTTCTTAACTTTGGTTTTAGATCTCTTATTGTCTTTTGTTGTATGTACTTCTTTTCTCACCCGAATACCATTCATCACCCATCTACCCATACCCTACCAACCTAACCTCTCTTTCCTTTCCAATCACCTCTCTCACCCTTGTTGAGTCTTCACCTAAATCCTAACACCCATACCTAAGCCTTTTCAACACTCTGTGTAATCACAGAGAGCCCGAACCAACCCCTTTTCACTTTGGCACCCAATTTCCCCTACCATGATCGGTTAGCCAACTATAACTAGCTAAAACTAGTGACCACATCGGTTCCCCCAATCGGCATCGGTCTCTCTGTGTCTGCATTCTCCCTCAGACCAACGAGCTAATTTACCTACCCAAAACCTCTCAAAACCTCCCACAACCTCACCCAGACCTCCATAACACCCTCTGTTACACCTACAAACCTTAACAACCCACCACCTACTTTAAATTTAATCTTGTATTCACTATTTAGATTAGATTTAATTTACTTGTTTTGTGAGATACCTAAATTATACAACTACAATAGGACTCTCTATTTCATGTTCTTCAACATTTAATTTGTTTTAAAACATGGATTGACAACCTTCTAGGAAGTACCCCACTTCTCAATCTAGATCCCACTAGGAAATCCACCAACCGATGCTTTTAATTCTATAATGTTGCACGTGATCAAGATCACTTGGCACATTCCCTTGGTCACGCTTCCCTACATGCCCCTTCTTTTCCTATTTGGTTCCACTCCTCCATTGCGCCCACCTTCTGTGCATTCACCTTTTTCCTAATCAATTTATTTCCCTCTCGCGTGCCACACCGATCACTTTGAAATGGTTGCGCCTTGACCATGCGTTCTCTTCTCACAAGTTTCTTTCATTTTCCCTCTGTGTGCACCATTACGCACCTTCCATATATCTTCTTCCCACCTCATTCTTCTCGCATGCATCCCCTGCGTGCCCTCCTTTGCACACATTTGTGTCAGGTCATCTTCTAACATGCTTGAGCGTGTCGCGTGCAACCACCAAAGTGTGCCAAAAGGAGTTGAATCTTTGTAATAAATCAACAAGTGACACGTGGCAGAAATGAATAAAAATTACACAGTTGGCCATCATTTCAGCCAATCCACACGTGCCACATGTTTTGTGTGCACCAAAACTCTGACATCTTCTAACAATCATATATTTTTCTATAGATTTCATATCGGTGCATGTCTATACTTTGCAGAAATCTACCTGACATCAACTACAATGCCATAAATTCAAATTCAAATTTTGGCAGATCTGTAGGTGAGAAATGGGAAAACATATTTCGAGCATTAATGAGTAGATTTGATTACTCCAACCACCCGATTTGATATGATCCACCCTCCTTTCTTCTTCAACACACCAAATAGGCATGGGGAAGCGTATTTCACATATCTCTAGGTGGATTTGTAGGAATTGAATGCTTCTTGTTGGTGGTTGTGTTTCAAATTCAGGTTTTCCCTCCTTCTTCCTTATTCCTCCATGGATTCATCTATAAATGTAAGAGCAAGGTGATGAGGGTCGTCGAATCCTCACCATTAATAATGTCAATCCGGTTGGTGTTTGAAGGTTGTATGCATTAAAAGAATAAGATCTTGGAAATCATATCCTTTAAACACAATAAAAACTTGCATAAAATAAATCACACTTGCAGAAATTGAAAGCCACACTTGCATAAATAAAGGCACACTTGCAGAAATAAAGTTTGCATAAAATAAATCACACTTGCATGAAGGAAATAAAACTTGTAGGAATTTAAACACACTTGCATAAATTGAAATTGCTTGAATTGAAATAAACATAATTAAATGAAACACCTGTAGGTTCACAACAGACTGAATTTTCACAATACAAAAATAAAAACAATACAACAAAATGAATTATAGACAAATGAATAAACATAAACATAAATACACAGATCCATCTTCCTTGAAATGAGTGGCTAGCTCATTTCTTGGAAGAGGATTTAAATCATACTTCTGATTTTAAAACTACAAAATATTTGAGAGGAAAGAATAGATCTTTATTTCTTGGGAGAAAGAAAATTACATATCTCAGTGTGGAAGGTTGCATTTATAATTCATGCATCCAACCAACTCCTTATTTTAGGAAATATAATTTGATCTTATCTTTATTCCAATCCTAACAACTAAGATCTCCATCTCCACAAAATATGGAGAGATATATTATTGAAGTCAAATCTTATATTGCTTATTTTAGGAAGATTTACTCCCAAATCTTCTCCTTGATTTTTGGTAATAAGAATCATAATGATTTTATTCTTCTATATTATTGGAAGGAGGATTTTCCTCAAAATATGATTTTGACCAAATACCTTTCCCAGATTTTCCATTTGACTTTGTTGTTTTTATTGTGGAACTTTTGATGCTTGTCTGATACACTTTTTCCTTGACATGCAGTTCACTAAAAGTTAGATTTCTCTTTATTGGTAAAACCTGTAGAAAATATGAATGATTTTTTTGTCAAACACATTTCTCTTTTAAAAAACCTCTCTCATTTTTCCATTTGAATTTTTGTTTTTGTTTATGGAACTTTTAGTGCTCGTCTGATACACGTTTCCTCGGACTACAGCTCACTAAAAGTTAGATCTCTCTTCATTGGTAAAACCTATAGCAAATCTGAATGAGATTTTTTTAAACACATTTCTATGAACAAAAACCTCTCTCATATTTCCCATTGGAATATCTGAGTTTTCATAATCCCTCAAAAAATGTCATTCCGTTGATGCGTGTTCCAAAACTAAAGTCAGCAATCCTTTTATGCAAGTTCCAAAACTAAATATGATTTTTCCACGAATTGAAAGTTCTAGAACTAACTATCATTCAATTGATACAAGTTTTGGAACTAAATCTGTGAGTTCCGAACTAAACCTGCAAGTTCGGAACTAAACTTGCGAGTTCTGGAACTAACTCTGTGAGTTCCGCAGCTAACTTAAAACAACTATAACTTTTGCATGCGACCTCGGATTGAGATGATTTTTTTTTGAACTTGCATAATTTTTCAAGAGGAATATGATTATGAAATCATATTTGATTTTAAATATATTGTTCATGATCAATTCCACTTTTCCCAATACTAGCATTATCTTTCCTTTATGGTCTACATACACAAGACTTTGCATCTTTTCCCAAATAATCAATAGGATTGGTCAACAAGATAGCAACAAAATATTTCTAAAGAATGAATAAGATATATATCCTATACTCTATCTTAAGAAAACTACAAGTTCCTAGATTATATTTAAATCCACTTTCAAGGGTAGCTTGGAAGGACAAAATAATGGTAATTAATGGCCAATTTATGGCCTCATCACAAGGCTCATTTGTTATGTTGGACACTCTGGATCCTTACGCATTTTTCTAAGGACTCCATATTTTTGTATTTTGAGTTGCATACCTCTAGATCTAGCTCTTGCATGTGGATATCAACCTCCTTCATCATTATATTTTGTGCATTTCTGGAAGTAATAGAAGCATCATTTTGTGACTATTCTCTGTCCTAATGTGTTTTCATTCCTTCTTCTTACCTTTTCTTTTTCCGTTGTGTGTTTGGTTGTGCCATTTTAGGTCCCTTGCAGTTTCATATTTAGTTGTGTTCCATGAGAATGATCTGGTGAATACGTGTTTTGTTGTGCTACTCGTGCCTAGCCTCCTTTCACGCATTTCCTTTCATTCTCACTCAAACATATATAGTGTTCATCCCTCTTTTCTGGTGTTATCACCTTTTAGTGTAGTTTCCTTTCATGTTATCCTTCTATCCCTAGTCCCTTGGCATCATTAGCTTAGTTTTCCCTTCCAACACTAGGAGTAGCAGTAGCAGTAGAAATAGATAGAGGAACCGACCTTCTCTGGAGATCCATCCCAAGCACAAGGTCCCACAACTTGGGGATGGTTCCATTATGGTCTCAAACACCTTAGCCTTTCTAAGATCTGAAATACGGGTGCATGTTTGAGTAACTAATAGTTTCTGGCATGCCCGGTGGGACTAACATTGAAAGCTCAAATTTATATCTCTAAGTTTTAGTGTGTGGACTTAGTGTTTCAGCCTTTGGAGGCTCATTTCAAACACATCTGGTGATTCCCAACATTTTAACATCTCTGTTTCTACATTCCTGAGACCTTTCATGAGAAGAGTGCACACAAGAAGAAGTGTAGCAGATGAAGATTATTTTGAGTACCTCCAGCTTATCCCAAGAAGAGTTCATTCCAGAAATTCTTGTGCACATCTCTATCTCCCAGCATGCGCATGCCCATTCAACTCCTCCTCAAAACAGACAACTTATGCACCCTACAATGGTGCATCACCACCTCCTCCACTTAGGAACTTTGTAAACTTTTCTAGAGGGAGTCCCTTGCTTCGGTTGTGCAACATGATATGCCAAATGGCACACTCAAGAGTATTCCATACTTTATTGGTGAGAATCAAGTCACCCCTCAGGAACATATCCAGATATATAGCAAACATGTGTGTTCACTCTATCTAATCACACATGATGATGTAGCAGTTAGGCTACTTACAACCTCTTTCAAAGGTAAAGTGCTTCAATGGTACTGAGGCTTGAGACTTGGATCTATCACCACTTGGGATGAGCTAGGAACAACTCTTTGTAATTACTTTGAAGATAAGTTAGATCACCTATCTCTGGTGGAGCAACTGACAACAACAAGGAGGGCACCCAATGAGTAGATGAATAATTTCAACATCAAATTTCAAAAGACTTGGGACAAAATCCCTCTTGTGGTAAGACCTACAGCCCAACATGTTTTCTGTATTATCTAAAGGCGCTCAATAGTGATATTTCAGTTATGATCTAATCCATGGGAGGTAGGACTTTACCAACTACTTATAGTATTGTAGTAAGGGCAAAAAATAGTCTTATTCAGTGGGAAGAATAGCTCCTAGACCACCTATTCCCTTGTTCCCAAAAATGTCACAAGCACCCTAGCCTTCTATGGCCCTTATTCCTCTTCTGAGAAAAATGCAACTAGGTTGCCTCAACATCATCCTCTCTCTCAAAGGTAACAAAAAGGAAGATGAAGAATTGAAGGCCTTGATTATAAATTTATCAAACAAGGTCATATCATTAGAAAAGCAACAGCGCAAGCCTATAGAGGTAATTCTAATCAGGCGCATGGCCAAAGCAATCAGCCTTGGTGGAATCAATATGGAAATCAAAGATATGTGCCCAACTAGCAGAATGATAGATAGATGACCTAATGCACATCTCCCCTTGTAATTTGTTCCTCCCACACCTTCTCTTTCAAAGACCCAATGCGAGTTGGGCACTTGTTCTAGTTCAAAACAATTTGGCACAAGAGTCAAAATGGTGCTTCCCTTACAACATGCCTCATATTCAATATCATTGTGCCAATGTTGCACGCGCCCAAGCCTTCATGATCTAGAATGCTTCAATTTGTGAGCCTTCAACAAGTGCCCCTGAAAAAAACCAAGAAAGACCAGAAGCTCCTCCAGAGAAAAAATTGATGTTCTTTGGCATGGAGGACTTCATGCATCAACCAAGCTGCAAAAGATACAAATAGACCATGCACCCAAGTTGTGAACAACACAAGATATAAGAAGAGAATGTTAGAATCAGGCACATAGGTCACAATCCTAGTAATGCAAGTAGATCCTCAAAAGAAGAAAGAAGTAGACAAGGCATCTTATAGTAAAAGCACTCAAGTCCCTATGTAGGAGGCCCCACATAAAGCTCCTTCTGAAGCAGTACATGCCCCTCCTTTGGTAGGTCAAGCCTCTACTCTAGCTAAAATCCAGGATTCCACACCTGAACAATTAAGAAGGGATGTTGTTCCCCAAATGCACAAGATGGGGGCCTTCCATTTAGCATTGTTGACTAGATGAAGAGAAAAAACATAAATGTCACAATGTGGGATGCCCTAACCATTCCATCTCAAAGAGGATTGTTGCATGAAGCTCTAGTGCAACTCCCGCACGCATTGATCCAGCTATGCAAAATCCACGCACTTCTATCAACATCTACCAAGAAGAAGAGAAACAAGTAAGTAAATTTTTAAAACCCCACCCTTCTATATGTCCTTGATCATAGGAAAACACCTAGTGCATAATTACATGATTGACTCAGTGCTAGTACTTTTGTTATGCCTAAGAAAATAGCTGATGTCTTAGGTCTAAAATATAACCCTTTGTCTAAAGGAGTCCTACAACTTGATGGCTCAATTGTCACCACCTTAGGAGTCATCAAGGATCTTGAGTTAACCCTCCATGCATGTCCAAGCCTAACAATTACTCAATATGTGTCAATCATTGACCTACCTCCTTTGTTTTCCCTATGTCTATCAAGAGAATTTACTTGCTAAAGTGGGTGGTTACTTGTCTTTTGATTGGTCTCATATGTTACTCAAGACAAGGTATGGTACCTGGTTTACCATACAAGTTGAGCCTATATTTTCCTATCATGTAGAGTCATATGTCCCATCCCCTCTCCAAGCCAATTATTTAATCCAAGAAGAACAAGCTTCAGTTCCTAAAGAGAAGTCTCTTCCACCCTCTATTCTTGACCTAGTGCTTGATGAATGGGTGGAAGAGACCATAAATTTGATCCATATGCTAAAGAAATGGAAGCTTATGAAACTGGGCTTGGTACTTATTACATTCTAGAAGAAGAATCTTCTTGCTTCACATGCTCTCAAGAAAGACAAAGTTGAACTTGGTCTATGGAAGTTGTACTTTGATGGATCTAGAAGCAAAAATGGCATGGGAGCAGGAGTGGTTCTCATTTCCCCTAAGGATGAGAAATTATTCTTCATGCACAGGATGCAGTTTGCATGCTCTAACAATGTGGCAGAGTATGAAGCATTGGTGCATGGCTTGCTCATTGCTGAGAAGAAGAAAATTAAGGCGTTGTAGATCTTTGGGGACACAAAGAATTGATTATCCACCAAGTTACCAAAAAGTGTCAAACAAATAATAAGCTTCTCAAAGCTTATAAATATAGATTTTGGGACCTCCTTGAGAGATTTGATGCTCTAAATCTATAGGTGGTGCCACATAAATGAACAAGGAAGTTGACCAGATGGCCACACTTGGTTCATAGTTCTCTCTCTGTTGAAGGACTTTGTCAAAGGAAACACTCAACACATCAAGATGGTGATCAGACCATCCATTCCAAAAACAATACCAGCTGGAAAGTGTTTGACAGTGACACAAATCATCTAGTTTATCTAGAATGAAGTTGAATTCTCATCAAGCATGCAAGATGACTTGCATGATAGCTATGGTGACCAAGTGATACAATTGAAGACAAACAAGTTTCCTAAAGGTTTGGTCACCTTAGAGAAAATGTTTAGCCATGATGATGAGTTCAAGGGTGAAGAAAGGTACATGCATGCATCACACAAGAAGATTTATCCTCAGTCACTGTTGC
The DNA here is from genome assembly GCA_018340775.1 of Taxus wallichiana var. yunnanensis. NCBI lineage: Eukaryota > Viridiplantae > Streptophyta > Pinopsida > Cupressales > Taxaceae > Taxus > Taxus wallichiana. Next base: position 4,783,043 of record CM031238.1, read on the forward strand.
ACTCACGTGAAAGAGTTGTTGCTCAGCAGGACTTGTGCACATGCATGAAGAAAAAATAGGCCTTCATCTCTCTCTCAAAAATATAGTGATATCTTCTCATGGGAGTATGAAGACCTCAAAGGTTTTGATCCAAGTGTTTCTCAACACTCCATTGACCTTGATCCTGTATCAAGCCCATCAGAAAAAGCAACGACTAGTCAATCCAAAGATAGAGCCCCTCATGAGAAAGGAATTATCCAAACTCATTGAGGAAAAATTATTTTTCTATCAAATACTCTACCTAGGTCACAAATCTGGTTCCAGTGCATGCAGAAAGAAGAATGGTGAAATCAGACTCTGTGTTGATTTCAGAGATTTGAATAAGGCATCTCTAAAGGATCATTATCCTTTTCCTTTAATGGAGAAGATTCTATAAACTATGGCTGTGCACATAGAGATTCTCCATGCTAGATGGATATTCAGGTTTCAATCAGATCTTGGTCAAGGAAGAGGATCAATTCAAAACAACATTTATAACCAAATGGGGAACATATGCATATCAAAAATGCCCTTTGGTCTATCAAATGTGGGTGCCACATTTCAGCGTGCCATGGATATTACCTTTAAAGGATACATTAATGAGTTCATCTTGGTTTACCTTGATGATATAATTGTCTTCTCAAAGCAAAGCACGGATCATATATGCACACTGGAAAAAGTCTTTGAGAGATGTAGAGAATTTGGGGTATCTCTTAACCCCAAGAAATTAATTTTGTAGTGGCGCAAGGCAAGATTTTGGGCCATGTGGTTTCAAAGGATGGCATCACAATTGATCCTAAATGTTTTAGCCATCCTAGCTCTTTCCCTTCTTGGCACACAAAAAGGCCTTACAGTCCTTCCTTGGCAAGATCAATTTTGTTAGGTGTTTTATCCCTAACTTTGTAGGACTGGTTCAGCCCATCACCTTGATGCTCAAGAAGGACATAGCCTTCAGATGGATAGCAGAAGGAAGAGAAATCTTCAACAAGATCAAGCAATAAATTTCTTGTGCACCAACACTCATCAATCCGAATTATTCAAAGGATTTCATCCTTTATGCTTATGGTGCTGATGCAAGTGTTGTTGTTGTCCTAACACAAGAAAATGAACAAGGGCTGGAACAACCAGTGGCTTTCTTCACCAGACATTGAAGGATTATGAATTAAGAATATAGTCACATAGAGAAAAAGTCTTCATCCATCATGTGCACGCTCAAGAAATTCAAGAGTATGCTCACCACCAATCATATCAAGGTGTTAGTCTCCCACTCTTATCGTCAGAGACTTCATCATGGGAGTAGAAATTAGTGAGAAAAGAGCACGATGGGTGACCAAAATCATGGAATATGATGTGACTATTAAGGCCACAAAGCTGGTAAGAGGTAGTGCACTCTGTAAGTAGATTGCTGAGGATGTGCAGAATGAACCTAAGGCTTCATTATTTCTAGATGAAGACCTTCCACACGTAGAAATTGAGCAGAATGTGAACCACGGCACACACACATGACTGGATGAAGGACATGATCACATTCCTTTTCGAGGGTGCATACCCTCCTAGTTTAAATAAAGCAAAGAGAAGACATCTGAGGTTACAATCTATCCCTTATGTTTTGATTGATGGACTTCTCTTCAAAAGGAATCTTGATGGCGTGTTGTTAAGATGTATCAATGACATACACATGAGACTAAAAAAGTGTTAGAAAATTTCATGATGGATTCTCTGGTGGACACTTCTCTACCAAAACTACAATAATAAAGATCATAATGGTAGGTATCTTTTGGCCTACCCTATTTTTTGCATATGCACACAAGTGGGTCACAAAATGTAAGAATGCACTTTCTTTGTAGGAAAGAAAATATTGGCAGCGCTTCCCCTCCAACCAATCCAAGTGGATCAGCCTTTTGCACAATGGGGTCTTGACTTCATAGGCATGATCAATCCACCTTTAAGCATTGGACATAAATGGGTGTTGACAACTATAGATTACTTCACCAGATGGACAAAATTTGTCACGCTCAAGGAATCAACCGAGTCAGTCATCCTTGACTTTCTCGAAGGTATAGTCACAAGGTTTGGCATTCCTCAAACCATTATCTCTGATAATGCAAAAGGCCTTCCTTGGTACTAAAATCACTAATTGGGCTCTAAATCTGGGCATTTACCTAAAGACTTCTTCCAACTATTACCCTCAGGAGGAAATGGTTTGGTAGAATCAACAAACAAGAACCTGATCAGAATCATGAAGTGCACAATGAACATCAGCCAAAGATAGTGGCATACAAAGGTCTCGTGCATGCTCTCAGGTAGATAGAATCATAGTAAAAAAGGTAATAACTTCACTTTGCCTTACAAACTTGTCTATGGTAAGGCTACCCTTCCTTTGACACTAGAGTTAATTCATTAGCACTTTCCCAACAGCTAGAATTTGAAGGCATGGACCAGAGAGAAATCAGAATGGTAGAGCTAGTTAATCTTGAAGAATCAAGGAACTCTGCCATGATCAAGCTAGAACAACATCAACAAGAAACAAAGAAATGGTTTGATAAAAGGCTAGGCCTCAAGCTTTCAAATTTGGGGACTTGGTTTAAAATGGGATGCTTGATCAGAGCTAAACTAGGGTTCATTCAAATTTTGATGCACTTTGGAGTGGCCCATACATCATCAGTTCTGCAAGGAGGCTAACTCTTTTGAGTTAACTCATCTTGATGGAGGTGCACTACAAATCCCAATAAATGGGATCTATCTCAAACCCTTCCATTAAGTTTTTGCATCATGTTGTATATATTAGAGTAGTTTCAATTCCTCTAAGTGTATTGCACACATTTTTTTGTTTTGTACATAGTTCTTTCTTCTCATGTGCTTCTTATGAGCTCTTTTCTTGTTTCTAAAATGCAGAACTCTCCAACGAGTTGCAAGATTCAAAATAGAGTCAAGAAATGATCTTCAAGTGACTACAAGGGCAGTTTCATGATTACATAAGAGACTCCATGCCCAATGGATGCTCAGATACTGATCTTCTTCATCTAGTAGGAAGATGGCCCCAAAAGTCACCAAAACTATTATCCAAATAACTCTCCTAGTTATTTGGGTAACTTGTATAAACATTCTAGCTCTAAGTTCTCGGTTCATTAAAGGTTGCACATGCACTGCTTAGTTCATGCTGGCACATTCCTTGGTACATTTCCCTTGGTAGCCCCTTCTTTTCCTCATGCCTTGTGCCCATTTCTTTCTCTCCTTCCATTTTCCTTTTCCTTTGTTCCACTCCTCCTCTTGTGCCACCTTCTACGCATTTCTCTTCTTCTAATCAGTTTCTTCCCCATCTCACATTTTCACATCAGCTAAGTCCCTAGCCCTCTCACACTTTGTAATGGTTGCACCTTGACCATGCATTCTCTACTCACAATGTTTCCTCATTTTCCCTCTACGCATGCAATTACACTGCCTTCCTTCTCATTCTTCTTCCCACACCTCATTCTTCCGCATGCATCCATCGCCTCCCCTCCTTTACACCTCCCTTTGTGCTTAGGTCATCTTCTGACATGCTTGAGTGTGCTGTGTGTAACTAGTCAAAGTGCGCCAACAAGGTGTTGAATCCTTACAATAAATCAATAAGTGACACGTGGTAGAAATGATAAAACATTTGCATAGTTGGCCATCATTTCAGCCAATCCATGTGTGCCACATGTGTTTTGTGTGCATCGATGACTTTGAAATCTTCTCGATAGCCATATCATTTTCTATAGATCTCGATCGGTACTCACCTAGACTTTCAAAAGTTGTTGACATCAGCTATAGTGCTAAAAATTCAAATTCAAATTTTGGTAGATCTGGTAGGTGAGAAATGGGAAAACATCTTTTTGAGCATTGATGAGCAGATCTGATTGCTCCAACCACCCAATTTGATATGATCCACCCTCCTTTCTTCTTCAACATGCCAAACAGGCTTGGGGAAGCATATTTCATATATCTCCAGTGGATTTGTAGGCATTGAATGCTTCTTGTTGGTGGTTGTGTTTCAAATTTGGTTTTCCCTCCTTCTTCCTTCTTCCTCCATGGATTCATCTATAAATGTAAGAGAAAGGCTCATTTGTTATGTTGGACACTCTTGGATCCTTACGCATTTTGCTAAGGACTCCATATTTTCTTATATTTTGAGTTGTAGACCTCTAGATCTGGCTCTTGCATGTGGATATCAGCCTCCTTCATCATTGTAATAACTCTGTGCATTTCTAGAAGTAATAGAAGCATCATTTTGTGACTATTCTCTATCCTAATGTGTTTACATTCCTTCTTCTTTCCTTTTCTTTTACGTTGTGTGTTGGTTATGCCATTTCAGTCCCTTGCAGTTCCATATTTAGTTGTGTTCCATGAGAACAATCTGGTGAATACGTGTTTAGTCTACTTGTGCCTAGCCTACTTTCACACATTTCCATTCATTCTTTCTCAAAATAGATAGTGTTCATCCCTCTTTTATTGTGCTATCACCTTCTAGTGTATCTTCCTTTTATGTTATCATTCTATCCTTGGTCCCTTGGCATCATTAGCTTAGCTTTCCCTTCCAACACTAGGAGTAGTAGTAGCAGTAGAAATAAATAGAGGAACCGGCCTTCTACAGAGATCCGTCCCAAGCACGCAAGGTCCCACAACTTGGGGATGGTTCCATTTTGGTCTCAAACATCTCGGCCCTTCTAAGATCCGAGATGCGGGTGCATGTTTAAGCAACCAATAGATTTTTTGAACCGTAAAATGCACATGGGCTTAGTTCTTGTGCACTTCGATGGGCAATTTGTTGAAGATAGATTAGTTTAAGAGTTTGGATTGTATTTTATTAGATTAATGGTGGAGATAGCTTAGTTGTGGGTCCGAGGCTATGAGTGATTATTTAATGAACAAAAGTAAGGGTAACAATCTCAAAGTTGATATATTTTTGAAGTTTCTTTTCTTAAAGGTTAAGAGCTAGTGGAAGCTATTAAGGATGATGTGAGCTAAAACAGGTAGAGGTTATAATCCTTGACAAGAGAAAATTATAAGATGATGCAAGAGCATCAAAAAAATGCACTCAAGTGTCAATATTTCTAGTCATGATGTCATAGAGCATTCTAGGGTATGTGGAGTATGAGAAAATTTTGAAATTTCAAAATCTAGTTTCCTCCAAGAATGAACTCAACTCAAATATCATACTTGTGGAGGTGGAATATAAGCTTGTCAAGTGGATAGTTGACTCTATAATAGGTGTTGTTATATGTGTTAAGGGGTAATAGTGGTTTATTAAAGTTTGAAATTTTCTTATTAGGTGCTAAATGTCTTTAGGTGGAAATGGGAGTCTCAAGTGAGTGAAGATAATGTAATCAAAAATGTAATGATAATAAATCATCATGAGAAGAGTTACGTCTAAAAAAAGAGTTACATGTAAGGTAAAGTTTGAATATAGCAGGAGAGTTAGAATTTTTGGGAGCTCATTCCTCATGAAGGATGATGTAATAGAGATGAGAGAAGAGATCGGTTTTGAATGAAGAAGTGTATTTATAAATACATATATATGAACTCGGTTTGCGGTTATCTTGCTTTGGAATGGTATTTGCTGATTTTGAATGTTTGCATTCTAATCTCTCTCTTCTCAAGGCATGGGAGTATAATGGTAGATTTCTAAATAATGTTGGTTTTAAACTCAAGTTTACATATGCTCTATTTTTAGCATGAAATGGAATGAATGGACTGTGTGTAAGGCCATAATTATGTTTCCTTGAATCTTATTGCATTGGAATGAAACTAAGTGATATACCTCTATAATTTGGATGTGTTAACTCTTTGTGGTCTTTAGGAAGTTTTTGACATAATTTTCATCCTTTTGGGTAACTCTTTTGCATGATTTAATGATCAAGTGAAGAATGAAAACTGTGTGTGAAAGTGTGATGATCTATTTCGGCAAATCATCATCATATGTTTTCCATCATATATCCAAATGACCCAAAAAATTTACCATAGGTGGATAACAACATGATTCATATGGGTTTTAAATATTTTTCCTTATGATCAGTAATTTTGGTGTTATGACACATTTTTAATTTCTAGACTGAGAGGATGGACACAAATCATTTGACAAAATGTTTGTCTAGTAAAGTGATTATATCTCTCGTGTTTTAAGATTTAAAATTTAAAATTTTAAAGGTATAATTTTTTATATAATTATTCAAGTTTTTTTCAAGGTTTGGTGATTTGAAAACCATACAATAAGTTGTGTATGATAGAAAATTTTTGTACTAAGAGCATGAAAGGGAAGTTTAAGACAAGTTAGTGAGAGTTTGAGTTACTGAGTCTCTTTTGGTGCATTTTATTGATACTTATAACATTTTTTGAGTGAAAGACATGGTAATAGGTGGTGGAGAAGCTACAAGGATCTAGAAAAGCAAATTTTGCATGGTTTAGAGAAGATACTAGCAAAGAAGGACAAAGAGCAAAGTTGAATAAGTTAAGGTTTTGAATATGAATCAGTGTGAAGGAGTTATTGGCTTGGAAATAAGATTTTTTTAAGGTTGTAGATATTATAAGGATCTTATAGGTGATATTGTATCAGTTAATCAAAATTGAGAAAAAGAGATGTAAATTTTAGCCTTTTTGGGCTTGTAATGATCATCTAGTGCACAACTAGGTGAAGTTAGTTGTTTAAACCTCCTTTTGAAATGAGCATGTGAATTGAAAAAAAAATCACTACATCATTTGGTATCGAGAATGGATAATCAAGGTATTGATTTTGTTTTTATTGAAAAAGAAGAATGTTGGATACAATTTTTGTATATATGTGAAGTATTTAGTTGTTTAATGGTTTGAAGTTGATTGAGGTGGACTAATTTCCTTCTTGTGAGCATTTGTATGCTAGGATTGAACAAGTTACAGGTTTTTCCTTTGAAAAAATAAGAAAAAAAAGATGAGACAAGTGAAGATAATAAGATAAGTTAAAAGACTAGGTAAGCAAGCAAACCTAGGTGAGACTTGACAAGGTGAAAAAGACTTGCTAGAAAGAATATGGAGGCTGAGATAGAAAAAGAGTTTCTTAAACTGAGGAAGAATAGTGGGAAGGAGAATGAAATGAGTGATAATAGAAAGAAAGAAGAGAGAATGAGAGAAGAAGAGAGGAAAATAAAGTTGTGGGAAGAACAAGAGGTAAGAGAGATAAGAATAATCTTGGAGCAACTAGATGATTTGGAAAGAAAGGTGAGAGAAATGAAAATAAGATTCATGAGTACAAAGTTGAAAATAGTGTTGAGGAAGGTGGTAAAGTGGCCATTAAGGCCACTCATGAAGAACGAGAAAGAGATGACAATAGAAGAATAAGATAACAAAGGAAGAAAACAAGTTGAAAATGATGGAAAAGTGGGAAAACAAGCAAGAGGGGGAAGAAATAAGAGATGAGAACAAGGAAGCATTCATTTTTAATAATAATTTGGAGAGAATGTGAAAAACTAATTTTTAGTTTGTTTACATCATTCAAGAGCAGCTAGAGGCATAAATCATGCACTTGAATGTGCTTTGAGAGGTGATGAAGTGAACTATGGTGAAGAAAAAGATGAAAACATGGAAAAGAAGATTGAAAAATAAGAAGAAATTGAAGGAAAAGAAAATGAAGAGGCTTAAAATTCTCTTATTTTTTAATCTAAGGTTTTGTGTGTTTATGAATGTGCAATGATCAAAAGCATTGAAAGAGAATCTCACTTGAGAGCTCAAATGAAGAGAAAAGAGAATGAAGACCTCATTTTTTAGGGTAAAGAGAAGAAGAAGAAGATGAAGACAAAGATTAATATCAAATGAATAATGAAGCTGAGGAAAAGTCATGGGACCCAGGTGGATGCAAGCAAGTTGAAGACATTGGAAGCAAGAAGAGAAGACAAAGAACCAACTATGATGATAAAGACTTGAACAAACAAGCAAAGTGTAGGAACACTTTTTCTCCACCCTTGGGAGTATGATGTAGGAGCATCAGAAAAATTCATTCAAGTGTCAATTTTCCTACTCACGAGTTCATGGGATCATTCTAGAGTATGTGGAGTGTGAGAAAAAGTTTGAAATTTCAAAATCTAGTTTCCCTCCAAAAATGAATTCAAAATCTCATACTTGTAAAGGTGGAATCTAAGCTTTTCAAGTGAATAGTTGAGTCTATAATAGGTGTTTCTATATGTGTTAAGGGGTACTAGGGGTTTATTAAGGTTTGAAAGTGTCTTGTTAGGTGCTAAGTGTCTTTAGGTGGAAATGGGAGTTATGAAGTGAGTGAAGATAGTGTAATTGACAAAATGTAATGATAATAAATCATCATGAGAGGACTTACATCTGAAAAAAGAGTTACATGCAAGGTAAAATTTGAATATATTAGGATATTTAGAAGTTTTTTGGATCTCATTCCTCATGGAGGATGTAACAAAGAAGAGAGAAGAGCTCAATTTTTGTATGAAGCAGTATATTAATAAATACATATATATGAACTCGCTTTTAGGTTATTTTTCTTTGGAATGGTATTTACTAAGTTTAAATGGTTGAATGTTAATCTCTCTCCTTAGGGAAATGGTATATGTCTTAATAATTTTGGTTTTAAACTCAAGTTTGTATATGCTCTATTTTTAGCATGAAATGGGATAAATGGATTGTGTGTAAGGCCATAATCGTGTTTTCTTAAATCTTATTGCATTGAATGAAACTAAGTGATATACCTCTAGAAGTTATATGTGTTAACTCTCTGTGTTCTTTAGGATTTTTTTGAAATAATTTTCATCCTTTTCGGTAACGCTTGTTGCATGATTTAATGATCAAGTGAAGAATGCAAACTATGTGTGAAAGTGTGATGATCTATTTCTGAGGCAGTACATCATAATTTTTCCATATTGAATCCAAATGACTTGATATTTTGACCATAGTAATACAACAACATGGTTCAGATTGATTTTAAATATTTTCCTTGATGATTAGTAATTTTATAGTTATGACGCAGCTTTCTAGCTAGGATGAGGATACACATAAATTATTTGACAAAATGGTTATCTATTAAAGTGAGTGTATCTCCGTGTTTTGAAAAGATAAGATCTTAAATTTTGAAGGTATAATTTTTATATAATTTTTCAAGTGGGTTGTCATGGGTTTTGTGATTTTAAAACCAAAAAAATTGTATCTTAAGAGCATGAAAGGGAAGTTTAAGACAAGTTAGTAAGAGTTTGAGTTAGAGTCTCTTTTGGTGAATTTTTTTATACTTCTAAAAGTTTTTAATTGAAATACATTAATAGGTGGTGGAAAATCAACAAAGAGCTGGAAAATAAAAATTTGCATGGTTTAGAGAAGAGACTAGTAAAGAAGGACAAAGAGCAAAGTCTAGTAAGCTAAGGTTTTGATTATGAATCACTAAAGGAGTTATTGGCTTGGAAATAATAATTGTGTTGCAGGGTTTGGAGATGGTAAGGATATTACAAGTTGTTTTATATCATTTAATCAAGACTTAGAAAAAGATATTCTAATTTTAGCCTTTTGGAACTTGTAATGATCCTCTAGTGCGAGCTAGATGACGTTAGTTGTTTAAACCTCCTTGTTGACTAAGCATATGAATTGAAATTTTGTTTTTCTCTAAATCATAAGATGATGAAGGAAACTTGGATAAAGATGATAAGTACGGTAAGTTTCTAGATTTGAAAAGCTATGTGTGAGGAGAAGACTTCATCTTGTTTACTAGAGTGATCAACGATGGTTTTGCAAAAAGTGAGGTAAGTGTGGATTCTTATTGTTTGGTTCCAATTTATTGAATGATTAAGCATAGAATGAGTTCTACTAACATATTATATTGTGTATGCAATTGATATTTTTGGTTTAACCTAATAGTGTCTTGAGAAGGGATGTTTATAGCCTAAGGAAAAGTAGTTTTGAGGGTTTAAGATTAAGTAAGGAGTTATGTTGAGTGTTTTGGAGGCGTAATCGAGGTTTCTTATAAATAAATAATCCATTGAATGCATGGTTTGACTATATACTTTGCATCATTTGGTATTAGAGTGGGAAAAGGAAGTGAGAAAGAGAGATATAGTGTAGAAAAAGAAAGTGAAGAGATTGTCAAGAAGTGAATAAAGGGAAGAGAAATGAGAAGCTCTTGAAACCATTCATAGAGCACGGGTATGTGATGCCCAAGTGGATAAATAAACCAATAGTAGAGAGAGAATATGATAAGTGAAGACAATTTAATGAGAGGGTAAGAGAACAAGAATAGTAGATAAGGTTGGCAAGGATGATGTCAAAAATGAAACACTTGAAGGAAACAAGGAAAACATACAGAGAAACACAATGGAGGTATGTTAGGCCTTATGAATCGATTTAACACATGATGATGAAGAAGAAGAAATAGTAGTAGAGATGTATAAAGAAGAATTAGTAAGAGGATTTTTGAAGTTCATGATTCATAAGAAGAGAGAACAAGACAAGAAAAAAGATGAAAATAGTAAATAATAAGCTAGAAAACAAGAAAAGAGGATGGAACAAGAGTTAAGAGATATTAGAAAGGATATGGATAATATTGATGAGTTTATTAAAGTTTTGAGATTGATGCGAAAGAGAAATGAAATTGGATTTGTGATGAGAAGAAATATAAAGTGGCCTATATAGCTACTTGTGAAGAAGAGAAAGAGAAAAGTGGCATAGAAAAGAGATAAGAAAGGAAGAGAGGAAGCTAAGGCAAAAAGAAAAGATGATGAGAAAACAAGAAGAATAATTTTCCAAATAGATAGTGTATGAAGAAACTTAGAGTTTGGATGAGGAAGAGGTGATTGTAAGCTTCTTAGCTTGCCTTAAAAGAGAGGAAAAAAGTGATGAAGAGGAGTAACAAGTTGAAGATGAAGAAGATATCACTGATGGATAATTTTATGAGGCTAAAAAGAATCCTTAATTTTTTTCTAATAATTCTTTAAGTGTATGAATTCAGGTGATGAAGATGACAAAATAGAAATGGAAAAAATTCTAAACAAGAGGATGAATAACTAGAAATGAATTAAAAAATGAGAATGAAGAAGAGTTGATAGCTGATGAAGAACTTGTGTGGCGTAAAAATCACACAAAACTTGATATTTGAGACTTTTTTCAGGATGAGGAAGACTAAAAAAGTGCATAGAAAGAACTTATGAAGCTACTACATGAATAAAAGGAAGAAAAAAATCCATGAAGAATCGAGATGAACTCATAATTGAGTAGAAAAAGCAGGTCCAAAGAGAAGATATGATGATTGAAGAGGAGAGTGAAGAAGAAGAATTTTATGTAAAGCAGCTCTATTAGAAGCATACCTCCACTATATAGAAAAGGTGAAGAAGTAAGACCAGATACAGAGTGTCAATGAAGAAATGAAGGATGAGGAAGCTGAAGAATAGAAGATCGAGTGAAGATGAGTATGTAAATAAATTAGAAGAAGAAGAAGAAGAAGAAAACATAATCTATGGAGCTCATACTTTCCTACCCCTAGAGTATGATGTAGGAGCATTACTCCATACATGTAAATAAGTCAAGTGGGCATCATTTTTGGTTTTCAGGTGTGATAGAAGATTCCTATAGGTAATTAGGTTTCATTTAGTTGTGTTAGTTGGTGTCTAGGATTTTCAAAATTTAAATGAGGAATTTTCCCTAAAAATGGAAATTTGAAAGTGTTGAGCCATTTTGGATTGGTCTTGGTGTTGAATGCATCCTTGGAGCCTCTAAAATTTATAAAAGTATGAGGCAAGGTATACTTGTGTGTTTTAGGTCCTCTTTAGGGACTAGAAATCATAACATGATTTTAAAAGTCAAGGACTTGGTCTTTAAGCTAAGAAATTGTTGTAGTATTTTTCTCATTTGATTCAAGTTAATGAGTTAGCTACTAAATAAAGTACACAACTCAAAACATGGAGGGTTTAAGGTACCTTGAATGTGACATGATGGATATAGGTGCAAATTCAATAATGGATCCTCACCGTAATAAGTCGATAACCTACAAATAAGATAAACTTAAACGAGATTGATTAGATAGATTTATGTGGGGTCTCCTAAAAATGTTGGATCCAAGAAGTGATTAGCTTCCTTTCATGGATGTCAACCCCATTTTAAAGAAAAAGTGGCATAAATGATGAACAAGAAAATGGCATGCAAAAACTAAACAAATACATAATTTGGAAGTAACTAAGATTAGATCTAGAAGTTGATTTGATCTGAATATATGTAAATTAAATAATAGCTAGTCAGGGTTGATGGCGACCCGCACTGACTATGTAGAGGCAAATCAATGGCACACCTGGGAGGCTGGTTCTAGAATGTAACTAAAGTATTAAAACCATGAAATATCCGGATGTAACCCGGATGTAGAAAGAGGCTTGAGTATGATAGAGTCAACCTACATAAGGGATCTCAAAGAGAAGAAACAAGAAAATGACAAAAAATGAGAGATTAGGAAAAGAAGATTGGGAATTAGGACCCGATCGATGACAACCAGGTAAAGAATATGATGGTTTAAGATAACAGAGGAGTAGGATGATGAATATGGTAGACTGAAACAAAGGAAAAACATAGGAAGGGACTGGAGAAGGCTCTGGGATGGAAAACATAATTACATAGAGTTGATTTGATGATGACTCATGTTGGGTGACAATGATTATAGCATAGGAAGGAAATATCAATATTAAGAGGACTAAAAAGGTAACCTGTAAGAATATAAACTGGAAGAGATACTTGATAATAGAGTTTACGACCACTTGTGAATATGATTTGATCCTATAATTTGTTAGATTGAACAAGATAACAATATAAATGATATAGATAACATAAAAATTAATGTAAACCTCTTGATGTTATGTAGATGATCAAGAAGATCTTTCAAGGGCTGCAAGAGGATTGATGAGATGCTCTGGTTTGAAGGAGGAATTACATAATGGAAGGAAGTCACGCATGTGTGTTTTATGTGTTTTTTCTCTATTTGTGTTACATTCTCGCTGCGTTCTTATGATTTTTGCCTTGATTATGGAAAGGTGTAACTTAGTTTTATAGGGTCTATGGAGACCAAGTTGGGTCACCTCCGATTGTGGGGAAAGTTCCCCAAATGGGCTATTTTTGTGATTTTGGTGTGATTTGGTGTATTTAAGAGTTGGAAAATTTGCTTTAAAGCATGTGGGTGGGATTAGGTTATTTTAGGATGAGTCATGGGTAGTTAGAAGATAGGGATGGGTAGAAAAATCATAGGGATTTAGATTTAGAATGAAAGCATCCTAAATGGAAATTCCATTAGGGCATGTTAGGGATATTGATTGATTAATTAATTAATAAATGGATGGGCATTAAAGGTGATAGGATAATAAGGGAATTTTATTAAATAGTAAAGGGGATGGATTTAATTTAAAATTAATTATGTGCACCCAAGCAATAAGGTTAGAGATACCGAATTAAGGTGTCTACATTTTACCCCTTTTTGTTGAGTGGTTTGAGATAACAATCCATGAGACAAAAATGATGAGAGTTGGTGAGGATTTGATGATCAATAGATGAGGATCTCCCCTCGAACATGGGATTAATGATGCAAGGGAAATCGATGAAGCATTTGAAAAAGTAGATGATGAAGCAAGTGTGGGTGAAGAAAATATGGGTAAAAGCATAACCAAGGCAATATGCCCCAGAAAAAAGGATCACAATATCAATAAAAAATAGTGGTGACTCCAATATCACATCGGTGGAGGAAAATTACGGTCTCAATGAAGACGGGATATAATGTTATATGGGGTAATGAGTGGGTGAAGATCACTGCAATATGGATGCAAACCTGCGATGACCAATGGGTCATAGGAAAACATCAAAGTATGTGCAACTAAATGTGAAAGGTATGTAAAATCCTTCGTACATGAGGAATCGAGTGAATAGGTATGCGTCTGCAAGGGACAAGGATGAAAATTTATGGTGCCCCATCACAAGACATGAAAAAGGCCGAAAAGGAAAATTGGAAAATGGATGGTGAAATAATATGCCTGAAAGGGGAGGTAAGTATGGCCATAAGGTGGAATTTGTGTGCGGATTGATAGGACTATAAAATAAAATTCCCGAGGAGAGAATAAGTATGGCCATGATGGGATTTTGAATGTATAAACTAATGATTTGGATGTATAATTAAAATTCCTAGAGGGAAAATGAATATGGCCACAAATGTGTACTTTAAGATGATAAGTGTGATTAGAATATGGCCACAAAGGTGGACTTTGAGACAAGATGAAATGAGGAAATGGTGCCCCAAAAGAGCATGAAAATGTCCAAAAGGTGAGATAGCAAAAAAATGTGATATGTGGTTCCCCAATAAGGAACAAAAAAATGGCCACAAAAGTGGACATAAGATGAGATAGATTGGATAAGATTGGATGAGATTTGGATGAGATTTAGATGAGATAGATTGAATAAAGCTATATGACATAGCTAGGGTGTAATACATGAGATAATAGATACTAATCAAATAATATGTAACCAAAAGGGTACAATGAAATTACACTACTTCATCGAGGAATGCATAAGGAAATATTCCTCCAACTACATTAAAGTTAAACAAGAGGGGGTTCTAGTTAAACACAAGGCACATGCGACCAAAACATAATGTTAGGACATAACCAATGATAGTTAGTTATACCAAAAATCATGAGAGAAAGACGTATGGGATGGAATCATACACCTAATATCGACACGACAAAGGGGTTTGAGATGTAACTTGTACGTAGGAAGAGTGTTCTCCAAAATTTGTGTTCCCTAAAATTATGCTCCATCTCTGGGAAGGGGAAATAGCAAACTAATCAATGCGGGAAATTTATTAGAAGAAATATGATCAATGTGGGAAGCTTTCTCATGATGCTAATAATAAAAGAGTAGCCATCCTTTGAGGTTATGGTCTACTTTATACAATATATGGATAAAAAGAATAATATGATAGCCATCCTTCGAGGGATCTATCTATTTCTCTTGATTTTCTCTTTTGACTTTGATTTTCATGCTTTTCCTTTTTCTTCATGAACAACTTTCCTTTAAGGGATTGGTCATTTTTTGAGTACTTTGACTTTTTATTGAAGTATCCTTTGATTTTGAATTTTACATGGGGATTTTGGGAATAACTAAGTAGACCACTTAGGATGGGATAATGAATGTACAAGAGACACCCCTAGAGCCCTTTGCATGGCTCCAAGTGAACAAAAGGGTGATGGATGTAATGATCGTGGAGTTCTCACTAAAGGGGAGAACCTATCCATAAGGAATATGCTATGGGTAGAGTTATGGTGCCCATATTTAAGGTCACATATAGGAAGTGACGAAAGACCACATAATTCCAAATCATCACAATGGAATATGGAAGATTAAGATGGAGGAATGATCTAAAGATATAACTAAGATCTCACTTGGTAGTGTGCTAATAGTAGAATGGTCACAAGTGTAAAGTGTTAATTAGTTCTACTTCGGTTTACCACCAAGGGAGGGAAAACTTTCCATGCAATGTCCTGATTAAAGTCACATTTGAGATAGGATGACAACTTGATAAGATGGGATAGGATGAGATAGATGAGAAAATATAGAATTATGTGCTACCCTTAAGGAAGAAAAATATGCATCCCTAACGAGACAAGTAGATGGCCACAAGAGTGGGATTGTGATGAAAAATAAGTGGTCCCCAAGAGAGGGAAAAACATGACCACAACGGTGGATTTAGGATAGGTATGAATGGTCCAAGAGAAGGAAAAATATGGTTCCCCAGAGAGGGCACAGTATGGCCACAAAGGTGTACTTTGATGAAGATGGTTCCCAAGAGAGGAAATAATATGTCCATAGAGGTGGACTTTGGTGAACAAGGAATGGTCCTAGAGAAGGATAAGTATGTCCACAAAGGTGGAATTTGGAAGGAAAAATATGGTGCCCAAGATAGAGCACAAGTATGGCCAAAAAATGGACTTAAAATGAGATGAAGACTACGACAAGACTAATTTGAATTTAAGATTGGATGATATGGGTTAGATGAGATAAGGCAATCTCAAAGGAATTTGTATTGGATCATTTTAGATGCGAGGAGGTTAAAAATAAGGTAAGGATGCCCCACCCCGAATGAAAGAGATTATATCACTTTGGAAAAATTATACGTGGATGAGTTAGTGGATGTCAAAGGAATTTATATGGGATCATCTTAGATTTTGATTGGATGGATGGCTAGGGACTATAGGGATGATCAAAGAAGGAAAACAATATCGAGAGATAAGGGAAGACCTTCCTTAGGAGGAATTTCATGCACAAGAGGGATGCTAAGGGATGGTGTGGATGAAGGAGGGGACTTAATAATTTTGATGGATGGTGATATAGGAATAAATGTTTGATTGGTCATTGTGGATGGATAAGGATGGATTATCTGAATGATAAATTCATCTTTCCCAATAACATCATGGACAATAGTCTGAAAATCCTTACAATGCTCAATGCCATGACCCGAGGTATGATGATAGGTTAAAATTCAATTGAGATTGAACCATGATGGATTCTTACGATGGGGATTAAAAGATCTAATGGGAGGAAGTAAGATGGAAAATATTTGAATTAAATTTTGAAAGATATTTGCATAGGACCTGATCAAGTATTATAAAGAAGATAGCTTTTGTGAGGTTTTAATAGGATATTTGGGATTTATGTTCAATTTGGATGGGTAAATTAGGCATCTTGAAAGATGAATCAATTTTGAGAGGAGGTTTGGATTATTTGGATTTGGATTTATTATTATGAGATGTATTAGATGAAGGGACTGACCCTAAAATAAATGTTGTAACATTGGATTGTTGAGAAGAGGGAAGACTAACTTCTTACAAGGATGCCTATGAGACCTTTGGGAATGTTTACCATGGGTCTTAGATTTGGATTGAGAATTCTTACCCTTGGCGGGGGTAACTATAATCTCAACCGGTGGATTCGAATATTGTGGTGTAGGTTTTGGATTGGTTGATGTAGAAATAATTGATTTGGTAGAGGGAGAACAAATCCCCCTTGTGTTTGTCTTAGATGGAGGTGTTTGCTTCATAAATTTTGCAAGGGGTATCATTGATATATTCATAAATCAAGAGGATGTGATTGGTGCGGTAGTGGTTATAGATGGAGATGTAGGAATGGATGTTGGAGAAGGAGTGGGTGTAAAATATTGGGATGGAAGGGATGATGTAGTCATATGTGAAGATGTAGGTACATGCATCGAGATAGGTGTTGGGATAGTTGTAAGTGGAGTCGTAGAGGTACATGTGGTAGAAATGAGTGTAGTTGGGATTGATGTGGAGATGAGTGATGTAGGTGTAGTAATAGGTATGTTTGATGTAGATGTGGGTGAAGGAATAGATGTGAGAGGTGTAGGAATAGGTGTGGATATCAATGGGACTAAAATAGGTGTTAAAGATGAATCTGATGTGATAGATTGGGGCATGATAGAAGTGGATGAAGTAGGAGGTATAGTCAAGTTTGGTATGGATGTGGTAAGGGTAGGAGTAGATATAGATATAAGATAGGTAATAGAAGTTGATATAGGTGTGGTAGTCATGGATATGATAGGTGTTGAATAAGGGGTGGGAATAATGTCTAAGGTAGGAGTAGGTAAAGTCATTGATGAGATGAGATCTTGATTAATGGTGTTAATGGTATGAGAATTTGGTAGTTGAGATGTAGAAGGGGTGGCTTGATTTGTTGGTGGTTGATTAGAAAAAGGTTGCTTAATTCTATCGAGGGGTTGGCTAGGTGAAGTGGTGGAGCTGTCTATTTGGATATCCCCTTAATTTATAAGTTTTGGATGTGATCTTTGAAGGAATGACATTTGTCAATGTTATTACCTTTGACTTAATGATATTTGCAATAGTGACCTTTCTGATACCAAATGGACTTGGGTCGTAAGTCATCCACATGGTCGTATGGGAGGAAGTTGGATGGAGTGTACTACCATCAAATTTTCAAATACCAAACTATAGGATTCCCCAAGGGGTATAGTTAGGAGATGGTCTAAAATATCTTTAAAAGACTCTTGTATGAGAGAAAAATGGATGTAAATTTGACCATGATGGTATTGGTGGTAGTTTTAGACTTGTCGTTATGTGTAGTGGGTTTGATGAACTCGGTCTTGGGATTGTTTGATTGAAGCTTGAGTTGGCCTTGCTCAAGGGTGCAAGTTTCAATTTTGTGAGCCATGGTGAAGGCTTCTTCAAATGTTTGGAAAGATTGGATTTGCAATGTAGAAGAAATATACTTCGCACAAGAACATGAGAAGAGTTTGATGAGTTCAGCTTATGGAAGAGTAAATGACAATTGGCTTATGATGCCATGCCATCGAGAAATGAAATATATGATAGACTCATCATCAAACTGTTTAATGGCATATAAGTCATTGATAGTGATTTTACGTGTAATATTAATCGAAAAATGTTCTAGGAACAATTGTGCGAGTTGGGTAAAGGAGAATAAGGAATGTTGAGGAATCCCGTTGTACCAATCCAGCTTAGACCTACCAAGGACATCGGGAAAGTGAAAAGCATTAGTTCCTAATCTTGTGCGATAAGGTAGCATGTGTGTTTAAATGCGTGAAGATGTTGTTGGGGATCTTCCTTGTTGTTGAACTTGGTAAACTTAGGAAGCTCCCAATGAGGAGGGTAAGGTTTGATTAGAACCGATGGATGAATGGGTTTGTTATAGATTTGTTCATAAGATAATGTAACCTTAGGTCTCAAGTAAAGATCCTCTAGACTAGCCAACCTATTCATTAAGGCATGAATAGGATCATTCAATGTGATGATAGGTTGGGATTGGATTGGTTGTGTGGCATGGAAAGTAGCTTGATAAGGTGGTTGATAAGTTTGTGGATGTGCGAGTGTTTGAGGAATCATTTGATAAGGATTAATATATATCATGGGTTGATATTGGATAAGTTGCGAATGATTGATGTTGAAAAATAGGTATATGGTGTTATTGTTGATATTGGGCATGTTGTTGAGGTATATGATATGTGGGGGAATGAGTGTTAAGAGGTTGAGATGGTTGGATAGGAATACTAGTGACAGAGAGCAGGTGGAATAGAGATAGAGTTGATATAAAGTGATGTGGGTGGAATGGGATCCACCAATTGAGTAGATTGATAGGATTGAGATATTTTAGGGGTATATGACGTAAGAAGTCATAGATAGGGCTAGAGGGATGTCCAAGAGTTTCTAAAGGAGACGGAGATGGGGTTTTAGTTGGTCTAGAAAGGTTACATTGATGAGAGATGTGATGATTGGTTTCAAGATAGGGATGATTTTGGATGACATGGTCTATACGAGGCAAGATCGTGGAGACAAGGGGTTGGGTAACTGAATGTTTGGTCTCAAGTTTAGAATCTTATTGGGAGTGATCATTAGAGGAAGTAATTTCATTGGATGAATTGGATTGTTGTGTTGTTTCAACTTGAAAAGGGTAATAATAGGTATGAAATAGATGAACATTTGTTTATGTAATTTGTTAACAAAAAATCAAAGGGGTGGTTTGATTTGTTGGTGGTTGATTAGAAAAAGGTTGGTTAATTCTATCGAGGGGTTGGCTAGGCAAAGTTGTGGATATGTCTATTTGGATATCCCCTTAATTTATAAGTTTTGGATATGATCTATGAAGGAATGACATTTGTCAATGTTATTACCTTTGACTTAATGATATTCGCAATAGTGACCTTTCGATACCAAGTGGACTTGGGTCGTAAGTCTTCCACGGGTCGTATGGGAGTAATTTGGATGGAGTGTACTACCATAAAATTTTCAAATACCAAACTATAGGATTCCCCCAAAGGGGTATAGCTAGGAGATGGTCTAAAATATCTTTAAAAAGACTCTCTATGAGAGACAAACGTGGATGTAAATTTGACCATGATGGTATTGGTGGTAGTTTTAGACTTGTCGTTGTGTGTAGTGGGTTTGATGAACTCGGTGTTGGGATTTTTGATTGAGGCTTGACTTGGCCTTGCTCAAGGGTGCAAGTTTCAATTTTGTGAGCCATGGTGAAGGCTTCCTCAAACATTTGGAAAGATTGGATTTGAAATGTAGAAGAAATATACTCCGCACAAGAACATGAGAATAGTTCAATGAGTTCAGTTATGGAAGAGTAAATGACAGGTTGGCTTACGATGGCATGCCATCGAGCAATGAAATATATGATAGATTCGTCATCCAAGTGTTTAATGGCATATAAGTTATTGATAATGGTTTTACGTGCAATATTAGTCGAAAAATATTCTAGGAACAATTGTGCGAGTTTTGTAAAGGAGAATAAGGAATGTTGAGAATCCCGTTGTATCAATCCACTTTGCTAGACCTAGTAAGGACATCGGGAAAGTGCAAAGCATCGCTTCCTAATCTTGTGCGATAAGGTAGCATATGTGTTTAGATGTGTGAAGATGTTGTTGGGGATCTTCCTTGTTGTTTAACTTGGTAAACTTGGGAAGCTCCCAATGAGGAGGGTAAGGTTTTATTAGAACCGATGGATGAATGGGTTTGTTATAGATTTGTTCATAAGATAATGTAACCTTGGGTCCCAAGGTAGCATCCTCTAGACTAGCCAACCTATTCATTAAGGCATGAATAAGATCATTCGATGTGATGATAGGTTGGGATTGGATTAGTTGTGTGGCATGGAAAGTATCTTGATAAGGTGGTTGATAAGTTTGTGAATGTGCGATGTTTGAGGAATCATTTGATAAGGATTAATATACATCATGGGTTGATATTGGATAAGTTGCGCAATGATTGATGTTGAAAAATAGGTATATGGTGTTATTGTTGATATTGGGCATGTTGTTGAGGTATATGATATGTGGGGAATGAGTGATAAGAGGTTGAGATGGTTGGATAGGAAAACTAGTGACATGGCAGCGAGTGGAATGGAGATAGAGTTGATATAAAGCGATGTGGGTGGAATGGGATCTATTAATTGAGTAGATTGATAGGATTGAGATATTTTAGGGGTATATGACGTAAGAAGTCATAAATAGGGCTAGAGGGATGTCCAAGATTTTCTAAAGGAGACGGAGATGGGGTTTTAGTTGGTCAGAAAGGTTACATTGATGAGAGATGTGATGATTGGTTTAAAGATAGGGATGATTTTGGATGACATGGTCTATACGAGGCAAGATCGTGGAGACAAGGGGTTGGGTAACTGAATTTTTGGTCTCAAATTTAGAATCTTATTGGGAGTGATCATTAGAGGAAGTAATTTCATTGGATGAATTGGATTGTTGTGTTGTTTCAACTTGAAAAAGGGTAATAATAGGTATGAAATAGATGAACATTTGTTTATGTAATTTGTTAACAAAAAAATCATTGATCATATGAGATCTTGCTTATAGGTGTGGTAGTCATGGATATGATAGGTGTTGAATAAGGGTTGGGCATAATGTCTAAGGTAGGAGTAGGTAAAGTCATTGATCATATGAGATCTTGCTTAATGGTGTTAATGGTATGAGGATTTTATAGTTGAGATTTAGAAGGGTGGTTTGATTTGTTGGTGGTTGATTAGAAAAGGTTGGTTAATTCTATCGAGGGTTGGCTAGGCAAAGTTGTGGATATGTCTATTTGGATATCCCCTTAATTTATAAGTTTTTGGATATGATCTATGAAGGAATGACATTTGTCAATGTTATTACCTTTGACTTAATGATATTTGCAATAGTGACCTTTCTGATACCAAGTGGACTTGGGTCGTAAGTCTTCCACGGGTCGTATGGGAGTAATTTGGATGGAGTGTACTACCATAAAATTTTCAAATACCAAACTATAGGATTCCCCCAAGGGGGTATAGCTAGGAGATGGTCTAAAATATCTTTAAAAAGACTCTCTATGAGAGACAAACGTGGATGTAAATTTGACCATGATGGTATTGGTGGTAGTTTTAGACTTGTCGTTGTGTGTAGTGGGTTTAATGAACTCGGTGTTGGGATTTTTGATTGAGGCTTGACTTGGCCTTGCTCAAGGGTGCAAGTTTCAATTTTGTGAGCCATGGTGAAGGCTTCCTCAAACATTTGGAAAGATTGGATTTGCAATGTAGAAGAAATATACTCCGCACAAGAACATGAGAAGAGTTTGATGAGTTCAGTTATGGAAGAGTAAATGACGTTGGCTTACGATGGCATGCCATCGAGCAATGAAATATATGATAGATTCGTCATCCAAGTGTTTAATGGCATATAAGTTATTGATAATGGTTTTACGTGCAATATTAGTCGAAAAATATTCTAGGAACAATTGTGCGAGTTTTGTAAGGAGAATAAGGAATGTTGAGGAATCCCGTTGTATCAATCCACTGCTTGCTAGACCTAGTAAGGACATCGGGAAAGTGCAAAGCATCGAGCTCCTAATCTTGTGCGATAAGGTAGCATATGTGTTTAGATGTGTGAAGATGTTGTTGGGGATCTTCCTTGTTGTTTAACTTGGTAAACTTAGGAAGCTCCCAATAAGGAGGGTAAGGTTTTATTAGAACCGATGGATGAATGGGTTTGTTATAGATTTGTTCATAAGATAATGTAACCTTGGGTCTCAAGGCAAGCATCCTCTAGACTAGCCAACCTATTCATTAAGGCATGAATAAGATCATTCAATGTGATGATAGGTTGGGATTGGATTGGTTGTGTGGCATGGAAAGTAGCTTGATAAGGTGGTTGATAAGTTTGTGGATGTGTGGGTGTTTGAGGAATCATTTGATAAGGATTAATATATGTCATGGGTTGATATTGGATAAGTTACAAGCAATGATTGATGTTGAAAAATAGGTATATGGTGTTATTATTGATATTGGGCATGTTGTTGAGGTATATGATATGTGGGGAATGAGTGATAAGAGGTTGAGATGGTTGGATAGGAAAACTAGTGTGATGGCAGGTGGAATGGAGATAGAGTTGATATAAAGCGATGTGGGTGGAATGGGATCTATTAATTGAGTAGATTGATAGGATTGAGATATTTTAGGGGTATATGACGTAAGAAGTCATAAATAGGGCTAGAGGGATGTCCAAGATTTTCTAAAGGAGACGGAGATGGGGTTTTAGTTGGTCTAGAAAGGTTACATTGATGAGAGATGTGATGATTGGTTTAAAGATAAGGATGATTTTGGATGACATGGTCTATACGAGGCAAGATCGTGGAGACAAGGGGTTGGGTAACTGAATGTTTGGTCTCAAATTTAGAATCTTATTGGGAGTGATCATTAGAGGAAGTAATTTCATTGGATGAATTGGATTGTTGTGTTGTTTCAACTTGAAAAAGGGTAATAATAGGTATGAAATAGATGAACATTTGTTTATGTAATTTGTTAACAAAAAAATCATTGATCATATGAGATCTTGCTTATAGGTGTGGTAGTCATGGATATGATAGGTGTTGAATAAGGGTTGGGCATAATGTCTAAGGTAGGAGTAGGTAAAGTCATTGATCATATGAGATCTTGCTTAATGGTGTTAATGGTATGAGGATTTTATAGTTGAGATTTAGAAGGGGTGGTTTGATTTGTTGGTGGTTGATTAGAAAAAGGTTGGTTAATTCTATCGAGGGGTTGGCTAGGCAAAGTTGTGGATATGTCTATTTGGATATCCCCTTAATTTATAAGTTTTTGGATATGATCTATGAAGGAATGACATTTGTCAATGTTATTACCTTTGACTTAATGATATTTGCAATAGTGACCTTTCGATACCAAGTGGACTTGGGTCGTAAGTCTTCCACGGTCGTATGGGAGTAATTTGGATGGAGTGTACTACCATAAAATTTTCAAATACCAAACTATAGGATTCCCAAGGGGGTATAGCTAGGAGATGGTCTAAAATATCTTTAAAAAGACTCTCATGAGAGACAAACGTGGATGTAAATTTGACCATGATGGTATTGGTGGTAGTTTTAGACTTGTCGTTGTGTGTAGTGGGTTTAATGAACTCGGTGTTGGGATTTTTGATTGAGGCTTGACTTGGCCTTGCTCGAGGTGCAAGTTTCAATTTTGTGAGCTATGGTGAAGGCTTCTTCGAATGTTTGGAAAGATTGGATTTGCAATGTAGAAGAAATATACTCCGCACAAGAACATGAGAAGAGTTTGATGAGTTCAGGTTATGGAAGAGTAAATGACAGTTGGCTTACGATGGCATGCCATCGAGCAATGAAATATATGATAGATTCGTCATCCAAGTGTTTAATGGCATATAAGTTATTGATAATGGTTTTACGTGCAATATTAGTCGAAAAATATTCTAGGAACAATTGTGCGAGTTTTTGTAAAGGAGAATAAGGAATGTTGAGGAATCCCGTGTATCAATCCACCGCTAGACCTAGTAAGGACATCGGGAAAGTGCAAAGCATCGCTTCCTAATCTTGTGCGATAAGGTAGCATATGTGTTTAGATGTGTGAAGATGTTGTTGGGGATCTTCCTTGTTGTTTAACTTGGTAAACTTGGGAAGCTCCCAATAAGGAGGGTAAGGTTTTATTAGAACCGATGGATGAATGGTTTTGTTATAGATTTGTTCATAAGATAATGTAACCTTAGGTCCCAAGGCAAGATCCTCTAGACTAGCCAACCTATTCATTAAGGCATGAATAAGATCATTCAATGTGATGATAGGTTGGGATTGGATTAGTTGTGTGGCATGGAAAGTATCTTGATAAGGTGGTTGATAAGTTTGTGAATGTGCAGATGTTTGAGGAATCATTTGATAAGGATTAATATACATCATGGGTTGATATTGATAAGTTGCGCAATGATTGATGTTGAAAAATAGGTATATGGTGTTATTGTTGATATTGGGCATGTTGTTGAGGTATATGATATGTGGGGAATGAGTGATAAGAGGTTGAGATGGTTGGATAGGAAAACTAGTGACATGAGTAGAGGTGGAATGGAGATAGAGTTGATATAAAGCGATGTGGGTGGAATGGGATCTATTAATTGAGTAGATTGATAGGATTGAGATATTTTAGGGGTATATGACGTAAGAAGTCATAAATAGGGCTAGAGGATGTCCAAGATTTTCTAAAGGAGACGGAGATGGGGTTTTAGTTGGTCTAGAAAGGTTACATTGATGAGAGATGTGATGATTGGTTTAAAGATAGGGATGATTTTGGATGACATGGTCTATACGAGGCAAGATCGTGGAGACAAGGGGTTGGTAACTCGAATGTTTGGTCTCAAATTTAGAATCCTATTGGGAGAGATCATTAGAGGAAGGAATGTCATTGGATGAAGTGGATTGTTGTGTTGTTTCAACTTGAGAAAGGGTAATAATAGGCATGAAATAGATGAACATTTGTTTATGTAATTTGTTAACATAAAAATCAAGCAACAAGTTTCTTATCATCATGATTAATTAAAATATGGGAAAAGAAAAAAGTGGATAACAAAGGTGCATAAGAAAAGGCGGTCTATGTTTTCTTTCAGTTTTTTTTTGCTAGGAAGTCTCAAGTGGATTTTGTTGGGTGATGAAGTCCATGTGTGATTATTGTCAGATTCAATGATTTAACCCCTATTTAAACTATGTGAGCAAGAAGGCTGCAAAAGAAAAGGTTCTTTTTAAAACCAAATGGAAGTTTGATCTTTTGATGAGGACACACAAAGGAACTAAAATTACAATGCGAAAGGAGAAAATAGGGAAAAGTGAATAATACCTAGATAATTTTTTTCCTATTTGTCTACACTCTTGAGTGATAAGCAATCCAAGCCATGAACCCAACACGAGCAAGCAAAAATTGAATCTGTGTCAGCAGTTGTTAGTGGAAGAGAGAAAAAGCAATATATAGAAAGGAAAAGTAAGTGATCACCTAAAGGGTGGTCCCACTGGGCATGTCAAGAATGTTGTATTATTTTTATCATTTAATTCAAGTTATTGAGTTAATACTAAAGAAAGTAAAAAACTCAAAACATGGAGGGTTTAAGGTACCTTGAATGAGATGTGATGGATATGGACACAAAGTGAATAATGGATCCTCGCCGCTACAAACTAATAACATGAAAATAAGATAAAATGAAATGGTATTAATTAGATAGATTTATGCGGGGTTTCTGAAAAACGCCGGCTCAAAGAATTGATTATCTTCCTTTCACTGATGTCAACCCTTGTTTTAAAGACAAAGTGATATAAATGATGAGCAAGAAAATAACATGCAGAAATTGAAGAAATATAGAATTTGAAAGAAACTAAGATTAGATCTAGAAGCTGATTTGATCTGAATAGATGTAAATTAAATAATACCTAGTATGGGTCGACCGCAACCCAGTTATTGTGTAGAGGTAGGTCAATGGTGACCTGGGAGGCTGGATCTAGAATGTAACTAAAGTATGTAAACCCCTGCAACATATTGATGTAACCCGATGTAGTAGAGGCTTGAATATCTTGAGTCAACCCGTAGAAGTGATCTCAAGAAGCATAAACTAGAAAATGATAGAAAACAAAGATTAGGAAGAGTAGATTGGGAATCAAGACCCTGGTCGATGACAACTAGGGTGAAGAATAGGATGGTTTGAGATAACAAAGGAGTAGGATGATGACTATGGCAGATCGGAATGCAGACAAACACATGTAGAGGTTGGAGAATGATCTCGGGGATGGAAAACATAATTCTGAGAGAGACGAGTAGACCGCAACTCGTGTTTAAGCAATGATGAGTATAGTAGATGAAGGAAAGGATGAGAGTAAGAGGACTGAAAAGGCAACCTACAAGAACATAAACCTGGAAGAGCAACGATAACGAGTTACGATTGGTGAATATTATCTAGTCTTGTAATGTGTTAGATTGAACAAAATAACAATAGAAATGATATAGATAACATAAAAAGAAATGTAAACCTATCGATGTTATGTAGATGGTCAAGAAAATATTACGAGGATGCAAGGTATTTATAGGATGCTCTAGTTCAAAGGAGGAATTACATGATAGAAGGAAGTCGCACCTATGTATTTTATGTTTTTTTGTGTTCTTGTTGTGTTGTGGATTCATTCTTATGATTTCCACCTTGATTATGGAAAGGTGTAACTTAGTTTAATAGGGTCGACGGTGACCGACTGTGTCAGGGTCGCCACCGATCAGTGGGAAATTTTTCCCAACCCAAATGGGCTAATTTTGTGATTTTGGCATGATTTGGTGTATTTAAGAGTTGGAAAAGCTACTTTAAATAATGTGGGAGGGATTAGGTTGTTTTAGGATGAGTCATGGGTAGTTAGAAGATAGGGATTTATATTTAGAATGAAAGCATCCTAAATGGAAAGTCCAGACTCCATTAGGGCATGTTAGAGATATTGATTAATTAATTAATAAATAAATATTAATTAATTAATGGGAATTAGATGGGCATTAAAGGTGATAGGATAATAAGGGAATTTTATTAAATATTAAAGGGGATGGATTTAATTTAAAATTAATTATGTGCATGTGGAAGATAAGGGTAGATATACCAAATTAATGTGTCTATAACAACTTAGTGTTAAAACTAAGGTTACTCATATGACCAATGGGTCCAAGAATGTGTATTCGAGTTAGAAGTTGATGGGATGACTATATATTGCAAAATGTAATCGAAAATCCACATTCCCATTTAAATGAGAATCAATGTGAAGAGTTTCAAGAGAGTGTATTCAAGTGTATATAGTTTGGTGATGTAACAACACTATTTACTTCATCAGAACTAGGGAAACAAATTCACTCATTAATTACGATTAATGCTTTACTAAATCAAACATGTAGTAGTTAAATACATCATACAAGAGAATACCTTCTCTTAATTATTTTTACGCTGAAACAAAAACACATTTTCAGCAGTAGAGTCTGAATTAAACCAGCATTAATTTAAGTTTAAAATCCAATCACACAATATATGATAACCATGTGAAAGCTGCAAGGTTTATAGATCCTACCCGATCCCCATAAAACAACCATCATGAGCCAATACAACTAGTGTATCATTTGGTTAAGCCCTATTATAGGATGAGAGAACTTGTGACTCATATTAACTTCCTTCGCATAGTTTCTACTTTAACACACTTTTGAACCTCGGCACCAAAAAAGAAGAATTGGTGAATATACAATGCATCCAGCTACATGCACTATTATGGCCATAGTTTATTTGGCTTTGCATTATGTAAGCCGATTCAAAGAATACACATAACCCTAAGTAACTTTTCTTCTCTTCACCTCACATATGTTCCAAATCATAGACATCGGATTTGTATATGTTGTTTAAGTTATTATGTTTTATGTTTAACATCTTAAGTAAACATATATTAAATAATTAATTTCACACACTAAACCTACGCTTATCCTAACTTGGCATTCGGTTCATGCAGATCATGCCAACACCACTTTGGGATCCCTATAGGACAACATACATTCATGTAATGACCTAAGACAATACATGTCCATCCCTTTTCCTAGTATTCATCCCAAATCAGATACAGTTATAACACATGAGACACAAGTGTTAGGTTATGATTTCTAGTCTTTGGTTAAGGAGCATTATGTTAACTAATTCAGCTTATGGCTTGTAGCAATTAAGTTCATTAAACCCTACATGACAACACACAGACTAAACCATTTTGGAATACCTACGAGAAAGGTTGCGGATGCATGATGAATTGTGTCATAAAGCACACCATCACCCTTTCGTAGCTATCCATGTAAGTTGGCTTGGGATTTTTCTTGTTACTTCGCAACTCATAGTTATAGCATTTATTATTTCATAGCTAGATATTCATGACAACAAAAGGTATACTTAATCTATTACTTGTCATTTATTAATGATCAAATTGTGCAGTGAGATATCATTTGTCATGACTATCCCTTCCACAATAATGTGGCAATAGGTGCGAAACTATTTTACGATTAATCATTAAAGGTATGATTAGTCAACAATCATATAACTTTTAAGGTATAGTTAAACATGATGTTATGTTAAGTAAGTTTCCATGCATCTTAACAATAATATTATTTTTTGTGTTTTAATGTTTCATTATAATATAAAATAAATACAATCACACAGATGTAAACATCAAATTCTGCATTTAATTATGCATTGATATTCGATCATAATTTCTTCATCATAACACTTTATAAAAACACAAGTACGTTGTAAAACAACGACATATATTCCTAATATGGAGGTTAAATCTCGATTTATAAGTATATAAAGATCATGAAACAATAATAAATTATAGCATGATTTTAAATTCTCTTATTCCTTTTCAAATATTTCCTCTTAATCACTTCAACCAAATTCAACTTCATTCAATATATTTACAAGTCAAAGAAATGAAGCAATCATTATATTTCAATCATCCTTCCAAATCAACTTGCTAAAAATCAACATTGTACATGGTCAATTTCAAAATAATTGGCATGAAAGGTTATTCTCAACATCTTTATAGTTTATATCACTATAATACTTAAATGAATAAATTCCAAAAATAACATGATCAAAATATCCATCAACTAAATAATGAGACCAATATAATATTTCTTATATGATATATTATTATTACCTCCTCGTGAGTATTCTCTTTCTATAAAACAATAATTTGATTCGAGATTATAATAAAACATTTTGAAAACATAACAAATTTCAATAATCAGTCTCAAAACTTTTCTATAGCTTTTATTTTCATCAAACAATCCACTCATTAAATTTATGTGTGTTCATGTAAAATTAACTATGCTTTGTGAATCGAAACTAGCAACTAATTGTCCCCAAAGCAAAGTTAATCAAATAAAAACCATTAAGATAATATCTTATGAAACTAACTTCTTCAAATGCATGAAACTTGAATAAATCAAACTAACATACTAATCCATTCCTACTCTTTATATTTCTAACTAAACATGAACCTAGTTAGATCATTTAGCAATCAAAGTTGATTGTTGTTTGCCTCAAGAATTGGGGATGGAATCTCACCAAGACATGGCTACAAGGCCATTTTGTATATTCTCATACTACTCAAATTTCAGTGAATGGATGCAAGATGAAGAGGCTAATCCATGTCAATGGAGAATGCTCAAGATCAAAATGCCTATAGTTTTCACTAGTGAAAATGAGGTGCAAGGAAAAAGGTAAGGAGGAGGGTTCTTTATATAGCTTGCCAGTTTGGGAAAGGCTAGAAATTTTATGGATGGGGGATAAAGGTAAAGCAATATTATGAATGGATAAGGTTGTTTTACAAAAGGTAACCTTGATTTAGAAGAGTTTAATTTGTCATTAGTAACTCATGGGAGTTGGAGATGATTTAATTAATCAAAGGTGATTAATTAATGGGTAGAGGTAAGATTATAGAAGCTAATTAAAGGAAAATTAATATGATTTGGGGGATATAAGAGAGAAATTTGATCTAATAAATGGTGATTTATTGATTTAGAGAAGCGAGTGTAATTAATTAACCCAAGTAGAAGCGGACATTAATTAATGAAAGGTCGTTAATTGGCATCCTAAGTGATAAGAAGATTGATTAATTAGTAAAATATAATTAATTAACAGAATAGAGGGAAAATGGTGGTTTATTGATGAAGTTTTGTCAATTGACCAAAAGAGAGTGAAGATCGTGGTTAATTAGCGAAGTGTCATTAATTGACCCAATGAGAGGAGAAGAGGTGTTTATTTGATGAAGTGTCATCAATTTTCCAAATGATGGGAAAGAAGATAGTTAGTGTAATTTAAGTATTAAAACTACGTAAGTAGATTTTAGGTGTCTACACTATGCAATTATAATGTATATACTGTAATTCTACATCTAGATCTTATTTTGTATTATGTTCATCCATGATAATACTTTTTTCCCTTAGGTCGAATGTAAAATTTGGAACTAAAATCAAGAATTCCCTTATTCCTATCTAATCATAAAATATTATATAACTATTTTGTCTTATTAAGACATATAAATCATATCCAAAAATTTATAAATAATTCATTCAAACTTCAAACAAAGAATGAGTAATTCGTCCCAAACAAGGAAGTATCAAATACCTTAACCCAAATCGAATTAGCTTAATTTCTACGAATTGTACCATAATACTTCTTGATTTAATCAAAGAGTTATAACATTTCCTTTGAATGATTTGACTATTTGAATATAAAATCATTTACTAATGATTAAACATAACCCACACAATCAAGTGCATTTAGTTTATTCATATCTCATTTAGTCTCAGAGTCTTTCACGAAATATGTGCCATCTAAGGTTCTGTATCCTGTAAAATTGACAAGGGCAATTTTACCGATAACCATACCTAAAAAATTTTGTTTCGATCCTCGTTAGGGATCCTTCGCGTTCAAAATATTGTAAAATCCCTTCCCGGAAATTCAGGTTTCTGAACTTAGTCTTTTTGAGCCCTTTGGTCAGGGCGCATGGATTTTCACCAGTAACACCACATTTTGGTGCGCCCCTTTAAAAGCCTTTGGCGCATGGTTTCCCATGTCAACACGTCTTTCGGTGCGCCAAAGCATGTTAAGCCTTATTTGCGTATGCGCCGAGGCGCATGCGCCTCGATGTTGACATATCATTTGTTGCGCTTTTCCCATGCGCCCAAAGGGCGCATGCTTTCTCTCACAATCGTTTTCGCGCGCCTTTTCAAATAGTGGGTGGCGCATTTATGACAAAGTTTTGATATATATAACAATGCCCGCCTGTCAAGTTTTCATTATTTCCATCGAGCACGTGATATCCTCGACTTGTCACCCCTCGCTCTGTCATTTTCATCAAGTTGTGGACCCGCTCAAGGATTTTGGCTATATTGTTAAGGTAAGAGGTTTATCCTCTTTTCATTTAGTTCTTGGTGTGTCTTTGCTTGCTTACTGGTTTTCATCGGGCCAGTATTTGTGCCTCGGCTTGTTTCCCTCCTTGAACTTTTTGTTTTCTTCCTCCTGCCTGGTCTGTGCTTTCTTTCTCCTCTCCCTCCCTCTTTCTGGATTTGATGGAAAAGGGAGGGATGGTTTTATTTTGGCTTGGTCTGATCCTATTTTATCAAACTAAGTGATGCCAAGCGTCCTTTCGAAGTGGAGGTTGAAATGTGTAAATGCTTAAGTATTTCAAGTATTCCCCATGGCGCGTTGCCGCGTCATGTTGCACCTTAGACAGTCGCGCCCCTCGGCGCGTCTACCCAGCATGCTGCAGTTAAAAATCATGCGCCCCTAGGCGCACCCTTTCGGCCCGTAACACGCTCGAAAACCGCGCCTCCTTATATCCCTTTGGCGCATCTTTTACCCCTGTTGCATCCCTCTTCTATGCGCTAAAGGGCGCGCCCAGCTTCCATGCAACGCAAGAGTTATTTGCGCAAGTATAAAGCCTCCAAGGCGCGGGCGCACCTCCCGTTGCAAGTACCTGATGTTGTGTAGACCCTCCATGCGCCGCGCCATATACCTTTGGCGCGCCTTTTTTCCATGTTGCACAATCTGCCCATGCGCCAAAGGGCGCACCAAATCTCAATGTAACATGCATTTCCTGTGCGCCCTTCTATAAAAATGCGGTGCACTTCATCCATGCGCCATGCGCCTTTGGCGCCAACTTAACCTCTCACAGACCCTTTTCCCGTGCGCCTTGACTATTCAAATGTTATATACATTTTTCATGCGCCCGCACCCCGAATCTTAAAAGTTCTAACTCTTTCTTCTTACTAGTATTCCAATGGAAGATCAAATGACTAATTCAAGCTTCTTGGATTGGGTTTCGCTCCTTCTACGTGCGAGATCATCAAATAAGCCTCAAGAACACATGTCTACGCAAGCAAGAGACCCACCAAACCAAGAGGGAAGGCAAAGCTAATAAGAAGAAATGAAATACAAATACCAAAGGGTCGAATGCCCGAATCACAGTGCAGAGTGCAATATGGATGTCGTGGACTCGAATTAGGTCACATTGACATGGAGGAATTTCCTGGTAAGGACTCGAGAAAGTGACAAGGAGTCCATGGATGGATAAATTGATAGCAGCGCCCTACACTTCACGGTGGGATTCTGCCGACTTTGTTAATAACGAGTTTATGATGGTTGTTGCACAATCCTTCAACAAAGACACAAGATGTGTCGAGAATAAGCAAGGGCGAGGTAGTTATAAACTTCGCCTGGCCGCTTTGAGTTAATGCTTGGCATCCCTCATCACCGGAACTATGTGGCTGTTAGCCAGCAAGAATGTGTCAAGACCTGGGAGGACAATGAGGACCTGTGCATGCAATTAATGAATGAAGTCTACCTCAAAAATAAGAAGGTAGTGACCCGGTGGCCCCAGACTATCCACCGAAGCGACTTCTCCGAAGAACTCAGTGACACCATCACTTTCCTGAGCAGAGTCTTCGGGCTTTCAGACGCCCACTACTTCCATAAATGGATGCTGCGGTACCTGGAGACGATGAACAAGAATTTGCCCGATCAGCGCTTTTGCTGGGGGGAAATAATAAGCAGCGCTATTTCGGAGCAGCTACAACAGTTTGCCACAACAGGAGTGTTTCATATGAACTCCTACGTAGTGTATGCTGCTGCGTCTGAAAGGGATTATCCAGGGCTGCACCGAAGTGGAACTTGGCCTCGTGCCAAGATATATGAATACTACCCGTGAGCTAAAGCCGAGAATAGCATCCAACACTTTTCAAAAATCAATGACGCTTTCTTCTACCATATTATATGCTGCACACCAAAGTTGACTCATGGCCGCACAATTAAGAATATCTTGTTTCGCTGCTTTGTGGAAAAGTGGGGGCCTTGTTCACCCAATTTCCCACATTCACCTATCTAAGGGCGGCCAATTTCTTGGGAGAGCCCACCAGTTGCCAAGATATGCTTTGACCAAAGCTGGTTCTATTGGAATTGTCAAGGCACCGGTCACATATCATGAGAAGTGCCGAGAAAAGAAAGAAGGGTGGAACTCCTTTCCCCTCACAAGAGGGGCCGATACACTTGTTCAACCTATCACAAGGCGAAGGAGATGTTTGCTGAGCTAGAATTGCTCAACTTTGAAGCATGATTTCCTCAAAGAAGGCCTACATTCGACCCAAGGGGCCATTGCCAAGGGCTAAGCTTGATCCGATCCATGTCCCTCAAATTGAGGACATTTACATCGACGTCATCCATGAGGTAGAACTCGAAGAAAGGATCACTCTCGCTTGGCATTAACGGAAATCAGCCATTACGGAGTAGCCATTGTCCCAAAAGGCTTCCAAACCACGAGAGGAAGAAGTAGACAAAGTGTATAATGACACAGAGAAGGGGATGATTGGCCCTTCCCGGACATTGACAGAAGCAAGGCTCCTCAGACAATTGAGGAGAGAGTTAAAGAGACTATGCGGAGGACAGAGCGTTGGTGCCGCATGAATGGGTTAATCTACCTCGGTGTAGATTTTACGACTTCTCCTTTAGGTAATGCACCTCAGGGTCAAAGAAGCGGCTAAAAGGAAAAGCTGGCGGAAGGTGAGCCTAGCATCATTCAGGAGGAAGCCCCTGAAAGTCCTCTTCCTTCAGAGCCTGAACAAGTAATAACTCTGGATTCGCCAGAGAAAGAAGCGAATGGAGGATAGTCCTATACGCCCATCCACTCAGGATGTTGGCACTGCTACAACTTCGAGGTCCCTTCGTCCCTTTTTCTTCTCTTCCTTCCTCCTCGTGTGACTCCCGCGACCACCCCTTTGGTCGCGTCCTCTCTCCCCCTTCTTCTACCCTTTCCCCCCCTCTTCGTCCATTTTCTCCTCCCCTCGCTGATTTGTCTTCTTCCATTTCTTCTCTCCTCTCCGAGTTCCCTTCCCTTCCTATCTCTTCTACTGCAAGTTTCCCTTCCTCCCGTGGGCATGTCTTCGGCTATTCTTTCAATGCCGCCGCCACGTGTCTCCATGTTTTTCCCCTCTTCTACCGTTGCTGCCTCCCCCTCTGTCTCTGGTCCTTCTTCTATAGGACCAGCTTGGATCTCTCAAGAGCTGAGCCAACCAAAGAGGAAAGTCCCCATCGCTCCGATGGACTTTTCGATCATTCCGCTAAAGGAGCAAAGAAGCACAAGCCGGTTACACACTTCTCCAAGAGCGCCGCAGGTGAGAGGGTTATGGAAATAGCCTACCCCGATCCTACCAAAGAGAAAGAAGATCTGTCTCCGGCAGATTTCACAGTGACCCAAGTCACAATGGGGACATCCTCAGAAAGTCTCCAGGGGGAAGCTCTTTCCGCAGTTGATGCACTCTGCGAAAAGCTTCGAGAAACAAAGGAAGAAAAGAGGCTACTAAAGGAGCAGAATAAATACCGCGCTTCAAGCCCTACGAAGATGGGAAGTGCACCTCCCACAATCGCCACCGAGACTCTGAGAGCTGCTCACCAGAGAAGATCAATGAATATTCAAAGATCGGCGAAAGCAGTGGTATGGCTGTTTCTCGCTTGGAGGAGCCAAATCCTTAAGGATAGTGAAAAGGTGATCGCGAGTATATCAGTTTATACCGAACATCGAGAAGGCGAATAAGAACTCCAAAATTAGCAAGTCCAAAGGTCGAAGAGCTCGAAAACGCAAGACTCCAACACGAGGCCTTCCAACAAATGTTTGACTGTCACCAAGATTTGGTCAAGTTTGGAGTATTCG
This sequence comes from Taxus wallichiana var. yunnanensis, assembly GCA_018340775.1. Classification (NCBI taxonomy): domain Eukaryota; kingdom Viridiplantae; phylum Streptophyta; class Pinopsida; order Cupressales; family Taxaceae; genus Taxus; species Taxus wallichiana. The sequence goes on from CM031238.1 coordinate 4,818,634, forward strand.
GTCATCCAAGGACCCTCAACAAGACTATGTCCACTCGGACTACAGGATAGATCAGCTCAATTTGTGTTAGAGAAGATAGACAAGGTGAAGGAAGAGGCCCCGGATGCGATGCATCAAATGGAGAAGATTGTTCTATCTATGACTCCGGTGGTTACTCACTCCTTCCCTCACCTTGAGATCAGTGACGATACTATCCGAATTTTCAAGGAGTTAGCTTCTCAAGGACGGGGCCAAGTCACTTTACATCGAATCCATCAACAACCTACTCGCTCGTAGAGACTTCATCGGGTCCCTAATCGAGGCGGGTAAAGACTATTCCAAGGTCCCCAAAAGCTCATTGATGAGCGGAAACTTGCGAAGCAATCCGTGAAAGGCACCGTGATCCGTCACAGGATCAATTCGGGCAATGATCGCAAGTTCTTGGAATACCGCTCGAGCCTCCAAATAACATCACCTCGAGCAAAGATCGAAACAAGCTACCCCTTTTCGGGCCGCAGGATGATGATGACAAGTAGTCTGTTCTTCTTCTTCTGTTTCTTCTTCTCCCTCTTCTCCGACTTTCTTTTCGCGATATCTCAAGTATGTTGGTACAAATGATGACATCATCCATGTTGCATCATGGGATGATGTCATCCACTCAAAGATGTAAAAGTCAACATGACTTTGGATATTTTGTAAATATCTTGTAAGATATTTTGTGTGTTGTTTTGTTGGCTTTTGTCTTCTCTCCTCCTCATCTTCTATATATACAGGAATACTTGTTGTATTCGGGAGTGAACATTTTTCAGATAGAAATAGAAGTGAGGAGAGAAAGACTTTGAGCTTTCTTTATGTAGAAAAGAACCATAATACAATTATTCGACTTTGTGCTCAATAGCCGTTATACATTAGATCTTTCTTATGTTAGATCTGCATGTGTTTATTCTCGTTGAATTCATATCTACTTTTCCGTCACTTGTTTATCGGTATTGCTTTGTTTATCTACGCAAGTAGGTTTGGCTCACATTACTACCAAACTAAAAGCATAGATCTTCCCCTTTCTCGCTTTGGAATTCATTTCTTTTCTCCCTTCGGATCTGTTCTTTCTCTTCTCCTTCTTTTTTATTCCTTTCTCTTTCGCAGCCTAGAACACTCTACCTGGGATGAGATCCCAACCCCTCGGCGCGTAATGTGAGACTTGCATAGGTTCCTGCTAGTAGAAGTAGCAATAAACCAGTTTCGCTTTGCTGTCTCAAAGAGGGGCTAAGCCCTGCAACACCGTTGGCTCGTCTATCCATAGATCCGTCAAGCGTGATTTTCGACCAACATTTTTACGACTCACTGGGATTCGAACAGATCTGTTAGATCTATCTTTAGTAGAAAGATAAAAAATCGGGAAAATCAGCAGTTCGCTTTTGCAAATCTAAAACCTTTTGTTAGAAATCCTAAAAAATTTGCAAAAGTGCTCAAATCGAAAAATTTTCTTCTGAGAGTCATAGATCGGGCCTAGTTACAGATCTTTAGTTCGCTGAGTTTTTATCAAAATCATTATTTTTCCGTAGATCTGGATTTTTAACTATTTTCCAAAAAGTTTGAAACTCCCTGAAAAAGTAAAGACCAGATCGGAAAATCAGCTTACTATCTTCCCTGCCATCTTATCCTCGCTGTTATTTGTCATTAACCGCAATCGGTTTTTCGAAGAGGATAGTTTTTAAATATCCAGAAAAGTGCATGCTGCTGGTTTTTGATAGAAAAACCAGAAAATCAGCAAGTACACCCAAAAATAAAGTTTAAATCTGCGCTGTAATATTGCAGATCTGAAAGGTACACTGGCGAGTGAACCTTTTACGCGCAGCAGGAGAGCCCGTGGAGAAGCTGATCCTACTTTCGATCTGCTTCAGAGGCACAATTTCAGCGTAACGCCAGCACGTTTTTCAGCGCTAAGCTGGCTAAATTTCTTGTCATCCAGGAGTGTCTCACCTCCACGAAGAAAAAGCCTTTTACAAGGAGCATCCACGTCCCTTTGTAGTGCTTTGCTACTCAGCGGAACTACACTTCCAGCTCGTGTTCTCTTTCCGGCTTTTCAGATGGCGGTACCATGGGGAAACGCTATGGGTCCGTTGGCTTTACCACATCCAGTTCACGCACTCCCTCACGGAAATCGAAAGAATTTTCCTAAATTCGACGGGAGCGGAAATCAAAGCACGGATTCCCACATTTCTGCTTTCATTATGTCATGCAGTATTTTGGATGTAACTCATGAAGATGTGTCAGTTCGCCTTTTCTGGAAACTCTACAAGGGCCTGCAGCTGAATGGTTTCAGCATTTGCCGGCCGGATCTATCACCAGTTAGGCCACCTTACGGGATGCTTTTGAAGACACGATACAAGCCTTCGAAAGATGCATTTGCATTGCTATCACGGATCACGCACCAAGAAAGAAGCCAATGAGACCATGCGTGATTTCGTCGCCTTGCTTCAATGCTCTAATCAACCGTGTCCCTACTTTGCCATGCTTCCAACGCCGAGAACAAGTGTTTTTTTCGTAAATGCCATGAGTTCAAAAGTTATCTTCTTACTCCTTCAAGAGCGAGTAGCTACTCTACCTCTTGCTCAGCCGCCGCCATCCGGATAGAAGAAAATTTAATAATATCTCATGAGTTGAAAAAGGAATCATCCAAGTCCAAATCTTCGAATCCTCGCCCACCACTTCATCCGATCCGGCATTCCAAAAGATGGCGAATGACCTACTTGCACTAAAAAAGCAAATGCCCAGCCTCTCCTGGGCTTCCTCGTATCGGGATATCCCGAGAAGGAATTTTGTTCCTAACAACGCTTCACAAAGGCCGCGCTTGCCTGCTACAAATGCTCCACGGTTGGCGCTTGAGCTCCTCCTGGCCAATGCTTTGGCCGAAATTGAAGAGGAAGAAGAGCAAAGATTATGAAGAACCTTCGCCTCGGGCGAAGATGATCAAGATGTCGGTGAGCCAATCGCGACTCTACTATTGGATACATGGAATTTGACGAGGATGAATCGATGAAGAAGAGAGTACTGTGGCTATGCGGCGGACAATCTGCTACTGCTTTTTACCCGCCGCAAGGAAAGGAAGCGGAAGTTGCTGCCCATACGCAAAAAGAGAAGGCCGTGTCAAACGCGCCTCCAACCATTGTTAAAAGAGGTAATCCTCTTCCCACTCAACTCCCTGTTAAATCTTTTGCAAAGAAGCCTTTTCTACCTATCTCTCCTCCGAATCAGCCCTCTCATATTCCTATCAAGATCAGTAACCCTATTCCATCATCGCGGGGTGAAGGACTCATTCCTTTACCACCGCAACCCTTGGCCGCATTTGATATAATAGATCATGCAAAAAAGACCAAGATCCAAATGTCTGAAGCTGAGTATCTTCAGTCAAACCCCGAACAGCTTGTAAGATTGACTAAGTATATCCAAAGTCAAGTCAATATCTAATCCGAGCTTCCCTAAAGGGAATCCTTTCTACCCTCCTAATCCCACATAAATGTTGCCTCAACATCTGCATCAGGCAAGATAGAGCCTTTCTATCTCTCCCTCCTAATCAATGGCCATAAGTTGAGCAACTGTATAATTGATTCCGGAGCTTCAGATAACGTCATGCCGGCGAAAGTCGCCCATGCTTTGGGCCTCACTCTTACCAAACCTTTCGGCAGATGTTACTCATTGGAAACTAAGCAGGTGCCATTGATTGGTCAAATCAAAGACGCCTTGCAATTTATGCGTTATGCAGATTTCCCGAAAAGAGGGTAAAAATGACCGTCCTTGTCGCTGACATTCCGGCAGCCTATGGAATTTTGCTGGGAAGGAGCTTTTGCAGCGAAGTTGGTGGAGAAATTCATATGGACTGGTCTAAAGCTAGAATTCCAGTCAAAGGCGTAATGCAAACTTTGAAGCCGGAATCCCAAAAGAAATACTTGGTCACTAGCTCTGAAGACCCCAAAGCCCAAATCCTTTTCGAATCATCAGGGATGGGGAACTACTTCTTATCCACCGAGGCGGATACAAAGGAAGTTTTCGTTCAAGAAAAGGACCTTAATAAGGTCTGGACCTTGCAATTTGATGGCAGCTGCGCAACTAGTGGATGTGGCGCTGGGGTTGTGCTAATATCTCCTGAGGAGGAGGTCATTCCTCTCTCTTTCAAATTGCAGTTTTTCAATACGAATAATACTGCTGAGTATGAGTCTCTCTTACTCAGATGCAAAGCCGCATGAAGGAAAGAGGAATAAAAAATCTAAAAGTCCAAGGTGATGCCGAGCTAGTTGTAAATCAGGTCAAAAGGATTTACCAAGTAAAAAATGAAAGGCTCAGGCACTACCGTAATGCAGTATGGGACAGCATTGAGGAATTTGATGCCTTTTCAATAGGAGCGATTCCAAGAGCTCGAGAATGACATGGCTTGATTCGTTGGTGTTTCAAAGATCTCTCATGCTCCCACACCCGGTTTGAAGACGAACAAGTACACCATTGAAGTGGTTTTCCGCCCAAGCGTGCGCTGCATAACTCTCAAGCATTGGCGAGTATTCAACGATGATAATCACCTTATTGCCTTTCTAGAAAAATCAGAAAATTTTGATGAGTTGTATTTTGAAGGATCCACCTCTCCATGCCGTGAATCAATCAACAGTCAAAACCACGAAACAAAGGAGAACGATGGCATTTGTCAGCTTAAGGGAAATAAAATTCCAAAAGGCCTGGTTTCTCTGGAGCGCCTGTTTGACAGGCATGACCGTTTTGTGAAAAAGAAAAGGCGAGATGATCCTAGCTCATCTCCAGAGACAGAACCAGTCAATATAGGTTCTGAGGCACATCCGCAATTCGTGAACATCGGGAAATGTTGCACGCCAGAAGAAAAGCGAAATTTGTCAAGTTCTTTGAAAAGATATATGGATGTATTGGCATGGTCCTATGCAGATTTAAAGTCCTTCTTCGCCGAGGACGTCAAAGATAATATACCATCGAAAGAAGATGCCAAAGCCTTCCGTCAAGCAAAGGCATTATAATCCCAAGGTTTCGCACCATTCAGCCGAAATTCGAGAGATGCTTTGACGCGAAGAATCATCTTCCCTATCCATCACAAAGACACTGGGTGGCAAACATTGTGCTTGATGCACGCAAGAAAACGGGTGAAATACGCATCTGCGTAGACTTCCGAAACTTGAATCAAGCTTCACTGAAAGACAACTACCCTCTTCCCATAATGGACCAAGTTCTCAAGCGAATCGCCCCGTCGAGAGATGCTTGCCTATGCTTGACGGTTTTTCGTGCTATAATCGATTGAAGTCTCGCTCAAGATCAATTCAAAACAGCATTCACTACTCCATGGGTACATTTGCCTACAATGCAGAATGCCTTTCGGCCTAACTAACGCGTTGGTGCCACTTTTCAATTGGGCCATGGACTTTGCATTCAAAGGCATGATGGGAAAAGTCATTGTAGTTTACCTAGATGACTTAACCGTGTTCTCTAAACATAATGAAGTGATCATTTTGATCACTTGGAGCAAGTATTGGCAAGGTGTCGAGAACATGGGATTTCCCTAAATCCTAAAAAGTCTGTTTTTGGGGTTACGGGAAGGAAATTGCTAGGCCATGTGGTTAGCAAAGAAGGAACCAAGATCGATGCCGAAAGAGTTAAGGCTATCCAAAGCCTTACTCGCCTCAAGCAAGAATGGTGTTCATTCTTTCTTCGAGAAGGTGAACTTTCTTAGGCGTTTTGTTCGATTTTCTTTGAGAAGACCCGCCACATATTGAACATGATGAAAGGGTCACCCACTTTCAGATGGAGTGAAGAAGGGAAAAGATCATTTGAGGAGATAAAAACTTCTGTTGCTCATGCACCGGTCCTGGTATGTCCGGATTTCTCCAAAGACTTCATTATGTATAGCTACGCCTCTGAACATACTGTGTCTGCAATCCTAATGCAAAAGAACTCGGAGGATATTGAATCTCCAATCGCGTTCATGAGTTCTCCTCTCAAGCCTCACGAACTGAAAATGACTCAATTGGAAAAGCACGCCTTTGCCGTTGTCAAAGCGGTGAAGAATTTCAGGTATTATATTCTGAACTCACATACGGTGGTGCTGGTTCCAGACACTGCGGTGAAGTCAATTCTAACTCAGCAGGAGTTAGGAAGCTTGAGAGGGAATTGGATCGCAAAGGTCCAGGAATATGACCTAGATATTAAACCCACCAAGCTGGTGAGGGCAAGGCTGTGTCAATGGTCACTAATGGCTAAGAACAAGGGTTCGGAAAATCATGATGAAAGAGAAAATTGTACTAATGAAGAGCAAACCCCTCTGTATGGGCCCGATTCTCTCGCCTCTGGTTCCTATTTCAGGGCAACTAGTGACGAATGGTACTCCGACATTGCTTTCTTCCTCACCTACGGCGAATGCCCGATGCACCTAATCGTAAAGGAGAAGCGTCTTTGTAAAGCTTCGAGCAGCTAAGTATGTCATCTCGGGATGACAGTTTATATAAGCTGGGATAGACGGTGTCTTCTGCGATGTGTTGACAAGCCCAGCAGTAAAAGCTGGCTGGAAAGTTTTCACAATTCAGCTGTGGAGGCCATTTTTCTTCTTCCGTGACAAAGCCACACAAGATCATTCGAGCTGTGCACTCTTGGCCGACGCTCTTCAAGATACGGCTACACCGGTGGCAAAGTGTGAACCACATCAAGAATTCGTCGGCAAGCCCAAGTTAGCTGCCCTCCCCCTAAGGCCGGTCATTATCAATGAACCATTCAGGCAATGGGGAATTGATTTTATTGGTGCACTCAATCCTCAATCGAGTGCTGGACATAGCTATGTCCTCACGGCAACAGATTACTTCACTAAATGGGTGGAGGCCATACCTGTCAAGCATGCCACTTCTGAGGTGGTTTGCAGTTTTATCAAGGAAAATATCATTGTCAGGTTTGGCATTCCAAATAAAATCGTTGCTGATAATGCTTCTAACTTCTCTTCCCGGGAAGTTATTAGCTTTTGCTATGAATATGGGATAACTTTAGCACATGCCTCAGATTATTATCCTCAGGGAAATGGTCAGGCAGAATCCAGTAATAAGAACTTGGTGACCATCATACGGAAATTAGTAGATGAAAATCAGCGGATGTGGCACAAGTCTTTGTACGATGCTTTGTGGGCGGACCGCATTACCCCCAAGAGATCCCTCGGCATGTCACCTTTTCAAGTGTTATATGGCAGCCGATGCCGAACTTCCCATTTCTCGCGGAACTTCTGCTCTACGCTGTATGCACGAGCAATCGAAGATGAAACTTTTCAGTTCTCTAGAAAAGAGAATCATGTATTTGACAAAACTTGAAGAAAAGAGAGTAAAGGTGGTCGCAGGATCACCGAACATCGACCAAGTAAAGAGGCTTTTGATAAGAAAGCCAAACAGAGAGATTTTCAAGTGGGAGATCTCGTTCTTCTTTGGGACAAGCGAAGAGAGCCAAAGGGTATGCACGGAAAATTTGATTCCTATGGAGGGGGCCCTTCAAAATCAAGCAACTCAATGGAGAGAATGCAGCTTTCTATCTCTCATATTTGGATGGAGTGAACTCCCGCTTCCCTATAGCGGGCAACATCTCAAGATCTTCGGGAAGTAGAGCTTGCTCTCTTCTTTGTCTGATTTATTTTGGTTGTGTGTTTGCTTTCGGTTTGTTGTGTGTTTTCTTTGTTCTCCCTCCGCTCCCCTTGTTTTTGACTCCTTGCCCAATGGATAGGCACATGTGATCGGGATTCTCTACCCACGAGTTTACTCAAGGATAGTCCCCGCAGAAAGAGCAAGTCATTATCATGTAAAATTGACAAGGGCAATTTCCCGATAACCATACCTTAGAAAAATTTTGTTTCGATCCTCGTTAGGGATCCTTCGCGTTCAAAATATTATAAAATCCCTTCCACGAAATTCAGGTTTGAACTTAGTCTTTTTGAGCCCTTTGGTGGCGCATGGATTTTCACTGTAACACCACATTTTGGTGCGCCCCTTTAAAAAGCCTTTGGCGCATGGTTTCCCATGTCAACACGTCTTTCGGTGCGCCAAAGCATGTTAAGCCTTATTTGCGTGCGCCGAGGCGCATGCGCCTCGATGTTGACATATCATTTGTTGCGCCTCTTTCCCATGCGCCAAAGGGCGCATGCTTTCCTCTGTCAACAGTCGTTTTCGCGCGCCTTTTCAAATAGTGGGTGGCGCATTTATGACAAAGTTTTGATATATATAACAATGCCCGCCCTGTCGTTTTCATTATTTCCATCGAGCACGTGATATCCCTGGACTTGTCATTTTGCTCTGTCATTTTCATCAAGTTGTGGACCCGCTCAAGGATTTTGGCTATATTGTTAAGGTAAGAGGTTCATCCTCTTTTCATTTAGTTCTTGGTGTGTGCTGGCTTGCTGGTTTTCATCAGTTGTATTTGTGCCTGGCTTGTTTCCCTCCTTGAACTTTTTGTTTTCTTCCTCCTGCCCAGTCTCATGCTTTCTTTCTCCTCTCCCTCCCTCTTTACGGATTTGATGGAAAAGGAGGGATGGTTTTATTTGGCTTGAGTCAGATCCTATTTTATCAAACTAAGTGATGCAGCGTCCTTTAAGTGGAGGTTGAAATGTGTAAATGCTTAAGTATTTCAAGTATTCCCCATGGCGCGTTGCCGTCATATGTTGCACACCTTAGATCGCGCCCTACAAGGCGTCTGCTGGCGTCTTTCAGCAGTTAAAAATCATCGCGCCCTGTGTGCACCCTTACGGCCCGTAACACGCTCGAAAACTGCGCCTCCTTATATCCCTTTGGCGCATCTTTTACCCTCGCTGTTGCATCCCTCTTACATGCGGCTAAAGGCGCGCCCGGCTTCCATGCACGCAAGAGTTATTTCATGTTGAAGTATAAAGCCTCCAAAGGCGCAGGCGCACCTTCCGTTCTCAAGTACATGATGTTGTGTAGACCCTCCATGCGCCGCGCCCATATACCTTTAGCGCGCCTTTTTTCCATGTTGCACAATCTGCCCATGCGCCACTGGCGCACCAAATCTCAATGTAACATGCATTTCTGTACGCCTTCTACTATAAAATGCATGCTGCTTCATCCATGCGCCATGCGCCTTTGCGCCAACTTAACCTCATTGCACCTTTTCCCTCATGTGCGCCTTGACTATTCGACTGTTATATACATTTTTCATGCGCCTGCGCCCGAATCTTAAAAGTTCTAACTCTTTCTTCTTTAGTATTCCAATGGAAGATCAAATGACTAATTCAAGCTTCTTGGATTGGGTTTCGCTCCTTCTACGTGCAGATCATCAAATAAGCCTTGAAGAACACATGTCTACGCTCAAGCGAGAGACCCACCAAACCAAGAGGAAGGCAAAGCTAAGAAGAAGAAATGAAATACAAATACGAAGGGTCGAATGCCCTAATCACGGGCGAGTGCAATATGGATGTCGGGGACTACGAATTAGGTCACATCGACATGGAGGAATTCTCAGGTAAGGACTCGAAAGTGACAAGGAGTCCATGGATGGATAAATTGATAGGCGGCGCCACCGCACTTCGCCCGGTGGGATTCTGTCAGTCTTTGTTATTAACGAGTTTATGATGGTTGTTGCACAATCCTTGAACAAAGACACAAGATGTGTCGAGAATAGCAAAGGCGAGGTAGTTATAAACCTTACGCCGTCGCTTTGAGTTAATGCTTGGCATCCCTCATCACCGGAACTATGTGGTCATTGCTTGACAGCAGAATGTGTCAAGACACGGGAGGACAATGAGGACTGTGCATGCAATTAATGAATGAAGTCTACCTCAAAATAAGAAGGTAGTGACCTATGGCCCCGAATATCCACCGGCGACTTCTCAAGAAACTCGAGTGACACCATCACTTTCCCGAGCGTCTTGGGCTTTGACGCCCACTACTTCCATAAATGGATCTTTATGGTACACAGAGACGATGAACAAGAATTTGCCCGATCGGCGCTTTTCTTTGGGAAATAATAAGCGGCGCTATTTCTGAGCAGCTTCAACAGGTTTGCCACAACAGAGTGTTTCATATGAACTCCTACGTAGTGTGGCTGCTGCTTTGCGTCAAAGGGATTATCCAGGGCTGCACCGAAGTGGAACTTGGCCTCGAGCCAAGATATATGAATACTACCCAGAGCTAAAGGCCGGAGAATAGCATCCAACACTTTTCAAAAATCAATGGCGCTTTCTTCTACCATATTATATGCGTCTGCTGCGACCAAAGTTGACTCATGGCGCACAATTAAGAATCTCATTTCTGCTTTGTGGAAAAGTGGGGGCCTTGTTCACCCAATTTCCCACATTCACCTATCTAAGGGGCGGCCAATTTCTTGGGAGAGCCCACCAGTTGCAAGATATGCTTTGGACCAAAGCCGTTCTATTGGAATTATCAAGGCGGTGGTCACATATCATGAGAAGTGCGAGAAAAGAAGAAGGGTGGAACTCCTTTCCCCCTCACAGTGAGCCGATACACTTGTTCAACCTATCACAAGGCGAAGGAGATGTTTCTTTGAGCTAGGAATTGCTTCAACTGAAGCATGATTTCCCAGAGGCCTACATTCGACCCAAGGAGGGCACGCTTGCCAGGGCTAAGCTTGATCCGATCCATGTCCCTCAAATTGAGGACATTTACATCGACGTCATCCATGAGGTAGAACTCGAAGAAAGGATCACTCTCGCTTGGCATTAACGAAATCAGCCATTACGGAGTAGCCATTTGTCCCCAAAAGGCTTCCAAAACCACGAGAGGAAAAAGTAGACAAAGTGTATAATGACACGAAGGGGATGATTGGCCCTTCCGGACATTGTGAAAGCAAGGCTCCTCGAGACAATGAGGAGAGAGTTAAAGAGACTATGCGGAGGACGAGAGCGTTGGTGCCGCATGAATGGGTTAATCTACCTCGGTGTAGATTTTACGACTTCTCCTTTAGGTAATGCACCTCCGAGTCAAAAGCATGCTAAAGGCAAAGTCTGCGGAAGGTGAGCCTAGCATCATTCGGAGGAAGCCCCAAAGTCCTCTTCCTTCGAGCCTTCGAACAAGTAATAACTCTGGATTCGCCGAGAAAGAAGCGATGAGGAGGATAGTCCTATACGCCCATCCACTCGGGATGTTGCACTTGCTTCTGACTTGAGAGGTCCCTTCTGTCCCTTTTTCTTCTCTTCCTTCCCCTCCTCGTGTGACTCCTGACCACCCCTTTGTCGCGTCCTCTCGCCCCTTCTTCTACCCTTTCCCTGCCTCTTCGTCCATTTTCTCCTCCCTCGCTGATTTGTCTTCTTCCATTTCTTCTCTCCTCTCCGAGTTCCCTTCCCTTCCTATCTCTTCTCTTTATTGCGGTTTCCCTTCCTCCCGTGGGCATGTCTTCGGCTATTCTTTCAATGCCGCCGCCACGTGTCTCCATGTTTTCCCTCTTCTACCGCATGTCGCTTGCCTCCCCCTCTCTCTGGTCCTTCCTTCTATAGGACCAGCTTGATCTCTCAACAAATTGGCTGAACCCAAAGGAAAGTCCCCATCGCTCCGATGGACTTTTTCGATCATTCCGCTAAAGGAGCAAAGAAGCACAAGCCGGTTACACGCTTCTCCAAGAGCTCAGCGGTGAGAGGGTTATGGAAATAGCCTACCCCGATCCTACTAAAGAGAAAGAAGATCTGTCTCCCAGCAGATTTCACAGTGACCCAAGTCACAATGGGGACATCCTCAGAAAGTCTCCAGGGGGAAGCTCTTTCCGCGGTTGATGCACTCTGCGAAAAGCTTCGAGAAACAAAGGAAGAAAAGAGGCTACTAAAGGAGCAGAATAAATACCTTTAAGCCCTACGAAGATGGGAAGTGCACCTCCCACAATCCGCCACCGAGACTCCCGAGTGCTGCCAGTCAGGAGAAGATCAATGAATATTCAAAGATCGGCGAGCAGGGTATGGCTGTTTCTGCTTGGAGGAGCCAAATCCTTAAGGATAGTGAAAAGGTGATCGCCGAGTATATCAGTTTATACCTGAACATCGAGAAGGCGAATAAGGAACTCCAAACATTAGCAAGTCCAGTGTCAGAAGAGCTCGAAAACGCAAGACTCCAACACGAGGCCTTCCAACAAATGTTCGACCGATCACCGAAGATTTGGTCAAGTTTGGAGTATTCGGTCATCCAAGGACCCTCAACAAGACTATGTCCACTCTGGACTACAGGATAGATCAGCTCGAATTTGTGTTAGAGAAGATAGACAAGGTGAAGGAAGAGGCCCTGGATGCGATGCATCAAATGGAGAAGATTGTTCTATCTATGACTCCGGGTTACTCACTCCTTCCCTCACCTTGAGATCAGTGGCGATACTATCCGAATTTTCAAGGAGTTAGCTTCTCGGGGACGGGGCCAGAAGTCACTTTCGACATCAATCCATCAACAACCCACCGCACTGTAGAGACTTCATCGGGTCCCTAATCGAGGCGGGTAAAGACTATTCCAAGGTCCCAGCTCATTGATGAGCGGGAAACTTGCGAAGAATCGGTGAAAGGCACCGGGGATCCGAATCACAGGATCAATTCGGGCCAATGATCGCAAGTTCTTGGAATACCGCGCTCAGCTTCCAAATAACATCACTGGCGAAGCATCGAAACAAGCTACCCTTTTACCGGCCGCGGATGATGATGACGAGTAGTGCTGTTCTTCTTCTTGTTTCTTCTTCTCCCTCTTCTCCGACTTTCTTTTCGCGATATCTCAAGTATGTTGGTACAAACGATGACATCATCCATGTTGCATCATGGGATGATGTCATCCACTCAAAGATGTAAAAGTCAACATGACTTTGGATATTTTGTAAATATCTTGTAAGATATTTTGTGTGTTGTTTTGTTGGCTTTTTGTCTTCTCTCCTCCTCATCTTCTATATATACGAGAATACTTGTTGTATTCGGGAGTGAACATTTTCGGATAGAAATAGAAGTGAGGAGAGAAAGACTTTGAGCTTTCTTGTAACAGAAAAGAACCATAATACAATTATTCAGACTTTGTGCTCAATAGCCATTGTATTTATACATTAGATCTTTCTTATGTTAGATCTGCATGTGTTTATTCTGTTGAATTCATATCTACTTTTCCGTCACTTGTTTATCGGTATTGCTTTGTTTATCTACATGCAAGTAGGTTTGGCTCACATTTTACTTGCAAACTAAAAGCATAGATCTTCCGACCTTCTGCTTTGGAATTCATTTCTTTTCTCCCTTCGGATCTGTTCTTTCTCTTCTCCTTATTTTATTCCTTTCTCTTATGCACCTAGAACACTCTCTTTGGGATGAGATCCCAACCCCGAAGCGAGAATCTGTGAGACTTCATGGGTTCCTGCTAGTAGAAGTAGCAATAAACCGAGTTTCGCTTCTTTGTCTCAAAGAGGGGCTAAGCCTGCAACACTTGTTGGCTCGTCTATCCATAGATCCATCTGTCCAAGCGTGATTTTCGGACCAACAGGTTCTTAACACAATATTCTGCGCGAGACTATCCTTCCTATTTGAACCCAAAACACATATAACCTTACATAGGATTCTATACCCTTAACCAAATTAAACAAAAATGATTTCCAACTCAAAATTAGATCTTATATATAAACATTTAGTTTAAAAAAGACACAGGAAGGAAGTTACACTTTGTGAGATACGATCGTATATGAGTCGACCGACAAGGTTTCATCTGGGACAAAAACCCCAGATCGTATAAAAACATACATGGTTTTTATATTCATTAACCCATAATAATTTAGCCCATACTTGGACTTTTAAAGAAAAATAATAGCGCAAGATCTCACACCAAATTTCCCGAAAATGGAGAATTAACGTGAGACCGTTTATATGTCGTCAATCTGCAGAACATAGACAATGAGTCTTATAACCCAAATGGGATTAATCCCAAATGGAAATTTTCTATTTAGACCAAGAAAATGACTAGGTTAACCCAAAACCCATACTAGCCACAAGATCTTCATACAAGACAGAAAATGTTTATCTATGTATATATAATAATTTATTGAATATTTGAATATATATCCTATATATAAAGGATTTAAATACATATTTATACTTTACACCCGAATGGATTTTCATTCAAATAAACAAGGAAAACATATGTACGAACATGCAATCCACAAACACCCAAGTCATTTTTTTCATTAACCATTAACAATAATTCCTACCCACTCCTTTATACAAAGAATTCGAGTTCATAAGGGAAAACATGTATTACAAAGATTACATCAAGAAAATATTATAACGAATAAACCATGAAGAAGTAGAAAATAAAATTTCATGCACTGGTAAATGGTGTTTAAAACTCTTCATTCAAAACAACAACATCCCATATCAAGCATCTATTCCTTGAGTTCAACCCCAAATAACCCTCTTTCCGTGGATTAAAAACGGGTTTAAAACTTCCATGCACCGCAAAATACCAACATAAAAATAAAAAAGAGGCCGAGAATAACCCCACAATTATCTCAACCACTACCACCAAAAACCCCATGCATATATTTTCTCAAAGAGGAGCTCGAATGGTGGAAGAGCTCGAAGTTGCATAAGAGTAATAAAATGAATTTTAAGCATGCTAGCTTAATAGCTTCTCAAGAAAGATTTGATCTTTTTAGGATTGTAGATGCATTAATTACATTAAGTTCTTGGCATGCCACCTTGTGGATGCTTTTAAATTTACAATCAACTTCCCTCTATAATTAGCATCCAAATGTTATTTATTTAAAATATCCATCAACATTAGTAATATGCATGGGTCATAAAGTGACCATTTAATAACAATCATCAAGGTTATCCACTCGAATATGGTTTCTAACCCCTAAGGTAACCAATAATCAAATTCCCCTTATTCATTTAAAAATATGCTTTGAAACATGGTGATATTCAACACTAATCGTAACTTGCCCATGTTATGGTGTTAGACCATCAAAATTATTTATTTATTATTTGGGTCCACAAAGCAATCTAGTTTGTTAAACCCATAGTGTCACAAACCTCGAAACTATTGGCATTGGATATGAAGTATGGTCTAAGTCTATATAATGAACTATATGAATTTCCTCACAACCTATTTTAAATCATTTTATCAAGAATTATGGTGAAATTCCTTGAAATTTATCAACCCACGATCATTTACCATAGCATAAACTTGGCATAACAATGTCGTTTTTATAGAGTCATTATCAACAGTGAACTAGGTTCTAGTTATTCCTAATGAAGGATGACCAAGTTAAACACTCTATTATCATACAATAAGACAGATCAATTAAACAATCATATTTCAACACCTTCATTTTCACATTATGAATGATATATTTCAAGTGTGTGAAATTTCAACCATATTCTTCAAATCATGACTTCCAACAAGAAAAGTAAGGCATCAATATCAATGTCGATATATGAACTAAACAATCCATCATGTAATTATAAACTTAAGCAAAGCAAGTAACTCATAACACACCACATAAGTAGGGTGTTCTTCACTATTCACTTCAGTTATATAATTCTAACAAAGTACATCATGCACTTAAATCATCGTACACAACCAAGCAATTACATACAATCATCAAATTATAATAGAGATATGTCATGAATGCTAAGCACTTTACAAATGTTGGGCAATGAGCATTGTTGTGTGGTTACGCATATAACTATGTGTATGTGTGTATACTCTTTTTAAGATATAAATGTGTGTGGGTAGCTATATACTCAGCTACACAATAGGGTTCACTCCCCCACCTTCGTAAAGCATTCACCATATATGACTTATTCTTTTAGCTACGTTGAGTGAAATTGAAGGATATGGTAGGTGAGATTTTCTATCATTCTTAGGCATGGTGGTGAGTATTGAAAAATGTGCATACATGATAGACTGAGAGTTTGAATAGTAAGAATTTCCTTTAAGTACATTTTTTTATTTGTGTGTTGTTAAATTGGTTGTGTATGAGTATTTTCTTAGGCATCTATATTATATTGTAGCAAGTTGTTGTTCAAGGATACTAACAAACCCAATTTTTTTGGAAAGGGAAAGATATTTTTCTTTAAAGGAATAATGGAACTTAAAATGGATTTTATGGAGGGTGTGAAGACTAGTATTGTGTGAATCAACTATGATATCTTAATGCTTCTAGTGCATGAATCTAGTTTTGAGTAGAAAATGTGCAAGAGTTAAAGTGAATAGGCTAGGTGAAAGGGATGAATTCATTCATTTGAAGGTGTATTCAATTTGCAAAGGTGTGTATTATTTTCTCAACATTAATGTTAGGATCCAAAAATAATCCAACTTGAGACAAATACTATCTAAGAAGTATGGGCCATTAATGGGTAGGAAAAGTTGGTCTTTACTATAGTTAACTATCAAAATTGGTTTGTTTGAACATGTAAAGTTGTTTCATGGATTATATTTTCATTGTGTTAATTTCCTCAAGATAGCATAGGTCTTCTTAATATTTAATAATCGATGACCATTCAAAAACAAGCAAGAAACAACCATTTTTACCTCCTTAGGCTCTTACAGAGTCTAATAAACCTTGCAACTAGGGTTTTGAGGAAAGAATTTTGTATAAATCGAAAATGAACCATTAAAATTTCCTAAATTTAGGAAGATACCTCTATCTTAGGGTCACCAAAATTATTTTGAAAGTTTTGGGTGGTTTTACTTAGTCTTAATAGATGTTTCTTATTCATTCAGGAGACCTTATTGAGCAGGTTAAACAATAAAAGAAGTATAATTTTCCTTAATTTGTAAATCCTAAAACATCTAAAGACAACTCAAGAAGGATATTAGGTGATGAAAAACTCTAATGGTTTGTTTTGAAAATTATTACAAGGTAATATTTACTTGACATAGTTCAAACATCAGGGCTATAAAGATTTCAACTAACTAAGGAGAGGTTATAAAGGGAAAGGCATTTACTCATAGAATTGGAGATCAAATTTTTCATACCCATCACTTATAAAAGGGTGTTTTGACCTGATATTAGTTTGTAAGGAAAACCTATGGATTGGTCCAACCATAAATTGGCTATGGGCTTAGTTCTTATGCACTTCAATGGGAAATTTGTTGAAGATAGATGAGTTTAAGAGTTTTGAGTGTCTTTGATTAGATTGATGGTTGAGATATCTTAGTTTTGGGTCTAAGGACATGAGTGAGTATTTAATGAAAATAAGGGTAACAATATCATAGTGGGTATTTTTTAAGTTTCTTTTATTAAAGGTTAAGAGCTAGTGGAAGCTACAAAGGACTGTGTGAGCTAAAACAAGGAAGAGGTTTCAATCCTTGACAAGAGGAAAGAACTAAGATGAGGAAGGAAACTTGGAGAAAGAGTGACATGCATGGTAAGTGGCTATATTTTACAAGCTTTGTGTGAGGATAAGACACCAATCTTGTTTACTAGAGTGATCAAGGATAGTTTTGCCAAAAGTGAGGTAAGTGTGGATTCTTGTTGCTTGGTTCCAATTTACTAAATGATTAAGCATAGATTAAGTTTTACTAACATATTAGATGTTTTATGCAATCTATAATTAGGGCTTAAACTAATATTTAGTAAGGAAAAGTAGTTTTGAGGATGTAAGATTAAGTAAGGAGTTATGTTGAGTGTTTTGGAGGTATAACTGAGATTGCATATAAACAAATAATCCATTGAATGCGGTTTTGAATCTAGGATATGAATCTGGATTCCTTGAACAAATGAGAGTCACCCTCATGTGAATTTTGACCTAATGATATGTGGGTCAATTCATATTATAATGGAGTCATTTTCTTAATGGGATTTATATTCTTACGGTGAGAAACATCTACATATTAGTTTCTGATGCACCCCAAGAAGAAGAAGGAAGTTTTCTTGGCTTTCTTCCTCCACTTGGATTTCAATATTTTTGTGATAGCTCCAATTTTAGGGATTACAATATGTTGTGTTTTTCTTGGTTCACTTTCAAGTAATTCTTGAATCCATGGGAATGGCTCTTTAGGATTTGACATGACATTGGTTGTTGGGGGAATTTTAGGATTTTGATGTAGGATCACTTCTTATTTGTTTTAATAAATATATGCCATTGGGAAGATATACTCGGATGCGCTTGAAGAGAAGGAGGTTGTGATGGATCACTTTTGCTTGACTCACAAGGCTCACTTTTATTTTCCTCTCACAGGGATGATGATGGGTTCAAGGCACACTATTTCAAAAATTTCTTAAGAGAGTTTCTCATTTTAGTTATGATCACCATAACATAATTTGATGAATCATTGGTTCCAATAGGGTACTTTATTCTTTTCAAATTCTCGTGCAACCGCACAATGTCCCTGACTTTCACTTGTTGTGTCTCTATATGCTCTATCATGCTTCTTGACACAATTTTGATCAGAATGATGCTTTAGGATCCTTTTAGAGAGTTAATTTCCTTTTTGATCTAAAAGAAAACTTTACAACCATATGAGGAATGAAAAAATTAGTGAGATGAGTGAAAATGGAGCCAATAATAATTTTCTCCACTAAAAATGAAAACTTTCTATTTTTGTAAGTGGGAACCGGGAGCTATTATTTTAGGAATTTTTACTTTTTCTCAAATTTTTCTTCTAAACCTATTATCATGCATAATTTACCTACATTGATGATGCTTTACCATTTTTATGAATTTTATATACTTACCAAGTTGCTTTCTTAGAACTCATTGTTTTGGGAAAATTACATGTTTACCTTTCTTGTTGTTTTGCATCGTTTCAATGTTCTTAAGTGACCTGGAGCTTGATGTTTTAAGAGAATTACTATTTTTAGTAGGTCACTTTACAAAGAAATTTCTATTTTTATAAACTATTCATATTGGTTTTGGTTTGTAATGAAATCACTATTGTTGGATTCGCCTCTACACTAGGATCTTGTCTCAATTTTCATTTTGCTTCTTTCGCTGGAACTCTTACCAATAAAAATGAAAATTTTAGATGGAGGGTTATAGGTTTTATAATATATAAAACTATGTAATCATATATTATGAAGCTTCATTTATCACAAATTCACATGAGAGTAGAGCAATTAGTGAAAATCTCGAAATGTAATCGGATTTCGGATGAAGAGTTATGAGGAAATCTCCAATTCCATGGTCATGGTTGTTCTTGAATGTGGTTGGTAGAACCTCTATTGTATTTTTATGTTATATGGATTTTTTTAGCATCAATAATGGGTTAGGTTTCTAATCGTGAAAATAAAATTAACTTAGAACAAGCTAACTTTGTTTTATGTCTTCTTGGTAACTAGTTTAACCATGGTTGAATGACAGTGAGTGTGGGTTAAAAGATGGGTTTAATGGTTGGTGGGGGTGGTGATAATTTTTACCTTATATACCCTTGGTGAAATGGAAAATATGGACATAAATGAGTGTTTGGAGAAATATTGTGCCAAGTTTTGCCATCAAATGTAACGTGAGGATGATAGAAAAATCACAAAGCACCCGGGTTGAAAACAAGTCA
The DNA here is from genome assembly GCA_018340775.1 of Taxus wallichiana var. yunnanensis. Classification (NCBI taxonomy): domain Eukaryota; kingdom Viridiplantae; phylum Streptophyta; class Pinopsida; order Cupressales; family Taxaceae; genus Taxus; species Taxus wallichiana. The sequence continues at coordinate 4,838,115 of CM031238.1, forward strand.
TGTGGAGAACCACAAAGGGGGTTGGTGGGGATGGAACTCATATTTTTACCTTATTTAAAATTAAAAGAGAGACATAAATTCTATCTTGGAGCAATATGTTTTCAAGTGGCACGATTTGGTACAATGTAAGGAAGATCAACTTAGCCGATTAAGCCCCTCTACAAAGTGAGAGGGTCATATGAGTGACCAAAGAGGGGGATAGTGGTGGGTTCTCATTTTTTCCCCATTTTCCCCTTGTAAAATGTATAATATGGGGAAAAAGGAGTTCCAGGAGAAAAATCATGACATGTGGTAGTGAGAAAATTGGCTAATTGTGGGATCAACAAACTTTGCAGACTAGTGAATACTTGAAAACCATGTTCCCGGACCTTGGAGAGGTCATTTCAAGTGAAATTTTATATTATGATGACTCTAAGAAACATTAAAAGTTAAATGAAATAGGTTTCATAACATAATTTTTCCTTCAACTCCAAAAATGGCCCTTTTTTATCGGGACAACGAGGTGCACCTATCAAATTTGAATTGTCTGAGATATTCTTAAATATTGTGAAAAATATTGTTGGCATGTTGAGTACATGTGTTTTCATTGATGTAACAGCTCATTAATGACAAATAGGATGATATAAGTATGCTATAAGGTTCTTTACATGATTATGACATGGATATTTAGGTGGTTTCATGATTGCTGAGTGGATTCAATGATTGGCTTGGTCTAGCAAGCCTAATCAGGTGACCTAGCTAGCTTAGGTGATAGATCATGGTAGATGGAGATACATTGTGAATTTATAATCATGATATAGGTTTTAATAAAATTTTAGTATAATTTTAAGACACTCACATGAGTTTCAGAGTGCAGTAGAGGTTGAATACCTAGTTTTAAGTGCTCCTATAGACCTAGTTTAGGTGTTTAGATGCCAAATGAAGCATGAGAATGAGGTATATATCCATGTGAGCTCATGGAGGAATACAGGGGTGTCATACATATTGTCTTAGGTGTTAGGGCCTTTTGGATAGGTTTCATGATGAGGTATGAGGTTCTTCTATTATGACCTAGCTTAAACCATGCAAAACCCTAAGGGATAGTCATGCAAATGAGATGGGATATGAATATGCAGACCTATTTGAGATATTTTTATGATTTGAGATGGTGAAAAGGGGTGTAATAGATGTGTGACAAAATTCCAAGTCATTATGAAGAATATTTTGCAAGTTATGATGTTTTAGGTGAAACAAGGTCCAAGAAAGGGCAATTTCCAGCTCAATTAAAACTTTTAATGCTCGTTGTGTATTGTGTGATTTTCATGGGATATTTTTTATTTCAAGTATTTTTTTCACATTTAAATAATATAATTTAACAAAAAAATTAGGTCATTTCATCATCAAATTTTATGAACGAATGTTAAGAAGGTAAACTACTTTTTGTGAGTTTGAAACCCTAGGTCAAGAGCGATGGAGAAGATATTCATGGTAAGTTCCCAAAATTTATTTTTATTTCTAGTATGATTATTTTATGTTGTATAGTACCCTTCTATATTTCCATAAAGGTATTATAGAGCATTTCATGATTTTGGACCGCATTCAAACAGAAAGTTTATGAATATGTTCAAGTTGAGGAAAAGTTGTCCAAAGGAGGTATGAAATAAATTGACATTGTTTTTATCCTGGGAGATTTAATTGATGTCCATGATTTTTTCATATCATTGTTGAGGTCCTAGAGGGAAAAGTGTTCCCTTTTTATGAATACTAAGCCTTATGACCAAAAGGGCGAGTTTCGCAGCAATTGCAAAGATTGGCATGGTTTAAGGCCTTCCACTTGGATTTAGAAGGAAATTTAAGATGTTATGGAAATTATATTTAGATTTATTTCCAATGGTATAATTTTTTCTCTTATGATGATATTTAATAGGTCATTCAACTCATTTTGTGAAGAATAAGGTTGATTATTTTTCACGATAGGGTTTCTCTGGCTGAAAGATTGAGGTAGAAGTCCCATGTTTTTTATTGGTTGATGCTTTCTATCAGTTGAAGAGTGAGGATGAATTTTGTCCCTATTTAATTAATTTTTAATTCATGAAAATGATATAAAGGGTCCAAACTAGTTGAGTTTCCAAAATTGATTTTTAGTTTTGTGAAGAGGAAAGTGAGTGTGGTTTGCATGTATGGATGTTTCATGAGATATAGAAAGAATTTATGTGATATAAATTTTAGTTTATTTGAAATAACTGGCTACATTCCATATTTGAGATGTTCTTGGGTGATCTAGAGCATGATAGGTGAATATTGGTTCCTAGAAACAACTGTTTTGAGAAGGATATGAGCCTTCTTGATAGTATTATGAATAATTTGATTGGTGCAAGATAATGTGCGACCATGGATGATGTTTTTATGTCATATTTTACATGTTTGAGGCCTTTAGAGGCTTTACTAATCATTTTCATGATGTTTTTGGTATTTGATGATTTAGGTTATGGGGTTTTCATCCATTTTGGGCTTGTTTTTTTAATTTTAGAGCATGGTTGACCTACTTGGGTCCATTTCATGAATGTGTATGAGTTTATTGTTATGGTTTTTGGTTTTTTCTAACTCCTTATGAAGGACCGACCTACCTTATGTTTTTGAACTGAGAAGGGTATACAACAAGATTTTGGGTTCAAACTTGAACTAGTTGTGTGAGATGGAAAACTCGTGACCTACATGAGAGTGTGAAATATGTTCAAGGAATAAAGAGAGAGCTGAAAATGTGTTTAAAAATATGAAGTATGTTAGAGATATTTAATGCAATGGTTTGAATCCAAATCATTCAATGGAAGAAAAATAATAGAGTGAGTTGAATGAATAAGGGTTTATAGAGTGTTTAAAGGTATGTGTGCTTAATTTGTGATCTCCATTATTTGTGGTAGAAACATTACATCAAATATCTTCATCCAAAGGTGTTTTAGTTGGTGTTTTAACATATTATGTGGATGTAGCCTCCTTGTGGATTTGGTGCATCACTAAATTAGGGTTATTGCTCCTTGTAGGGTTGGTGTTATACTAAACAAGGGTTTAGTGCTCCTTGTGGGGTTGGTGCCTCACTAAATCAAGGATTGAGGCTCCTTGTGAAATTGGTTCTTCACTAAATTTCTTTTCTTTGTGTAATATAAGCATGGTTTTAGTGGTTTTTCTTCCCTTGATGGATTCTTACTTATATTATGTGTTCTTTTATCTCTTTTATGATTATGCTCATTTGATTGAATGTTAAGCACACATTAATGAATGGTTTATGGTTTGAGTAAAAAATATGACTTATTTAAAGTTTTTAATGATTAATTCATCCCAGTCCATTATGCTTCTAAAAATATGATTCTTCCACCATGAAGAGGATTATCTCATATTTATTTTCCTTATAAATCCTTTTGGAGATCTGAGAATCATCCTGGAGAACCTCATGTTTATATTTTTACCATTCATTCCTTGCACTGAAACCCCACTTTTGTACAAACTATCCTTAAACCACCAAGTGTTCCCTAAAATTTCTTAAACCACTTCCAACACCTTCAAGACTCTTCAATACCACCTCCGGATGATTATTATCTTTTGGAACCTTCCCGAAGGATGCACACTTATCTTGAAATGGCCAATATTGGCCTTCTTGAGCCTATCAAAGAGCTAGTCTTCTATTTTACTTTAATGAATGGAATGAGTTGACCTTAAAACATAAATTTTATCATTTAAACATTCTTATAAAATATATTGGGAGTACATGCAAGGTCAATTTGATTGTAAAAATGAGACTTATTGACCAGAGAGAGTTTAAGGAATATTTGGAAGAATGTTTTCACATTTTTCTTAGTTGTCATGGCTCAAGTTTTGAAATTTTAGGCTAGCAAAAATGAATGAAAACAATAAGCTTCCATAGGTTAAACATTCACATTAAGGCCAACATGGGAATATGAAATGGAATGCATAAGGTATTAGAATTGGAAAAAGATTTGGTATATGGATTATTCCAAGACCATACAATTTGGCTAGGACCATACTCCAATATGGCCCTTAGTTCTATAGTTATGCACAAGTAATTAGTGATGTAATAGCTAAATTTCAAAAATGATGTTTGGGGGTTAATTATTTCTTTAGTTAATTAATATTCTTTAGATGAATGACATATCAATGTGCAAAGATGTGAATGTCAAGATATATGTGTATATATACACATTTATTGGGATAATAATATGAACATTTTTCTTAGGACAAGAGCAAAGACAAACTTGCCATGCAAAAGGATAAGTTAACAAATTTGAGTGTCTACAAAAAAATTAACTATACCAATGAGAGAATCAAGTGGATGACTATATGTAAATGAAAGAGGTTATTCCTTAATATCATAATTTACCTTTTGGTTCATCTTAGATTCATAAGTATGATGATTAGGAATTGGTTCATTAAATATCTTGATTTGAGGATTCTCACCGACTTTCAGCTTAGATTTCTTTTGAGTAGAAATTATTTCAATAACATTGGTATGAATTATATTTTGAATAACATGACTAATCTTGTAAACTTTTATAAGTTGAATTCCCAACACATCTATGATAATTATAAAATGTATAAGCATTGAATATTTATCTTGAGGATTTCTTGTATCAACCTTAGTAAGTGGAGGGAGAGATGCAAGGTTACATACAAGTAAATATTTTAAGATCTCATGTGGTGAGAAAGGAAATTGTGTGAATTTCCTTCAAGAGGGAGATTGAAACTATATATTTATAGGTTGAGATATAGCATTAATCATTATTTAACTTGAATTTTATTTATCATCATTTTTCCTATGTAATTATATTTTCCTTGGAACTTAGCTATAGATGGGTAGACGTTTGTTCAATTTTGGGAGCTTGACCTCTCATTATTTTAAATTATGATGGTACATTAAAGGACCAAAATTGTTAAACATGACATATTATTGCAAGGTATATAATATAATCTAAGTAAATAGATAATCAAGTTCATTCTACACAATTATATTTCTCATTATAATAATCATCATCTTATGGAGCAAGATATAGTCACTAATTGGTTTATTAGATCCTTGTTGAATTTTATCCATTTGAGTATAGGAAACCTTATCACCAATTTTAATAAATAATTGTGTGATAAATTGATTATTCAATGGATTGAATTCCTCATGAGATTAAATAATTAGGTCATAGAGCTATTGTAAAGCATAATCTTTAAGACTTATAGGGAAAATATTGGTGAGACGTTTATCATTGTAAGCATAATATAAGAAAGAAGCATGAAAAGAGTGAAGATGTTTCTTAGGATCACCTTTACCCTAATTAATATGAAGTTTAGGGGCACAAACTCTAATGGAAAAGGATAATATGTCACCTTAGGTATAAGTGGATTTTGAATTAATTGATTATAATCTATACTAAAATCTATAAACACACCCCTATATAATTACAACACCTTAGTTCACAAATCATGAATGATATACTAAACGTAACATGTAATAGAGGAAGAATGAAAGGGAACATAGGTGTGCACAATAATTGTAGGAATAGTGGTAGAAGTTGGGATAGTCATTGTAGCTTGCTAAAGGGTTATATTAGATGCCCCCTCATTAGGACTAGATTTACGCATGATAGGTGTGGAAATAGTAGATGTAGCAATAGGAAATATAAGAGTAATATCCTAAAAAGGAGGCTCTTCATGAGATTATTTTGATTTACCATCACAGAAGCCTTAGAGGAAAGAAGCATATGAATAATCCTATAAATGCTAAATGGACACTAATCAAGGTCCTACCAAAAAATATAATACTTGAACCTAGTCATTATCAACACGATTAAGCACATTAGGATGATTTCATGGAATTCCTTATGGATTTTTATACCCTAATTATATTTCCTAACAAATAATGTATAAGGATTATAAACAAGTATAATGTACTAATCTAATTAACTTCCAACTCTAATTATTAATGACATGAATAATGCATTCCAACTTAAATTATACTAAGAAATTAATAGATGATAAGTGAATTGTTTAAAATACAAGAAGGGAAATAGAGAAAATTATCTTGTTTATGAATATTTTGGAATGATTTGGATGTGACATGTAGTGAGATCAGGTAATATGGAACTTTAGATTCTATATAGAATATTATAGAGTTAGAGAAATTGCATTTTTATGATCGTACATGATATGTATGGTCCAAGACAAGGAATATATGATCTTAAACCAAAAGATAGTTGAGATTTAAATATTTATAGGTGCTTAGCTTGTTTGGAAATGGAATTTGTTGTGTGTCTCTCTTATTCACACAACCTCAAGATAACCTTTAATGATCTGCAAAAAGTATAAACCCTAACAATATATAGAACCCTTCATCAAATCATTAGAAAACCAAAGGATAAAAACATGTGTGTTTACGTTGAGGCTGGACCACCCAAGGTAGTCAAACTCCCAACTACTTAACCAATTCCATTGTTGCACTACATGTCCTCGATGTGTAATCAAGACTCATGTAGTTCTTCTAGGTATTTATGCAAGTGTGTAAAGATAACCAACTCCCTAAGTGTTCCTTATGTCTCTTGACACCACGATAGTGGGATAACTATGTATTATATAATGTACCTAGCATGGTAGTAGTGAGATGTGGTGTGACTCATCTATGTGACCTAACCCTTGTGTAATTATTAGAATGAATTTTCTCTTACTTAGGACATGGATTTATGATTTTTACATGCTTGTAGATGGATGAAGCTAGACTCCATGACCTGGTTGAATATTTTATACATATAGTAGGGACTTCCCTAGATGGCATGTAGCTAATTTGAGAATATTTAGAAACTTTTTGAGTGATTTTAGAATTATGTTTATAATATGATGTTGTAAGAATGGCATGTGATTTATAATGTGATAATTACTTGCTTAATTAGTCTTCTACAACCAAGATATTATGATAAGGCCAACCTTGGGAAGATGAAATTCCCTATAGAATGATTTATCATCAAAAGTATAGTTATTGATTAAGAAGGGGTGGAACTATACATGTCACCCAAGATCAGACCCCACATCAAAACCCTTCCGTATGGTATTTAATAGGATATATAAATTCATAAAATAAAATTTATGCAAATAATATCATATGTTTTATGTCTCTTTGATTGAATAATGTTTTCAAATATATCAACATATCATGGTGTAAAGATAATTAAGTTGTAGAATGGCTAGAGAGATGATGAGATTGGATTTTGAATATGGGAATTTTTCTTGACAATAGGACAAGTTCAAACTTGGCATTACACAATTACAAGTTACTATATTTTAGTTTCCACTTCCCCTTCAATCATATAATTGAAAATTGGGTGTTTAAACTAAAAACATACATGAGTCTGCATACACACTTTACCTTCACTTGAAGGGAATCCGTGATGTGTTGGTGTTAGCATGCTCTATGATGAAACCTAAAACACAATATGTAGTCAAAATCTATGATATAAATTGAAATTTGACTCAAAATATAGGTATCTCATTGTAGTTTTGCATCATTGCAAAAAAATATGCAAAGGAGATGAAAAACATGGTAAAATTACACCTGTTTATTTTGTAGAGGTTGAAGCTCCCATTGTTGTTCATAATTTTAGAGTTGGAATGTACTCTAGAGATATCGAGGAATAAGATCGATTAGTCCCCAATGTTATTACATAATAAATAATAAATGAGGAAGTATTAAACTATAAAGAACCCATGTGCTTTGATGCCTTCCCCATTTGAGAGTGTGAAAATAGAAGAGAAAATATTAGTCTATAAAGATCATATTTTTGCTTCATGCTTTTATTTTTATAATATTGTGAGATAAGGGTAAATATCATTCTATGAAGCTCCCAGTATTGCTTTGAATCTTTTCACTAAACCCACAAACCACACCAATGTAGATAAATCTAGGCCCAATTCATTCAATATACCTTAGATAGAATGATCCATGTCATACTCCCATAAGGTGTTACTATGCATGAATTGATTATTTAGAATTATAAAAAAATGTGAGGAGATGGAGTCACATGCCTCCAAACCCATTATATAACTATATTTGAAATATCACTATGAAGAAGAAATTAAATAGTCATGTCCTTGTAACCTATTATAAATTGTGTAACATATATATGTGTCTCATGAAAGAAATCATGTAAATGTCTCAGTAGAATTTGTAACAACTTGAATTTTGAGTGAAATTAACCTCTATCTAGGAACATATAGAGAGGTCAAGACTATAACATGTTCTTGACTGTATTATATGGTGTTGACCATTTTTGAATTATGTTATGTTTCAATATGTGTGATCTTTTCTAAGGATTTGATCCCTCCATGAATATTTTCATATATCATGTAATTTGTTTGTATTTATAGAAATACCTTGTTGAATGTACCCTATTTTTAGGTGTGTGTCATAAAACATTTGAGCACATGGCTCAAAATAATATATGTGTACCCATGTAAAATATTTTTAATAATATGTAGCAAGATGTAGAAAGCTAAAGTGGTGGCCCCATTGAGAATTTATACCTTCCAAAAAGGGGTTGCATGTGGTGGAAACCATGGCATGGGGAAAAAACAACATGCGCAACAAGAAACAAGTAATAATACATGTGTGAAGCAACTAATAACATCAAATAATAAATGCAATCATTTCCTACTCCATATTAAAAAAAAGTGTAATATGTCATAAGACATAGAAAAGAAATCAATGTAATTATCAATGTAAAATTGAAACAAAAAGTAATAGAAATATCAATGTGTAATCAAGTAAGAAAAATAATCTAAAAGCATAGTCGGATATAGGTTTGCAACTATAAACATGGGGCACCCATGGTGTCACAAGATAGTCATAGTATAAGGAGCAGTGTGCCATAATCATATAAACAAGTGCATACATGCAAAGTAGGCATAGAGCCAAAAATTTGGGACGCCCACGGTGTCACAAGGAAAACAAGGTCGTTAGTTCATATACAAGCAAAAATTCATAACATCATAATTGAATAAATACATGTAGTAAGAAATCAAGGAATGCATCTATATAAAAAAGTAGTGACAATAGTATAGAAAACATGTGTAACAACTAGTAATAGTAACAATACCAATACTAATTATAAGTTAACATTGCACAAGACATATGTGTTAGTTACATAGATCCAATAGCTATCAATAAACATTATGTATATAAATAAGTAATATGAGGAAGGTGTAAAGTAACATGTAATGAAACAAAATCACTTGTAAAGTGTGGAGGGATTACCCTAAGAGAGAAGCATAAGGGACCAAGTGAACTCCTATCATTTTGTAACAATTTGTGAGTGTCATGCATAAAGTTCAAAATACCTTAGGAATGCATGTATTCAAAGAAAAAAATATGATATGTATCAAATCATTGTAATCAACATAATATATAAATGAACAAGATAGTCAAATAAACTATAACATGTCTGAATTTTGTATTTTTGAAATCGTATTTGATTATTTTTGTATTATGTGATTATTTCAAAAAAATTAGTGTATTAAAAATGATTAACTAAAATTAACTAAACTAATGTAGTATGGGGATAGTTAATCTAATCTATGAACAGTTGTAATAAAGTAAATAAATGCAGTATAGAAAGTATGTAAATGATCTAAACAACTATGCAAAAGTAAATGCTAACCCTAATGTGCAAGAGAGAAGAGGAAAGAACTTAGTTGAATAACAGATGCTCATGGGAATGTGTGGCGGTGATGCCAGGAAAATCAGAATCGGGAGCAAATGTGCAGGAGTCCCGAAAAGGATGAATCTAGATGATCTAGCTAGGATTGGAGTGCTTGGGGAGGGACTTAGGCACCCTAGTCTGTAAAAATGCTCTGAAACTAATCTTCACATGGCTTAGAGGTGATCTGAAACCCTCATTTCCTGTCACATCAAGTTTTTTTTCCTGTACCGATGTCGCCACTAATCCAAGATGATGAGAAGACTTACAAAAGACAAAAGAAGTATCAAGACCCTACAAAACTATATGTAAATGAATGGGTCGACTACCACAACTGCCACAATAGTGGGATTACTAAGTGTTGCACTACATTTCAGACCCAAATGTAGTTTTGGTGAGTGTGTGCATAATGTGCCCTAGGTGGTCTTGTGCAGTCACACTTTTTAAAGTAGAGAGAAATAGCTAAATGTAGAAAATTTAATAGCATGTGTGCATGGAATAGAATAGAATCCCTCCCCTATGAAGTGTGATGCGAGATGTCCTATCCTTATGCCTTGATGATGGAGTTGTTGGTGATTGGTTTTAACCTCACCCCTTTCGGACCAAATTTTTTCAGTCTGCATGGTTTGAAATAATCTTTGTCTTCCTGTGTGGATGCATGAAGTTTTATATTTATCAGGTTGTTGTCGTTAAACATTTCTCTATGGGCGTGAATCACGTTGAGCTCTGTGTTGGTTGCAGTTTCTCTTTCCATGCGTACCTGTTGGTTGTTTGGTCATAGATGACGGGTTTTCCCTTTTTTTATTTTCCATGATCATGCCTTCTTTGTTATTTTTTCCCAAGCATCCGCAGACATGTGGTCATCTTTAATTGGACGTAGCACGAGGGTCTATTTGGTGAACTTGTCACTTTTGTTACATTTGTAAAAAATGCCAAATTGGTCCCGTGGCTCTTGATAATTTCTAATTGGCTATTCAAAAATATGAAGCGACAAAGAAAAATTCTTACTTTGACCCCGAATATGTACACATGTCATAAGACGAGTGGTTATGGGAAGGCATTATGGTGAAAGACGTAAAAGTGTAAAAGGAATGCCTAGAGCCCGCAAATGGACACGTGGCCATTTTTAAGTTAAAAGTGGGGAGGTGGGTCGTCGGAGGACTTTGGAACTTTTAGCCTTGTTTTGAAAAAAGGAGTAAGGTATAAAAGTGAAGCGCGACCACATAAGTTCCTAGAAAGCCACGTGTTAAACCTATATTGAAAGCGGGTGGGCGGGCTAGAATGTTTAAAAGTACACAATTCCTCTTAGTGGCATAAAATTCAAAAGGCCCCCAGTGCCCACCTCAACTAAGATATTTTCCATGTGGACGGCCCAATTTTGAAATTACAAAAAAAGAGTTAACGGTGTAAAGTAATGCATTTAATTCTACCACCATTAATGCTCCTATTGTAAACAAAGGACCTTGGGGATGCAAATATATTCATATTTTATTGCTAATTTGATGATATTTCATCATTTTTTATTTTTATTTTGGATAGATAATAATTTGGAAAAGGCTCCAAAGGACCATTTACAAGAAAGATATTACAATACAATCCAGAGACTAGTCAAAATATCTATCAAAAAAACCAAGACAAAAAAACCCCAGCAGGATCAACAAGACCATTGATCCAGACGATTAAAACCCTATCAAGAAGAAGGTTGCAAAAAGGCCTAAATATTTCTGGTTCTAGTACGAAGAGCTCAACCCCACTCCAACCTCTCCACCAGTACCTGCAAAATGTTTCCTTTTACTATTTACTTCCACCACTAAGCCTTGAAGGGTATCCACCCTGTTCTCCAAAGATCTGATCTCCCCATTTGACCATTGCATACCCCTAAGCAGATTCCTATTCTGAGCTTTCACTTGGGTAACAGACTTCTTCCAAGGCTTCCACTTTGCTTGCAAGAAAGACAAAACCGTATCCTTCTCCCCTTCTTCATCCGCCTCACCAGAAAGATCCTACAAAGCCGACACCGCATTCAGCTCCTTCATAGCCCTTTCCTTCATTTTAAACAACTTTGCATGATCAACCAAAGGAATATGATCTTCCCAGTCACTTTCCATATGCGTACTAACCCCCTTTGTGTTCAAAATAGGCTTACCCACTCTAACCAACAAGTAAAATTAAACCTTGATGTAAAATCAAGCCATCTTTCTTCTCTTTGAATTTTTTAACCGAGCCACTCAGAGAATTAAAAAGATAAAAGGGAATACTAATCTTACGGTTCCTTCGAAGTGGTTAAGCAACGTAAAATGCTGAGAGTGAACCTTCCTATATCTACCATCAAGAGTAATATACTTCATAAGATGAAAACAAACCTCTGCCCCGACCTGAAAAGAACTACGAGCTATGCCATCTTCCATAAAACATATTCTTTCATCATCCCCCAAAAATATCTTGACTTCCTCCTGTAGGTGAGATCTATCCTTGTAAACCTTAATGCCATCACAATCCATATTAGCAACCTTACTAATTAAATCTTCTGAGACCAGAAAACTGACTCCTCTCATCTCAACCAGACCATTCTTCCAGGCGAGGGAAAATTCCCGAGAAATGACCTCATCATAACCCTTCAACCTTTGAATGAAAGATGAAATACCACCCACTTTGAATAGTTCCCAGATAAAAGCATCCCTTTCTAGGTTAGAAGACGACGACGGCTCTACCCTTACTCTGGCTCCCCCCATCTTCCCCTGTCTGTAAAAAAGAACTGCTGAATTTTTCCAAACCTCCCAAACTATCGATTTAAATGGCGCTTCTCCCCCATGGCACCCCAAAAAATGATTAGGAAAACTAAATACACCCGTAATGAAAATATTTCCCAATCTCAGCACTCCCATTCTCACGCTCAAGATCTCCTTTCTTCATTGAGTTTGTCCTTTGTCCTTATCGGTAACCCTTCCTCCTCCCTCCACCAATTTTTATGATTACTTAAAATTCCCACATTTGCTAAAGTATCCGCACATCCATTTGCCTCCCTATACACGTGCTGAAACAAAATAATTTCAAAATTTGAGATTATAGTTTTTGCATCCTTAATAATGGGATCTATATTAATGTGATGTCTAGCCTTACCATTCATCACATTAATTATATATTGAGAATCTCCTTCCACATAGAGCTTCTTGATATATAAGGAATTCACCCATTTTAACCCAATTAACATTGCATAGGCTTTAGCATAATTGTTAGATTTATTACCTATAGCCTCCGCATAAGCAACCTCCATTTTACCAACATCATTTCTGATAATTCCACCTACCGCAGCTAACCCCAAACTCCCCTTCACAGCTCCATCAAAGTTAAGCTTCATACACCCTTCAGGAGGAGTAGACCATTTTGCATTTCTTCTCTCCATAGTTTTTACCATGGAAGAATTCTTCACTCTCATTCCAAAGGAGTGAATAATTTCCTGCTCATGGTAAGGTAGAACCCCTTTCTCCTTAATTTTTACAATAGACAGATTGTTTCTCAAAGCTCCCAGAATCCCACTTCCCACCCTCTCAGAATTTTTTTGATTTTCCTTAAAGATTCTAGCATTCCTTTCCAGCCAAATTCCCCATATAAAATGAGGCAAAACAAAACTCCAAACCTTAGCCAAATTCAGAGAAACAAATGGACTAGTCCATTGTTCATACCAGTCAGCAAAAGTCTCTGGATATAGCCACATTATTTGAAAAAAATTAAAATATAAGCCATAACTTTCTGTGAGAAAGGGAAGTGTATAAAAATATGTTGAACCAACTCATTATTCTTTTTACATAGAACACACCAGTTAGGAATCATCATACCTCTTTTCTACAAATTGTCAATAGTTAAGATCTTGTTCTGAATGACATGCCACAAGAACAAATTTACTTTAGGGATAAGGTCTTTGTCCCAGAGATTTTTCCACAATCTTTGAGAGGGGGACCATTCCTAGCTATACCATACCCTGATTTAACTGAATAGTTGCCATCCTTTGTCAAAAACCAAACCTTTTCATCCTCCCTCTACCCCACCGATATATGCAAACCTCTTAAGTTTTGATTTAAGGTTCTTATGCTTTCCTCTTGTTGAACAACATTCATCCCGTCCATAACCAAAAGTTTCCAAGACCAACCCCAATTAGAAACCTCCCAGTAATCTCTAACCCAAGTTCCCACCGACAGCTGGAAATGATTCACCAACTCCCTTAAAGGAGCTTGACTATCCAATGGTGCCTCCATCAACCACCAGTCTTCCCAAAATTTAATCTTAGAGCCATTACCAACTTTCCATTTACAACCTTTAAGTAAAATATCCCTACATTTACCCAAACCATTCCAAAAAAAGGATCCTTCAGGTAACACATCATTAGAGATAAAAGCCACCTGATTATCCATTAAGTACTTTTCCTTAAGGATTCTTACCCATAGCCCTTGTTCATGCTCCAACCTCCACCCAATTTTTGCCATAAGAGCTAAATTCATACTATGAATATCTTTCAACCCCAACCCCCCGCTCCTTTGGGGAGTGTGACTCTATCCCAAGCCACCAGAGGAAGTCTATCCTTAGTTTCCATACCAGACCACAGGAACCTACATTGAATCTTTGTAATAATTTGTGAAACCTTTACTGGCATTATAAACATAGACATGAGATAAACCACCATACTTTGGAGACAACTCTGCAACAATTGAAGCTTACCTGCTTGAGAAAGCAAAGTTCCTTTCCATGTTGCCAACTTCTTTTGAAACCTCAAGATAAGAGGATTCCAACTTTCCAACTGCATCCTCCCCCTAAACAAAGGCATTCCAAGATAAGAACACAACTAACTCCTGAATAGTACAAGCCAATATATCCACAATTCTAGTTTGGACTTCTAGATCAACATTGAAAAATAGAACAAAGCTTTTCCTAAAGTTTATAAGCTGACCCATAACCTCGCTCAAAATCCTGCACCACTTCTTTAAAACCCAACACCTCCGCCTGAGTAGCCTTTCCTAAGAGAAAGGTATCATCCATAAATTGTTGTAAAATTATAGGATCTATACCATTAGAAATGATTAAACCATGCAATTTATTTTTCTGTTTATAATCAAAACAAAGTCTACTCAAAGTCTCAGCAACAATGATATACAAAAAAGGAGAAAGAGGATCTCCCTGCCTAAGACCCCTCCCCACAGAGAAGAAACCCTCTGCCTTGCCATTGACTAAAATAGAATATTTAGGAGTAGAAATGCATTCCATAATGAGATTTATAAAATGTCTATGAAAACCCAGTTTCCCAAAATAATTTTCAGGAATCTCCACGAAATTTTGTCATAGGCTTTGTTCATATCAATTTTAAGCATCATAGCTGCCCTTTTTGAAACTTCAACCGAATGAACCACCTCATGGATAGTTATCACACTATCTAGAATCTATCTTCCTTCCACAAAAGCTCCCTGATTATTAGAAATAAAATGTTCCAACAACCCTTTTAATCTTAAGGAAATAATCTTAGTTATTATCTTATACACCATATTACACAAACTTATAGGACGATAATCAAACACTTTTTTCCCCCTTGCACCTTAGGCACAAGGGCAATGAAAGTAGTATTAACTTCCTTTAGCAATTTACCGGTTTCAAAGAAATCTTGTATAGCCTCTTCCACATCCTTGTGAATAATTTCCCAAAAGGATTGGAAAAACAAAGCAGGAAAACCATCCGGGCCCGGGGATTTATCCCCATCAAGATCAAAAACAACAGTTGCAATTTCCTCAGTAGAAGGAATCTTTATCAATTCTGCATTGTCCTGAAGAGAAATAATAGATTGAAAAAGATTTGCAATGTCACTTTCCTTACCCATTTCAGGATCCTTATCAGCTGCAAGAAGATGGGAGAAGAATCTAACAAATTCTTGTGAGACATCACCCTGGTTACTTAACATAACTCCCCTCTCATCCTCAATTTCCCAATGAAGTTTCTGTTCTTATGCATAGAAGTAGTGAAATGAAAAAAACTTAGTATTTCTGTCCCCCTCCTTTAACCATTTCACCCTAGAATTTTGTTTCCAATAGGCCTCCTCTTTCACTTCCAGATTATGATACTCAGTCAAAAGAGATTTCTCCTTATCTTTCAATTCTAACGTAAAACTAGAAACCTCAACCTCCTCCTCCACCTTCTTCAGAGCTTCACTAATCACATATTTCTGAGAAAAGATGTTACCAAAAGTCTCTTTATTCCACACCTTCAGCCTAGTTTTTAAAAATTAATTTTTCCACCAATTTAAACATTGGGTTTCCTCTAATAGTCTTTTGCCAACTCAACCTAACTTCTTCCTCAAAACCAGGATGCTGAAGCCACATCTTGAAAAACCTAAATGGCCTTCCACCTACCTCTTTGTTTAAACCTGTATGAAGACAAATAGGGCTATGATCCGATCCAATACGAGGAAGAGCCACCACAGATCCCATCAAATTTTGAAACCAAGACAGATTTATGAAGAACCTATCCAACTTAATTTGAATCAGGTCATCCCCCAATCTCCTATTCGACCAAGTAAAGAGTTATCCTCTTAATTCAATATCCACCAACTTACAGGAAGTTATAAAGTCAGAAAAATCCTCCATACTATCATAAGCCCTAGACCCACCTTTTTGTCTTCCATACAAAGAGGAGTATTAAAATCCCCTCCAATTAACCAATTTAAATCTTGATACTGAAACAAAATTATATCATCCCAAAGCTTCCTTCTTCCAATCACCGAATTTGGGGCATAAATATTAGAGCATATCCACTCGTAACCATC
>CM031238.1:4854738-4922110 GCA_018340775.1 Taxus wallichiana var. yunnanensis
GGAAATAATTCCTCAAACCACAACAAGAGGGAAACTATAAAGCGAAATTATACTTGCAGAAATATAACATCATAAATGAATAATGCACAAAAGAAGACAAGACAAGATTTAACATGGTTCACCTAATGTGGGCTACATCCACCAAGAACTTGCTCATATTTTATTATCAACAAGAGTAAAACAAATCTCACAAGATTCTCTCGCCATTATGAACTCATAACAGAATTCCAAAGATGTTAAACCACATCTAAACCACAATTGACACCCAATTTCTTAACCTTGATCACTCTTGATCACTAAGACTCAAGATATCTTCAAGATACCCTAAAACCTCTATTTATAGGATTACAATCCTTTTAAGAAGTCCTAAATCCAACCCTAGAAGTTTGAAAGTCACAACCTTTCAACTTCCCACGGATGGAAAAACTGTCACGATGTTAATAGCCAATTAACAACATATTAACAACGATGACACAACAACGCCATAAAGAGACGGCATCGAGAATGCTCTTGAAGTCTCCAAACTTAACTATTTGAACTCTAACACCTTAACACTCATTCAAGAAGACTAAAAATAGGCTCAAACCCCAACAATCTCCCACTTGGAGATTGTGTCCACAGAGCAAAGTTCTTAACCCTTCATTATCAACCATGAAGGCCAATCAAAGTTGAACATAACTTCAACTTCTCCCTTGTGACCACCTTGGTCATCATATCCACAGATTCTAACTAGTATGAATCTTTTCCATCTTCAACTTATCTTCTTCCAAATTTTCCTTGATGAAATGATATCTCACCAATGTGCTTCATCCTAGAGTGGAAAGAAATTTTTTTCTCTACATGAATAAGTGCTCGACTATCACCGTAGTCTCCCAACTTCATGCTTATGACCAAACTCATCAAGAAATTGTTGTATCCAAATCATCTACTTTCTTTTCTATGGCAGAAATATACTCAACCTCTGTGGTTGACCAAGCCACAACCTTTTAATCGTGAAATCCAACTCACCATGTATCACCAACCGTAAATACATAACCTATTGTGCTCCTCTTATTGTCCAAATCTCCCGCACGTATGAATCTACATAGCCACATAATGTAGTGTATGATCCATTGAAACATAATGCTTCTCCTATAGTCCCTCTCGAAATACCAAAGGACCCACTTTACTTCCTGTCGGTGCTCTCTACCTGGATCTCTCATAAACTCAAGTAACTAATCCCACTACATGGGAAATGTCAAGCCTAGTGCATACCATAACATACATCAAGTTACCATCTCATCTGAGTATGGTACCCCATACATCTAGATTCTATCCTCCTTAGTCTTGGGACTCTGCTCCTTTGATAATTTAAAGTGACTCACAAAGGAGTACCAACCGGTTTAACATCCCGCATACTAAACCTCTCCAAGATCTTCTTTATGTACTCTTCTTGAGATAATACCAACTTCCTCTCCTTCCCTGCTCCAAGTTATTCTCATACCAAGGATTTTTTTTTTTAAATCCTTCATAAAGCAAAGGAGTCACCTAGATGCTTCTTGAGTACCTTCATTTCCTACATGTTCTTCCCTGCAACAAGCATATCATCTACATATAGGCACAATATAATATAACTACCATCAAGAAACTTCTTGATGTACACGAAATAGTTTGAGTGACACCTAGAGTAGCCTTTCTCTTGAATAAAACTATCAAACTTCATGTACCACTGCCATGGAGCTTGTTTAAGGCCATATAAGATCTTCTTCAATGTGCACACTAACCTCTCCTTCCCTTTGACTCATAACCTTGTGGTTTCTGCATGTATAATTCATCCTCCAACTCACCATGAAGAAATGAAATCTTCACATCCAACTTCTCTAAGTGTAGGTCTTCTACTACAAATAAACCAAGAACAAATTCCTAATAGAATTCATTTTAACAACAGAGAAAAAATTTCATCAAAGTCTATACCTTTCTTCCGTGTAAATCCTTTGATCACCAACCAAGCCTTGTATCATTTCCTACCTCCATATTCCTTTTGATTCTATACACCCACTTGCTCTGTAATTATCTCTTGGCCTTGGGTGGCTCCACTAGATCCCAAGTCTAATTTTCCATAAGAGATCTATGCTCTTCATTCATAGCTTACTCCCGCTTCTTCCTGGCATCCACCTCGCACTACTCGCTCAAAGCACTCTAGCTCTCCACTATCGGTGAGCAATAAATAATTCAAAGATGAGTAAATCATTCAAGTTCCCTTCTTACCCTAGAAGACCTTCACACCTCGTGAATTTTGGGTTCCTAATGAGTAGGTACCTAAATGCTATCTTTGGAACATGCTATATCCGAACCGCCCTTGATATCTTTTTGTCTCGCAATGTCCTCTAACACTGTGTATTCTTTCTTTGATTCCTCTTTCTGTTCTTGCAACTAATCTTTATACATGACTTTTTCATTAAAGACAATATTTCTAGACCGAAATATTTTCTTATCTTTAAGACTCCAAACACAGAAACCAAAGTCATCTTCACCATATCCAACAAAGGTGCATTTCTCAGACTTAGCCTCTAACTTGGTCCTATCATCTTTATCAATGTGAACAAATACCTCACATCCAAATACTCTAAGAAATGAGTAATCAATTTTCTTACTGGACTAATCCTCCTTAGGTATACCTCCATCCAAAGCCATAGAGGGTCCTCTATTAATCAGATAAACAACTATGCTTACCTTCCACCCAAAACAAGAGTGGAAGCCCCGCATGTAACCTCATGCACCTAGCACGCTCCATGATTGTCATGTTCATTATCTCTGAAACTCCATTTTCCTATGGAGTATTTGGAACCATTATTTTCCTACAGATCCCATTTACCCAATAATAATCAAGAAATTCATTGATGCAATACTCCCCTCCATTATCTAACGTGAGACATTTCAACTTGAGACCTATTTCATTCTCAACCAAGGCTTTCCATCTTTTGAATTTTCAAACACATTAGATTTCTTTCTAATACAATATACCCAAACTTATTTAGTTACATCATGAATGAAAGTGACGTAATAACATGAACCACCAATAGATTTTACCTTATCTAGCCCCCATACATCTATATGCACTAACTCCAACTTACCCTCCTTCCTGGTAGGTCCAACCTTGAGGAATCTCACCCAATTTTGTTTCCCATAAACACAGTCCTCACAAAATTTCAAATCTAACTCCTTTAATTTGGGTAACCCATCCTTTATAATCTGTATGCCCTTATGACTCATATGATCGAGTATCTGTGCCACAAAGATGCATTTCCATCTGCAGCAACTAAATTACAATAATCATCACCATTGGTTAAATACAAAGTACCAGTTTTCTTACCTCTCAGTAACCATAAGAGATCCCTTGGTAACCTTCCAATAATCTTCTATAAAACTGACCGTACAACCATCACTACCTAGCTAACTCCGTTGATATTGAGTTTCACCTCAACTTAGGCACATGCCTCGACATCCTTAAGTAACCGTGTGTTCCCATTCTTCATTTTTACCTCAACACAACCTTTCCCTACTATGTTGCATGGTTCATCATCACCAAGATATACATGTCCAAAATCACCTTGAACAAAATTAGTAAAGTAATGTCTATGCGGGGTGGCATGGAAAGAAGCCCCTGAATCTAACACCCAAGGTCCAACAATATTATCTAAAGAAAGAATTAAGGCATCCCGATAAATATCACCTCGCTACCAAATTTTTCCTCCTTGTTCTTCTTATCCCAAGAGCCCAAAAATATTTCTTAGCATGACCAACCTTCCCATAGTGCCAACATTCTAACTTACTCTTATACTTTGACCTTCCACGATCATTCGACTTCCCATGGTTACCTTTTCCTTTGTTCTTTTTTCTCCCTCTACTCTCCATCGTCAAAGCATTTCTGGAAGTAGAAGAATATCCGGTGCTCTTCCTTCACATTTCCTCACTTAGGATCACACCTATTACATCCTCAAACTTCATCTTTGAATTATTAGAGATTGAATTATTTACATCCATAACCAAGTTGTCCTAGTTATCGGCAAGGAGCACAAAATCAAAAATCCCTAGCCTCTTCATCAAAGTCAATTTTTACCGAGTTTAACATACTCAAAACCATATTAAATTTATTCAAATGATCAACAAAAAAACCATTCTCGACATCTTTATATTAAATAAATTTTTTATCAAAAATATTTTATTAGAGGCAGAGGGTTTTTCATATAACTTCCTCAACACACTCATGAGACCTTCCATGGTCATCTCCTATAATTGTTAAAATAAACCGAAGATGCAAGGCATAAATGAATTTCCCCGAGCACCTTTATATCCGAAACTCCCAATCCTCATCCGACATGGTTGTAGGTTTCTTTGCTTTTCAGCCAAAGGAACATGGAGGTCCTTCTATATAAGTAATCCTACATTTATATCTTCCACAAACCAAAGTTCTGCCCATTGAACTTCTCAACCCTCGATCTTCTCTCATCCACCATAACTCCCACTCAAGCTAAACTTTCCCTATGATTTACCACTTCAAAAAAAAACCACCAAAGCTCTAATACCAATTGTTAGGAATTAGAGAACAAATATGTGGAAATAATTCCTCAAACCACAAAGAAGAGGGAAACTATATAGAAGAATTATACTTGTAGAAATATAACAACATAAATAAATAATGCAAAAATAAGACAAGACAAGATTTAACGTGGTTCACCCAATGTGGGCTATGTCCACCAAGAAATTTCTCGATTATATTATTAACAAGATTTAAAAAACTCTCACAAGATTCTCTCGCTTATGAACTCACAACATAATTCCAAAGATGCTAAACCACATCTAAACCACAATTGACACCCAATTACTTAACCTTGATCACTCTTGATCACCTCTTGATCACTAAGACTCAAGACCTCTTGAACACTCAAGATATCTTCAAGATACCCTAACACCTCTATTTATAGGATTACAATCCTTTTAAGAAGTCCTAAAGCTAACCCTAGAAGTTTGAAAGTCATGACCTTTTAACTTCCCACGGTTGGAAAAATGTCACAATGTTAATAGCCAATTAACATCATATTAATAGTGACAACACAATAACGACACATCAACATCACAAGAGATGACTATAGAATGCTCCTCAAGTTTTCAAACTTAACCATTCAAACTCCAACACTTTAACACTTATTCGAGAAGACCAAAATAGGCTCCACACCCCAAAAATATTCTTACGGGATGCCCATGGATTCATGTCATGTACACCATACCATCAACATTTCAAAAATGTATTAAAATAAAGCATGAGGGACACACTATTAATATTGAAGGAGATCCAAAACCCTTCACCCACTATAGAGCTCTCAATAGTTTTATGTGTAGGGGTGCATACGAATGTCCCTCTATGGATACAGATTGTCCCCATTCAATCTAAAGCTCTTGAGTCATGAATAGATTCGACTCCTAAGTTCTTGTGCTCACAATGCTACTACTTCTTCATCTACCTTTGATTCATGAGAGATGAAAATTATCGAGTATGGTTGTATAGAATACAATATCCAACAGCTCTCATAGTCTTGGATTTTTCCGTGTTGCCTAAACAAGAGGTAAACCCAACTATCATTTCAAACATCCTCAACATGAAGACACTATTAAGAAGTTCTTATCTCATGGTATTCTTTTGGAAGATAAATTGTTGGACCCACCTACAACTTGATCCCCGAAGAAACTACACGTATCTTTTATGAAACACCATAATACACAAATTACGGTAGAATGATGTACTCCATGGGTTACAAAGGCCTTGGATGTGGAAAATTTGAACAAGGGATGAGGGAGCCAATCCCACTTCCACATTTCAAAATAGAGAGATATGGATTCGCATTCGACCCTATGGATCTCACCCCATGGATCAAGATGCTACTTGCTCTGAATGCGAGGATAGCTCTATTTATTTTGACAAAGGATGCATTCCCATCATAGCCAATATGAGGATCTTTCCTCCATAAACCTTTTCATGGATACCATTTTCCTTACCATAACCCCCACCAACCCAACTATTGACCTTGTATACCCTACCCTTGTCGATTGGGACCAACAATGTCATGTGCCCCTGGATCTCTTTGAGAACAATGAGGCTATTGCATAATTTATTGGCATATGGGATACTATTCATATTAGAGATCACAATAAGGTATTCTTCATTGACTTGGATACCTATGCATACTTTGAAGAGGAGGCTAAGCTTTGTGGTCGAAAAATTTAAGAAAATCAAGGGTAAAATTTCCTCTACAAAGCCTTGGAAAAAACATAAGTCCAAGTTACACAGTGAAAACCTCTTTGAGGCGCTGGCCAAAAAATAAATTAAAAAGTCAATAGATAAAATAAGTGACCACGTTGAGGGTGAAAATATCATTGAGACACCTTAGAAGAAGATATCAACCTTCCTCCTAATCCTACGCGTATGGAGGATATGTCAAAAATTCTTGTGGAAGAAACTATTGATGTAAATATTGGAACAGAAGAAGAACCAAAGATAGTCAAGTTGGGAGCTTTTCTTTCAACACAAGAATATAAAATGTTCACTATGCTTCTAAGAGAATTTGTGGACATATTCACATGGTCTTATGTGGATATGTCGGGCTTAGATCCATCATTGGTGGTACACAACTTAGTTGTGCATCTAGACGCAAAGCCCATTAAATAGAAGCTAAGGAAAATACATCCATGAGTGGCCCTTCTGGTCAAAGAGGAGTTAGAGATCTTTTAGCAACATGGTTTATCGACCCATTGATGACTCGGTGTGGATATCAAACATAGTTCCAGTTCAAAAGAAGCCTATTGGAATCAGAATTTGCACTGAATTTTGAGACATCAATAAGGCATGTCCCAAAGATGATTTTCCTTTGATAAACATCAACATGATTGTTGATTCAACTACAAGCTATGAAATAATATCTCCTATGGATGGATTTTTTTGGTTGTAATCAAATCAAAATAGCGAGAGGAATACCATCACAAGATGGCCTTTACAAATCCTTGGGTAAAATTTTGTTGTCGTAATGCCCTTCGGTCTTAAAAATGTTGGTGCAACATATCAAAGGGAAATGGCCATTATATTCCATGATATACTTAATGACATCATGGAGGACTATGTGGATGATATCTTGGGAAAGTATAAGACAAGAGAATACCATCCAGAGGTTTTGAGGCACATCTTTAAGCGTCTCGAGGAATATAAAGTACGGTTAAATCCAAAGAAGTGTTTTTTTGGTATTGTCAAGAAACTATTGGGATTCATTGTATCAAGATGAGGGATCGAGGTAGACCTTACCAAAGTAATGGTCATTACTAAAATGCCTCCGCCAAAGAACATCAAGCAATTACATATCTTACGAGGGAAAATACAAGACATTCGGGTCGCTTCATCTCACAACTTTGGCTGATAAGTGTCATTCCTTCACCCATTTTCTCAAGAAGGATGTTTACTTCATTTGGGGACTAGAGTAACAATAGGCCTTCACCTTGCTTAAATGATACTTGGAAAATCCATCACTCATCATGCCACCAACCCTCAGAAAGTTGATTTTATTATACATATCTGCAAACAAATTTTTTATTGGTTCTTTACTTGCTCGGTATGAAAGAAGCCGAGAAAGAAAAAGTAGTTTACTATCTTAGTGTAATTTAATTTCATATGAGCTCAACTATCCTCAAATTGAAAAATCTTGTTTGGATGTTGTTTTTACCTTCCAAAACTTCTTCATTATCTATTGAATACTAAAACCAAGCTTATATCTAAACTTGACCAACTCAAATATCTATTGTTAAAACCCGCCCTTACAAATATAATGGCTAATTGGATCATTCTACTCGGTGAATTTGACATTGAGTACACACACCATTACCCGGAAAAGAGCTTATGTGTTTGGACCTTCCAAACACATCATTGGTAGGCATTGAATAATTTTTCATGTGACAAGTATATTTTGATATATCCTTTACTTTCCATAGTTTAGGGGAAGGTGAAGTGCTAATCACTTCTACATGAGACCCCATACCTCAAGATTTTTGTCTTGGGTTTCCATGCATAAATAATATAGAAAAGTATGAATCACTCATCATTGGGATGAAGCTGACTATAAAATGGAATATCCACCATCCTAAAGTCATTGTTGAATCACAAATGATTATCAAGAAAGTCAATGATGAGTATAAAGTCAAGGATGACAAGCTCATCCCATATAAAAGTTGGTGGAAAATCTAAAATAGTATTTTGTGTGCATCACCTTTGAAAAAATTCCAAGGAAAAAAACAGATTTGTAGATGCAATGGAAACAAAGTGAGTTCTATGCTACGGATTCCACCAGAAAGTAATGATATGTCATTTTTTTGTTGAAAATCTACATAAACCTACATATGCCATGCTGGAATTGTGCTTGGCAAGTGAGGTTGTTCATCCTTTATCCCCATGGTATGAGCTCATATTTACCTATCTCAATAGTGGTACCTTTTCTCCTACATCACCCATTCTCAAAACACAAATCCTTTTATGTAAGATAGCTTGTTACACCATTCTAAGAGGAACCCTCTATAATTATGGGCTTGTGATGGGAACATGTTGCATTGTTTAAATGTAGCATAGTCAATCAAAGTGATCAAAGAGGTACACGAAGGAGTCTGTGGATCCATAACAAATGGGATGGTTTTAACAAAGAAATTACTATGAGTAGGTTATTACCAGCCTACCATGGAAATAGATTGTTGTAACTATGTAAGAAAATGTGTATTGTGCTAGAAATATGGAAAATTCATAATGCATCGTTGAACCATTACAAGAGTAGATCACAACACCATGGTCATTCTCTAAATATGGATTGGACATAATAGGGAAGATTAATGTTTCACTATTTTCTTTACATTTTGAATGACAAAACAGATAAGGGTAAGGGCCAAGGATGAATACATTAAATGGGTTGGATGATGGTTGTTGCACACGTTCGACTTTTTGATCCAAAGGCCGATTGTGAGAGCTTCCTTTTGCTAGGAGGAACTACCTGTAATAGAAAACAAGACTACAAAAGGATAGTTAAATGATACATGACAATGGACTTCCTAATGCATGCTAGTTCCGGGAAGTGTGATACTTCCTAGATGGTCACAATCCATTGTTTAAAACAAATAAATGTGAGAAATAAGTAACTTCCTATAGTAGTTGATATGATTTAGGTATCTCATTCAAGTACAATAAGAAAATCCAATCACAACAAAGGCTAAATATAGTGGATCTGAAAGATAAGGTATCTATCAAGGTATTGGGGCTGGTTAGGTCTCGATTATGGGTTGTTTAGGTTAACTAGTAGGAGCTTGTTTGGCTTGTTCTTGGGTAGGGTATAAAACATAGAGATAGATATCGGTTGGGTATAACCGATGACCGTTAAGGAAGATCGATGATGGTTATAGGTGATTGGCATCGATATAGTAGGGTGACAATGATTCAATAAAAACCTTATTGTAGAGGATAGGTGAGGTTGGATGGGGCTAAAGAAGGAGATGGTGAGTCCTATGGGGATACCGAGAACACTCGAGAGAGGTGATCGATAAATGGGTGGGTGAGGTTTTTGGGTTTTGTCGAAATATGGCTATGGAGGAATGAGAATGTTAATAGAAGGATAATGTAATGCCCCGCCTCGGGCCATCGTAAACCACACCAAAATGTAACTAAAAATTTGGGGTTTCTTTTAAGTCAACCATTAATGCTAATGTTTGTTTCATGTTTCCGTTAAATAAATAATTTATATTAATTTAATTTACCCAAAATTAAATAAACACTTTCCCAATAACAACTTAATTATTTTATTCTACTAAGTTCACCAGTAGTCACAAATAAAAGTCTACACCCCTTTATAACTTAATTAGTTTTCTCATACACCCCTCTTTAATCTATTTGTCATTCCCACAAAATGTTCATGACTTAAAGAGTGTAGGGTTAAATGTGAGCCCTATGATAGATCTAATCTTGACCCTAGATTTGAATCTTACCCTAAAGTTGCCCTAAACATTTTTATGTTTTTTTCTTTTATTTTCCATTCCTCTTCTCATTTGTTTTGTTTTTTCATTTGTAGGTACGAGTTGAGGAGAGGAGCTTGGGAGTTGGTTTCATGGAGTTTTTGGATGAAAAATCTCATTATTCTATCATTTTTTTTTGTAAATTTTCTTACCCAAATTCTTGGGTTATTGGGTATGTAAAATACCCACAAATTTTCTTTTGTTGAATAAGGCAAATTTGTCTTTAAAAAAACACGCAAATATATATATATATATATATATATAATTGAATAAACAAAATTTATTGTGAACTCGAAATAAAAAAATCAGAGATTTTGTTGAAGCTATAGGTTTTAATATTCTTTGTGATTTTGGAGAGTGGGAGGGTGCGGTGGAGAGGTGATGCGGTGGACGGTGGTTGGGAAAACGTAGGTTTGGGGGAGTTTCAATCCCCACTCAAAATTAATTCTTTTTGGTTTAAACAATGAAATTTCCATATTATTCCCCACCAAAATGTTTTCTTTTATTAATTTTGTTTTTGAAATTTTATTTATAACATATAACCTAGTTTTCACCGCAACTTTTATTACTTCTTTTTTTTTTGGTTTATATTTTATTTTATATATAAAAAAATTAGGTATAATAATTCTTATAATATTACAATTAAAAGTAAATAACTAAATAATATATATATTAAATAATGAATATTTTTGTAAAAATATTGTATAGTTGTATTTGGAAATATTACTATAAGAAATATAGATAAATATATTTACAACATGTGTTGAAGATAAAATTGTCGGCATTTGTAAATTAATGATTATTACTATTATTTTGTTATTCATGAGAAGTGAGAAACTCAATTTTTGATATATGGCTATATTAAAATTATTTACTCATTAAGGAGAATGTAATAAAATAGTTGAAGTAGGGAAGATGTTTGAAATTTTCTTTAAAAAATTGTAAGGGAGAAGGATAACTTCATATTTAGATTTACTAATAAATTAAATTCTTAAACTTCACATGGAAAGGAAACCAAAACTAAATTCCATTCTATTCAATAATATTACCAACAATTACAAGAAGAGATATATTGCAAGAACAAGAGTATTTCCTTCAATGATAATCCTAAGGCTCAATGTTATGACTAGATTTCTTTTCTAATGCTCTAACAAAATACATATTTCATATTTTTAAACAAGAAGGATATCCAACAAGAAATATATATTTTGTTTTTGAAAAACATATTCCCAATCTATAGACTTTCTTTTCAAAAAGGAGTTTCAAATCAATTTTATATTAAAGGAATCATTCATTTTACAACCTTTCTTTTCAAATGAAATTACGCTCCCAATACCATCTTTCTAAAATATTTAAAATATTCAAGAAGACACCTTACAAATCTTCTTGACAAGCTTGAAGTAGACCAATCAACAAAAGCGACACAGTTTTACAAGTGATTCCAAATCACAAAGAGGATACTTTAAAGACAAGGAACTTCCCAACTAGCCACATTCAAGAGATTACAATGAGAGTAATATCCACACAAAGGAAGAAAGACACAAGAGAAACCAAAATGACAAGAGACTCCAACCAAACTACCCGCTTATAGTGCCCACTTTCCTTTGGCACCTTTTATTACTAATCATGATACTGATAGACTATGACAGATATTTTAATAGTTTGATTTAGTATGGTGTTAGATGTCAGATCCTGGATTATTGTTGAATCTGATTATATATAATGCATGGTGATTATTAGAGACACTCATGTGTGGATGATGATATACTATTGGCATGGATGTTTAATGGAAGTTATTTAGACGTGTGATTTTGGAGATTATGAATAAACCTAGAAAAGGAAAAAAATATTTGATGATGACATAGTTGTCGATATAAATTGTAATTAATTTGTTTGATTGCCTTGATGACTATTGTGATTCATATGTATAGATGATTTCATGATTATATTATATATTCATTTTGGACATTCTGATATGGCCATGAGGCCGAAGGAGGTATTTGTGTTTTGCAGGTTTAAAAATATCACAACAAAACATCGGGGATCGGAGACCAACCAAAATGGAATTCTGGGTGAATTCAACACGGTCACCATGGCAACTTGTTTTGTGTGTGTGTTGTATTTTGTTAGGGATTCCCATGGGGGATTACCTTTACATGTGACCGTGGGTTTGTGTATTTTATTAATGTGTTTCCTTTTATTATTGTTGTATGTATTTTATTAAGTAATGTGTTCCTTTCCTTTAAATTAATTAAAATTGTGATGGATTAATGTGGGAATCATATAGTTAAACTTTAAATAAATCAAATTGGGATATGGGAAGTAATTATAAGAGTTGATGGCTGTTGTATTTAATTTTGTAAGAGCTTGTGTAAGTCAGATTTGGAGTATGAAATACTCCACCTCCATGGAAATTCGAATTTGACCTTGGGGGCTATTTTTGGAGACTTGTGGGACAAGTAAAACTTGTCCCATGCCTCTAAATTTATTATACCAACCATACTTATGGATGGAGATGTGATTTGTGACTTTTAAATGCATTTTATTCATCATGTTGCTTGTTTTGGATTGCACTCTCTTACATTTTATTAAATAGTTGTCCCTTGTGGTGTGGGCTCTTTTGGAGTGTGTAAGTTAATTTTCATTTCATTTATTGTGCTTGGGAGAATGGAATTTTGTCTTTTGTGTTTGAATTGGAGGATGTGTGATGTGGCATCCTACATGGATCCACATCATCCTCTTCTCTCCCTCTTCTATTTAATTCAAACTCTCTTCTTGTTTTGGGTTGTTGAACCTTTTTGCATTCTTCCTTGGGGTGCATTTTCTTGTAGGAGCTCTGGTTTTTGAAGGAAGTTTTGAAGATAGCTTTGCATGCTTGGGAGCTTTCTGTTTTGTACTTGTGTTTTGCATGCATCCTTGGGTGCATTTTTCTATGATTAGAGCTCTTGTTGATTTGGAGGAAATTGGAGAGCATTTGATACTTTGGCACTACTATTTTGGGACTATGTTTTTGACATTCAAAGCTTGTGTGTGGAGAAAATCCTTCCATGGAGAGGTAGGAGTTTATTTCTTCCTTATTGCTGTTATTTTCTTATTGTGTTGTGTGTATGGTGCATGCATTGTTTTATTTGTTGGCTGGTTGGGTAGACTGCCTTAGGAATGGTGTAGGAGAAGGCTATGGGGAATCTTATGGGGGCATAAGGGAAATGCCATGGGCATCAGAATTTTGTGGAGGGAGTTTTGGGTTTGGGATCCACCATGGAAAAGAAATAGCTTGCATTTCTTACTTGTGGGGGCATAAGGGAAAATTTGTGGGGGCATAAGGAGGGGTTGGGAGATATAAGGTTTATGGGTTATGATATGTTATATTGGCGGTATGATTTTTTGGTGGATGCCCAATTCCCAATTGGGAGGCATAAGTAGCTTCCCCCATAGTCCTTGCTCCTTTGGCTTGCATGATCAAGCCTGAGTTGTGATTGAATGTTTTTATATGCAGTTGTGAACTGCTGTTTGCTTTTGGTGTTGCTTTGTGTTTTAAAAAGGAAAATGTGTATGTGAAAGAATGTTGTGTGTGGAAGCCAGTTGTTTCCATGGTTGAATTACACCTTTTATTGCATCTTGGTTGGGGCTCGGGGCCAATGATGAAGGAAGGCTTCTCCTTTCATTGGATGTCTTGGTTGGGTGGAGAGTGTTGCCTTTCCCCCTCTTTGTTGTGATAAATTTGGAGAAAAAAAAAAAAATGGAGCATGTTGTTGTTTTGAGCAAGAGGAAAATACAGTTTGATAGTCCCTTCTTGTGAGCAAGTTTATTGTATCCCTTCCCACTTTGATGTGGATGAATTGTATAATTAATTGCAATAAGAAAATACTTGTATTGATGAAGAAAGATGTATATAATTTGATTATGGAGTTAGGTATTCGAATTGTAAAAGACATTTAATTTTTGTTCTGTTCATTGGAAAGAAATGGAATTCTATTATTGCTTTCAAGAAATGGAGGAATGTGAAGATGTAAAAGTTTATAAATGAAGTCAATAAAAATTTCAAGTTCATCCCTTGTATTGCATTGTTGTGATGAAATGAGAATATCAAATTGTGATTGGAAGTTTTGTTTTTGCAAAGGAAAGAAAATGCGTATGAAGGAAGAATGTTGCTTATTTCTTTTAGAGAAAAAAAATATATAAATTGAAATCAGAATTGCCTCGAGTTTAGAATAGTTGATTTAAGTCATTTAATTGCATTTGATTTGTCTAGAAACTATATGCCACACTTAAATGATAAAATTGACAAATAGATCCTTTAAAAATTTGATCACTGGCATTGTGACTTTTAAAACTGGTAATTCTAAATAAAATGCACAGTTTGAACCAACACTTAACAATCTACCTAGAAACCTTAAAATCCAACATGATATACTAGTAAAGAACTCAAATCGACAAGAATGATTTAAGAGAATAACTTGAACCATTGCAAATTTGAGCTTAATCTCCTTCTCAACCATTTCCTGTCATTTGTTGGACAAAATCCCAAATTGGAATCAATTGTACAAAATTGACTTTCCTAAAACACTCTAAACTCTCCCTAGACCAATCCTCCATGTCTGTTTGACATGTTGAGTGAAGGAGGAGATATAATTTAATCAAAATTGAAAGTTGGAAACTTGCCAGTTGGCTAATTAAAATCCTACAGATCCTTTTTGCAAAATTGACCCCTTAAACTTCATCAAAAAGTAAAATTTGTATTTCTTGTGAAAATAGGGCATCGAGAGCTTTCCGAAAAGTCCTCATTTTCCCAAAACCAAGCTTTCTAGCTCAAGTTATGGCACTTTGAAGTTTTTGTGCCTTGGTGGGAAAATTTGGGAAAATTTTCCCTAACAGGCCTGCAACCCAAAAATTTCCTCAAAAATTGCCCTTAGAAATTTTTTTGAAAAATTTTGGCTCAGGGAAAATTTTCATCTTTTTCTCCACCGCCCACAGCTAATCAGAGGCTGCCACGTGTCCTCATGGGGCAATGGCAGAGGCGCGAAACTTTTTGCCCTTTGATTTTTTTGAAAATTTTGGAAAAATTTTCCATTTCTCCCCATCGGCCAGCCAATCAGAGGGTGCCACGTGGCACCTTGGGGGTGGTAGTGGAGGTTCGGGAGAAATTTTTATTTTCAGCATGGGGAAAATTTTCAAAAAACACCCCGCGACCCGCCAACCCGCCAAAGGAGATTTCCCCTCCTCTTGACATGTGTCCCCTTGGGGAAAATTTGATCCCAAAACTCCGTCGGACCATATCTTGAGTTCCCAAAGGAGTTAGGAGGACTTATTTATATCACCGGAAAGGTGAGAAAATTTCCTATCCATTGGAAATGGTTTAGGAAATTTTGGAAGTGTTAGGTATGAGAAAAATCAAGTTGAAACTCTGAGCCTGTTAGAGAGTGGGTATGGGAGTAAAATTGCTCCCTGAACCTAACTGAAACTTATAGCCCTAAGTTTTGGACCTTGTGACCTCTGAGAGTTGTTTTTAAGGGAGAATTTTGTCCCAGTGAAATTGAATTGCTCTAGAACCTATCAGTGGAAATTTTTTGCTTTGCAACTTGGTGGTAGACACTCTAAATCAAGTTCTGGGAGTGGGTAAGTGAGACCTTACTCTGTTGATTTTAAGTATGTATTCCTTTCTCACTACAATTAAACCATGCTCTAGTCTTGACCTTATGGAATTAAATACCTAGGGTATTTAATTGTTTTGGGTCCCTTAACCCTAAAATTTTTAATCAAGGAATATTTAGCTAAATGTCAATGTAATCAGTAAACAAAGTAATCCCTAGAGAGATTTGAGCTAGGTGTGGACTTATTGCACTTGTTGCTCTATAATGTGAAATCAGTAATCATTATAATGGGAAAGGTTATCAGTTGAATTTAATTGTCTTTGAGACTTTGGTTGTCAACTCCTAGCCCCTAAAAAAATTATTTCATAATTTTCTAACTAAACCTAGGTGGTTCATGGTTCTCAATGTTTCTAATTACACTAAACCTAGGTGGAAGACTTAAGCCAATGGGAGAGAGAGATAGCTTCCACAAATTTGTGCACAATATTTTAGGGAGGAAAATACACCAAATATTTTCACATTTAAGGAAAAACACAACATTTAGCAATAAAAGAAAGGAGGAGAAAGCCATATTCATCCTCTAAATTTGGGGAAGATTAGATGAGATACCTAAAGTCCCATAAGGTGTGATCCAACCATAGGATGCACACAACAAGATTCTTCTTACCTCCTTATTCCTCCAAATCAACAACACCCTTGTTATTGCTCCACCCATTCACCAAAATCCTTCTTGGGAGGATTTTAAAACCCATGGGTTTCCTCTCCAAGAATGGGGAAGGGGTTCAAACCATATGAACCACCTTACCCACCTCAAACCATATGAGGGGAGTAAAGGAACCTACATGGCTTGCCCATCAAGCCATGAGGATTGAGAGGAAAATGCTTCTCTCTTCCCCCAATAACTCCAACATCCATCAAACCATATGATGGATGGAGAAAAATAAATACAACAACCATACTTAAGCAACAAACCATACAAGAAACTAATTTTTTTTTCCAACTATAATAGAAAGCTAAGATTCTAGCAAAAACATACAACATAAAATGAGCTCAAGAGCCTACCTCCAAGAGCTCTCCAAAACAAGATTTCCAACTTTCTTCCTCAAGCAATTCTCTAGCTCCAAAATCCTCAAGCACCAAGCCAATGCTCCAAAAAAAAATGAACCAAAAGGTCCCTCTCTCCTCCATGAGGGAGAATTTAAAGAGAAGCCAATAAATTTCCTCACCAATGAGGGGGTGACATGTGTCACCCTCTATTCCCTCCAAGTCAAAGATTTCAAAATAAAAGAAGAGAAAAGATAAACTCACTTTTAACAATTCATTCCCAAAATACCCAAAATGAAAATAAAACAAGATTGTGCAAATTTCTACAAAACACACATACCAATCCATCTTACATGGATGGTGACCAAAGAGAGAAAAAAAATGGGAGGAAACTCCTTTATGCCTTAAAATTAAGCCCCCGCCTATTAGGTAGGGTCCAAGGGCTTATTTTCATGCTAAGTGATGCTAAGTGAACTCCCAAACTAAAAGGGGTTACTTAAATGCCATAAATAACCCAATTTCGGGTTTGGCACTTATGGGCACAAGTGTAGAGGATGTGGGGCCCACCCAAGGGTTCACATGTGACCCTAATCCCCTCTAATTAATAAAAAATAAACCAAACCCAAAACTTAATGCAAGTGGGGACCATTAAGCCCCCAAACCTAATTTATTTAACAACAATAAAACATTCTAAACAAAATAAAATTTTACATGACATATTACATCACATATGAGGGTCACTCATGGTGCCCAAAATACAATCAAACTATATGGCCTCAAACAATTAACACGGTTAGGACTTAGCCCCGTGGGCCACTTGTGCACAATTTGTGTAGCCACCCTGAAACCCACGTTCTCCTGTGACCTGTCACCTGCACACTCATTGCACACATTAAACGCACATGTCCAATACAAGAGTAAACTAACTACTCACTAAGAAAATCAGTTCAAACATGTAAATTAAGGATATCACAACATCAAAAAATGTAGATTGTTTCTTTGAAGTGTTGATGAAATAGATAGGGTAATGCAGCATAGGAGGAATACCTATTCAAATGTCGGTTGATGGGTTTGTTGCGCGTATGATGACTTCTGAATCCACAACTGATCGTGAGAGCTTCCTTTTGGCTAGGAGGAACTACATGTAATGAAAACAAGACCACCAGAAGAAATTAAACAATATGGGCAGTGAACTACCTAGCGTAAGCTAGATCAGGAAGTATGATACTTCCTAGATGGTTGTCATCAGTCCACTATTTTAAACAAATTAATGTTGTAAACAAAGTAAATCCTATTGTTATTTTAAAATGATTTAGGTATCTCACTTAAAAACACAATAAGAAAATAGATCTAATCTAACAGGCTAAGCTAGAATAGAATCCAAAGGTCAAATGATTGGTTATGGGTCTCTGCAGGTCTGATAAAGGTCTCGGGTAGATCACAGGTGAATGAGGGTGAGATAAAATTAGGTGGGTAGGTCTCTGTTTAAGGTTGTGTGGGAAAACACAGAGACCGGTGTCGGTCAGGGGTGACCGAGGTGGTTAGGTATAAGGTGCGATTCTTGTGAGATCTGGAAATGTCACAAAATAGGTTTTTGGGTCTCCTTTGTGATTACAAAAAGGACTTTGGTTGGTCGGGATGAGGTATTGGGTGATGGGAGTAGGATTTTGTGAGGTTTTAATGGGTATATGGAGGTGAAAATGTGGAGAAGGTCAATAGGGAGCAAGATAAACAATGGATGATAAAATGATGATGAAATGAAATAACCAGAAAGTATGATGTTGTACTTACTTGGATTTCATTCCTGAAGGCTTGTGTGTGAGGATGGAGGTGTTGATGATGGGTTTGAAGGTTGCAAGTGATCACCAACTGAAGAAAATCTTCTACATGGGCTGCATGTACACTCCTCTTTGCTTGGATAGATCAGATCATGGTTGGGATGGCTGTGCAGGAGAAGATGCTCAATCTCCTTCCTTGGATGTGAGTTTTCACTTGGAATTGGCTCTCTGAAGATGCGTTATCTCTCTGAGATGTGTTCTTGCTCATCAACTTTCTCCCAATTTTTTTTCTTCCAACTTCCAACCTTGAGAATAAGGTTGTTTTGGGTTAAAAGGGGTAACCGATGGTGGTCGGCTTAACCGGCGATGGTTAGGGGTAGCACCGACGTCGGTCGGTCGAGGGGGATTTCCTAGGTTTACTAAACTAGGGAGATCCTCTTGATTTCCTTGGATCTCATGTCATTATCCCATGGATTAGACTCGGAGCTTCTTGTGAGCATGCGGGAATGTGGTTAGAGGGAATGTAGGCATTGATTTTTAGGGTTTGGGTAAGTCTTAGTTAGTTATGGGAACTTGCTAAGAATAGGTCTTAGGTTGAGTTGGCTTGGTGAGGTGTCTAAGTGAACTATATGTGTAGATATTATTTAAATAAGATATTTAAATAATAAATATAGTGAGGATAATGCATTAATTTAATTAAATTAATATTAGTGGGGTGAAGGGGGTCATGGCTAGGTAAATGTAATAAAGGGTGCTTATATGTCGAGGGACAAAAGGGAGTGTGACCTAATTTTAGTGTCTACATTTTTCCCCTTTTTGTTGCATAGCTTGTATTGGTAA
Source organism: Taxus wallichiana var. yunnanensis (assembly GCA_018340775.1). NCBI lineage: Eukaryota > Viridiplantae > Streptophyta > Pinopsida > Cupressales > Taxaceae > Taxus > Taxus wallichiana. Next base: position 4,874,057 of record CM031238.1, read on the forward strand.
GCGATGCTAACAAAAATAAGATGTGGTTGCCCCATGTGTGGGTGAAGGTGATCCCCCTCAAACCAGGAACTGACGAGGCAGCGGGTGAAGCGGTGAGTGGTTTGATAAAAGGTAAATGTGAGGAAAAGGCAAGTGGGTACAGGGAAAAAGGGTGAAAGGTCTACTCGGGAAATCTAGGTAATGGGTCGGGTCAAAGGTAGCAACAGTCAAATGCACACACACATATAAACTACAGCACGCTACCGGGTTGAAGAGAAGGAAAACTCTACATCGTCTAAGGTCGATAGGTTTATCCAAACAAGGTTGAAGTGAATCCGGTATATCCAAGGTATAGGATATGGTCAGGAAACACAACGTAGGTTAGGTGCAGGAATGTTTAGGTATGTTCGGTACACCAAAGGTAGGGTCAGGATAAATGGTCATGAAATAGGCTAGGTAAGGTCATTAGGTCAATCAACACAAGTAATAGTGCCACAAGGTATAGCGAACACATGAGGTCAAAGGTCACTAGCGATGGTCCAGGTCCAAATATCTAGGTCACGGCATGGGTAAGGCCGAGGTAGGGGTAAAATAATGAGTCCCCAAAGGAGGAAAAATGGAGGTAGTAAATGATGAGGTCAGGAAAGGTAAGGTAATGGGTTGGGTAAAGGTATGGGGTAAAGGAGCAAGGTAAAGGGTGGGGTAAAATGGAAAAGTAGGGGCAATGTGTAGGTAAGGGTGAGGTGATGGTGGTGGTGGTGGTCATGGATAACGGACGTCGGTATAGGAAAACCGAAAATGGTGAGGTAGGTAGGGCATGAGACCGATGCGGTCGGGGGACGAATCGGTTAGGTCGGGTTTTGTATAAAAACAAAAAATATTCACATTTTTTATTATTCATTTGTTATTTGTGAAGTGAAGAAATGAAAAAAAAAAGAGAAAAAGTGAGAAAAGTGTCTAGAGGAAATGGGACAGTGAGCTGGTGTGTGATTTGATGGTGGTTGGGTTGGTGAGTAGCGGGTCCACGAGATCAGGGTGAGAGAGTTGATTGGTTGGAGGTTGTGGGTAGATATTCGGGATGGCAGAGGCTAGAGAGGAATCGGGTGGACCACCAACACAGTGGTGGAGACATGCCACCAGAGATGGCAGTGGCAGGTGTGATGAGAGTAAGCACCTAACTCTATAGTGTGTTAATTAGATAGAGTAGAGGTTAATAATAGTTGTTTATTTTGGGGTTTTGTGGGTTTTTGTATTTTGTGGGTGGGAAAAAAAGTTAAATCGGGGGGGGGAAAAATGGGCAAAAAAGAGGGGGGGTAGGAAATTGGATAGATAGGTGGGGTGGGGTAGGGGTTTTGGGGTAGTGTAGGTCATTGTAGGTGGGGTAAAAGGGATAGGTGGGAGGGTTTTAGAAAAAGGGGGTTTGGGAAGTCACGGATTTTTTCCGATGTGACCGGTCGGTCAAGCTTGGCAAGGCGTTGTCGTCGTGGTAGAACCGGGATCGATCGGTCACCTAATAGGTGACCGATGTGCGGTTATGTGTGCCATGGTGGTCGTATAGTTGATGAACGTATCGGTCACGGTCAAAATAGGTGACCGATGCCGTTTAAGGGTGACCGGAGTCGGTTAGGATGAACCGCACAGGTCGGTCGATTTTTAGGCAAAGGGTCCAAAAAATGATGTAGGTTAGGTGGTTGAGATGGGTAGGGTAAAAAAAGGGTGGTGGGTAATGATAAGTGATGAATATGGTCATGGTAAAGGTAGATTAATGTTGTGCTTTGGATTGGATGCAGGGGATCGCGATTACATATGCGGGATAGGTTCCCACTACTATTGGTGACATTTGTGGCATGGCTTAGCGAGCCCTTTGGAGCTGCAACACACATGGGGTGGGCTTGAGTGGTATTCGCACTACTTGACATGTTTTTGTAGCCTAGTTTGATGGTCATGCTCATCGATAGATGGGACTCCATGACCAACACGTTCCACCTTCCGATGGGTGAGATGACTATCACCCTGAGGACGTGTTCCAGATTTTGAGGTTACCCATATTGGGGGCCCAGGTGTACTCTATCTCCTCCGAGGCCTCAGAGGAGCTGATCGGGACAGTATTTGGTGAGGGGTGGTGGAGTTGAGATTCCATAGTGCCAGTTTGAGCTATGGCGAGATGTACCTAGCCCATCCGGATGAGATGAGGCTAGTAGTTTTATTGATGGAGGTAGTGTGCTGCTATGCACTTTTGATGTAGAGGGTGGATGCTTTCCCCATCACTTGATGGGGGTGCTCCATGATATGATGGTGCATGAGACATGCTTTTCCTAGGCACCAACATTCTTGGTGTAGCTATATAGAGAGTTGTGGGCGTATGGGTGGTTGCGCAGGTTTAGCTTGTGTTGTACATTTATACTACACTGCTGGGCCTACGAGCACATAGTCTGTGTTTGACCTATAGGGATGCCCCAAGTAGATGCATTCCCAGAGATGTGTGTGGTTGGGATACAGGAGATGGGTGCCGGTTGTAGGAGAGTGGAGGTCAGATAGGCGACATATGATGTGGCCCATTTTTGGTAGTTGTTGGAGGGTTGTCAGGGTGGACATTATCTAGAGGCCATATGTGGGATTCCCCTCATATAGGCACATGCATGAGGAGCTAGCTGAGCTCGGCTAGAGAGGTGGATACAGGGTTACCCGTGTTGGGGAGGATGAGATGATCCCGGTAGACAGGGTCGATGGCAAGTTCGGGCTTGTACAGATATTCCTCCCCCTTCCCACAGTATCGAGAGAGATGATGTGGAGAGGCCTCTACCTCTACCACAGCCTACAATATGCCTACGGAGAGAGAGAGGAGAGGCTAGTGGATCGGGATTGATGATGCCGATGCACAGATAGGTATAGGTAGTGGTGGGTGGCTCAGTTACGAGCCATACCACTACCTAGACCGGGGCAGCCAGACTTAGCTACTACATGATAGAGTGCGAGAGATGCCCCTACGGGGGTAGGTAGCGATGTTGATCACATAGATAGGTATACTACTGAGACATAGTTGGAGGGGTCGGAGGGTAGAGGTAGTAGAGCTATAGAGTACAGTGGGCGATCTGCAGCCCGAGATGGGAGGAGGAGGGTGGAGGAGATGGAGGAGATGGAGATAGAGATGGTCGGTGGTAGCCCTTACGAGGCTCGGGTGGCGAGGTTTACAGGGCCATTTGGCCATAGCCCAGGCATAGGGGGCCTTACAGGCCCAGATATAGGCACGAGGATAGGGGGGCACCACCACGGGCAGGGGGGGGGGGGGCCACCACGAGGCAGGGAGTGGTCCCAGTTCACAGGCTAGGCGGCGGGTAGAGTACGGGGCCGAGACCTATGGGACCACCACATAGACCATGCCTATATCTAGGTTATGGGATGCCCTAGGTGAGGTGAGATACTATCAGGACCAGCTCATGGCAGCTAGGATAGACTTCCTCTCTTACGGAGAGTACAGGGCATAGTAGGCATCCAGTGAGAGGATGAGATCCCACACACATAGTGTGGAGAGCACAGAGAGGGTGAGCTCGAGGCTCGATCGGGGAGAGGCCACCAGCACATGGACCAGAGCTGAGGTGATGTGCTAGCAGGGACACAGGAGGCCGAGGGTGCAGGTGACACAGAGATGGAGGACATCATCGGTGAGATGTCGATATGTATGCGGCCCCCCGATTTTGATGTATATAGTATTGATTTTTTTTATATATATGCTATGCTGCGTGCCGAAGATAGTTGTATTTTTTTCATCATCATATACATGCTGCATGCAAAGATAGTGAGGATGTATGAGTGATTTTTTGTATATTGTGAGCATATACCGGCCTGCGTGCCGAAGATTTTTGTATTGATTCATTCATTCTTTTTGTATATATGAGACCGGCCTGCGTGCCGATGACATTTTGTATTGTATATCGGCCTGTGTGCCGACATTTTTGAGATGATGGCCATGATGAGATAGGCATGTATTTTGAGATACACATTTATTGATTTATATGATGAGATTCATGGTATTTTGTGATGTGTTAATATGTTTATGAGATATTGGATTATGGCTTGTGTTAGATGAGATATGGATTTGTTACTTTGATGAGTTGGATTAGGTGAGTTAGGCATGGATGGAGTTAGGTTATTGGTTTAGGTTGGATTTAGTTAGGTTATGGCATGGATGAGTTAGGTTATAGGCATGGCATGGATTGAGTTAGGTTATAGGCATGGATGAGTTAGGTTATAGGCATGGATTGAGGTTATTATAGGGCATGGATTGAGTCGGTTATAGGCATGGATTGAGTTAGGTTATAGGCATGGATTGAGTTAGGTAGGATTTAGGCATGGATTGAGTTTATAGGCATGGTTGAGTTAATTATAGGCATGGTTGAGTTGGTTAGTTATGATTCATTATTGTTTGCAATGAATGATACTATGGGTCATATGTGAAATGTTGTATAATCTATGCATAGTGATGATAGAGAGATGGTAGGTGTAATAAATGTATAAAATGGTAAACAACTTGTTATGTATGTGGCTTAATTTCCAATTTTGTTAGAAAAGGGGAACTAAGTGAAATGTGGGGTAAATGGTGAGTTAGGCATGGTTGATGAATTGTTTTTAGGGTAGAGAATGGCCGAGCTAACCTCCAAGGGCCCCATGCCCTCGGAGTGCTGCCTACATAGTCCCGGTGAAAAAGGGACCTCAGGCCGATGTAGTTCTCCCATGAGCTAGGGAAGAATATGAGAATGAGTTGGTAGGTTTGTGGGCATGTTGTGGGTTTAGGTTTAATAGGTGTGGGTAGATTATAGGTAAAATGATGTAGGTGAAGGTGATTATGGTGAAAAAGGGGATTACCCCAAAGGTAAGCGTCGAGTACCAAGTCTTGTATAAGGTAATCAAAATGTAAACAAAGATGGTTAAAAGATAAGAGGGGGGAAATAAAGCCACCTGATTGGGTAGGATCATACCGAGTAGATCATACCTTGGAGGGGGTGATGAACACAAGACCGAAAGGCATTGCACGATTAACTGGTTCTATGGTGAAAGTAGTCACAGATCACCAAATGTCAAAATTCCAAGATGTCCCTTGAGGTGATTTAGGAAATGAGAGTGGAAATGGTAAGGTGGGTGAAAGGTAGTTAATTTTATATGTTTTGAGTGACAGGGCTTTTGGGCAAGAGGTCCAAGGTCACAATGGGCAAGTCCATGACTAAAAAGTTTTTTTTGTTTTGATAGATTGATCGATGTGGGAAGTCTATATGGGATAAATAATATGGTACTCCTTGAGGTCTTCGTGAAGCTGATCGATGCGGGAAGCTTTGGTTTCTCTCTTTTTTTTTGAAAGCTTCACATAGCTGTCCTTCGAGGGAGCAGTCTATTTATAGTAGCAATTTTGTCGAGAGGAAGATGTCCTTTTGAGGGAGTCATCTTTTTTTTAGAAGTTTGACTCAAGGAGTTTGGTCCCATGTGAGGTCTTTGAAATCATGGACAAGACCAAGGTGAAGGATAGGACTCTTGTTCAAAAGGCAAGGTGGAATGACCATGGGATCTCATCTAAAGGTAGATGAAAAGTATCCATGAGAATCATGCTATGTGTAGTGATGCCATGGTACACATATTCAAGAGAAGATAACAAGTGATGGGTACTCACATGATTCTTGTTTAATCATTAGGGAGGTGTATGGAGTGGATAGCACTCAAGGGATGAGCCTGTAAAGAGACAAAGGGTGAGGTAGGACAATGAGTCAACAATAGAATGGTCGAAGATGTAATGCGTTAAGGGGCTCAGGTTCGGGTTTACCCTCAAGTGAGGATAAATGATAGGCACCCGATCCATAGGTATGAGTTACGATGTATGGTCCAAGCCAATTAGGAGTGAATTTTCCCGTTTACTTTTTTCTACTTTGGTTACGTGTTGATTTTCTTTCAAGACAAGGTCACCGACTTGGAAGGTTCATTCATGAACACATTTTTCATAAGCACATTTGATACGTTGTTGGTAAACTTGAAGGTGATCCAGAGCATTAAGATGATGTTCATCTAATAACTCTAGTTGTGCTAAGTGGTCCTGACAAAAGTCATCATCAGTAAGCATGTCATGGAGAGAAATGTGGAGTGAGGGGATCTAGACTTTGAGAGGTAGAACAACCTCTATACCATAGACCAGAAAAGGGTGTGGCCACAGTGGAAGTGTGAATACTAGTGCGGTATGCCCATAGGGAAAAAGGAATGTGCGTATGCCAATCCTTCCCAGTATCATCAACCACTTTCATGAGAATTTTGTTGAGGTTTTGTTAGTGGATTCAGCTTGGCCATTGGTTTTTGGGTAATAAGGTGATGAGAAACTAAGTTGAATGCTGAAGGCATCACAAAGTTTTTGCAATGTTTTGTTTTTGAATTGTTTTCCATTATCAGTGATGAGGCGATGAGGAACACCAAAGTGAAAATGATGTGATGGTTAATGAACTCACATATTTTCTCAACTTTCATGGAGATGAGTGGTATGGCTTCCACCCATTTTGTGTAGTATTCGGTAGTAATTATGATCCATTGATGGCATTGGGAAGAATGAGGATTGATTTCTCTGACAAGATCCAAACCCCATTGAGAGAAGGGCCAAAGGTCACGAGTGACCTATAAGGCATGGCATGATTGGGTGTATGATGAAGGTTGGAATGTTGTTGACATTTCACACAATGTTTGACATAGTCACAACAATCATGGTTAAGGGTCGGCCAGTAATAGCCTAGGTGAAGAATACGCTTAGCAACAACAAGGCCACTAAAGTGACCTCCACATATGCCATCATGAACCTCCTTAATGGTATAAGGAATTTCAGAACTTGTGAGGCATCGTAAGAGAATACCATCAAAGCCATGCTTATAGAGGAGTCCCCCAGAATGATGAAATGGGAGACCTTTTTAAGGAAGGCGTGTTGTCCATTACGGGTGAGATCAGGAGGTAAGATGGAGAGGAAAGGTAGTCGGAGTATTGTTTATACCAAAGGTCACTCGGGTCAGGGGTGTCATTTCCGATTGAGTAAACATCATGAGGTAAATAAGAAGGTGAATGGAGGCATTGTATGGTGACAAATATTTTGGAATCGGTAGGGAAGTGGGTATTTGGGAAGCTAAGCAGGCCATGGTATCTAAAATTTGTTGGTTGAACATGGGATGGTTTGAAGGGTGTAATGATCAAAGGTGGTCAAAAGTATGTCTACATGATGTTTATACTTTTGAAGTATCTCGTTATGACATTGGTACATACCATTGACTTGGTTTATGACCAATTGTGAATCACCAAAGATGTGGATTGATTTGACATCTAGGGCATATGTGGCTTGAGACCTAGTATGAGTGCTTCGTACTTGGCAAATATTGTTGGTGCATTCAAAGTCTAGTTTGAAAGACAAAGGCATGGGTTCTCCATCCAGAGGAATGAGGATAACACCAGCCCCACCCCCATGCTTGACACTTGGAACCATCGAAGAACAATGTCATTTGGTAAGGGGTTCGTCCAGGGAAAGAGTAGCAATTGACTCATCGGGAAAGTCAAAATTAGAGGGTTGGTCCCCGAAAATAGGTGCATCAGCCAGTTGGTTGGTGATAGCTTGGCCCTTGATGGACTTTTGGTGAATGAATTCAAGGTCAAGATCAGCTAAAAGCATAAGCCATCATGCGGTGCATGCTTGATTTTGATAAGGTTTGGCATACATGAAGTGTAAAGGGATCGGTGTTGGTCACGACATAGGTTTTGTGGTTGAGTAGGTAATGGCGGAGTTTGGTGGCAATGAAAACTAAGGCTAAGAAAATTTTTCGGATGGTTGTATTGGGTTTCATAGTCCAAAAGAGTATGGCTTATGTAATAAACCACTGCTCCCTGTGTTGTTCATCGCGATGAGTGAGCATGGCTCCCAAGGAATGATCGGTAGCTGATATGTATAGGTAAAAAGGTTGATCGTCTTTAGGTGGAATGAGTATGGGTGGTTGGAGAAGGTATTGTTTTAGGGCCTCAAAATCTTTGTGATAGTCATCATCCCATTTAAAGGAGACATCCTTCCTAAGCAGATGATGAAATGGTTGACACCGATCAGATAATTGTGAAATGAAATGGTGAATGGACTGCAATTTACCTTGCAGGCTATGGAGTTGTTTAAGGTTAGTGGGTGGAGGCATTTCCAGAATGGCCTTGACTTTAGTAGGGTCAACTTCTATACCATGGAGGGAAACAATAAATCCCAGGAGCTTTCCTGAGAGAACCATGAAGACACACTTTTTAGGTTGAAGGTGGACATAATATTTAATGAGGTGGTCAAAGATGGTTTTGAGGATGGTGAGGTGCTTGGCGTGACATTTAGATTTGGCCAAGAGATCATCCACGTAATCTTCCAATATGTGATGCATGATATCATGGAAGATGTAAGTCATAGCACGCTTGATATGTAGCACCAGCATTTTTAAGGCCAAAAGGCATGACTCGATAGCAAAAGGTTCCCCAAGGGGTAATGAATGCGGTCTTGTGCTGATCTTCTGGGGAAAGAAAAATTTGGTTATAACCCAGAAGCCATCCATGAGTGAGAGCATCTCATGACCAGCGGTGAGGTCAACTAGTTGATCAATACCAGGCAAGGGAAAGTCATCTTTCGGGTAGGCTAGGTTGAGGTCACGGAAGTCCATGCAAATGTGAGAGTCCCCTTGTTGCTTTAGTAATAGGGACAATGTTAGAAATCCAATGAGGATAATCAATGGGTAAGATGAAGGAAATGGAAAGAAGGCTTGAAGTTCTTCTTTGATGAGAAGAGCAATGCGAGGGTGCATTTTCCTCAGCTTTTGTTTGATAGGTTTGGCATCGGGAATGGTTACGATATTGTGGACCACTATGGTGGGGTCAATACCGGGCATGTCTGTAAGACCAAGTGAAAGCATGGTTATGATCTCGGAGAAAAGAAGTGATGGCTTCTGTTCAGCAACATCTAAAGATTGTCTGATCTTTAGGATGTGTGGGTCATCCTGAGTATGAATGTTGATCTCGATAGTCGATTCATTCAACATGGTTTGTGTCTCAGAGGGTAACGACTGATGAATATATGAGTCTTCTACACCAAGGTAGGTGAGTATGGATTCATCATCCTGACATTGAATGATGTTAATTGTAGGTGTGTCATCATCGATCATCTCAGGATACGGAATGGGAAGAGTGGAAGGGGCCTCGCCTTCACGTTGATAAGTCAAAGGCCCCAAGGAAATGGTGTTTATGAAAAAAAAAAAAAGGGGGGATAGATTCGGATCCATCGACTCTATCGGTGAGGGGGTGGTGATGAAGGGGAGTGGGTGAAGGTAGTGATGAAGATGAAGGTGGAGGAGGGCTAGGGTCTTGATATGAGTTCAATGCGGGCCTGTTTGGTAGGAGGTTCGGGAAGCCGATACCACTACGGTCATTATGTTTGTGGGTGGTACATGGAATAATGGTATGGCGGCCTTGCTCATAAAATCCAAAACCAAAACCCTTCCACACAGTGGTGTAGGAAGGTGTGGGTGAAATGGTGATTGGTAAGTGATTGGAAGTCAACGGAAAATGGGTGGGGTTGTGATGGTGGTTCAGGTGTGTAAGTGGTAGTATCAAGTCCCCCATAGGTGAGACTAGTACGAAGATGAGGAGGACCATAAAGGAGGCATTCTCCTATATGGTGATCATAGCGAGGGTGTTGGTGAAGGCTTCCATACTCGTGTGGAGTAAGGAATGTGTTGACACTATATAGGTGGTACTCCCCCAGTGAGGCATTGAAAAACACCTTCCAAGGATCGATGGTTGGTATGTAGGTAGTAGTGGTATGGATGATGTGTCGAGAGGTCGATGCGGAGGTGGAGTTAATGGATTGGGAAGCTAATGGGTCAGCCATGGAGGTTATAGCAGTGGTAGGAATGGAGGAGGTATGTGCGGTGAAAGCAGGTTGGTACTATTGGTAGGTGGAGGTGTGTAGGTGAAGTGGTAGTGGTTGCGGAGGTAGATGGCTTGACAGGTATGAGCACATCATTGGGTCGGTAAAGCATGTTGCATGTTTTGAAAGGTGATGGGTCAGCTGGAATGGTATAAGTGTGTCCTTCATGTTCAAACTTTACACAACGATGCAAAGTGGAAGGAACATGCAACCCATGACATGGATCCAGGGTCTACCAAGCAACAAGTTATATTGGAATTCCCCCTCCAAAACATAAAACAATTCTAGAATAGTGTGGGGGCCCACATGAATGTGAAGGATGATAGTGCCTAGTGTGGAGGTGATAGCATCATTGTTGAATGAACGCAACATGACCGGATGTTTATGCATGTAATTGTCAGGTATGCACATTTGAGAAAATGCATGGGATGAAATGATGTTAATGCTAGCACCTCCATCAATCATCACATGGCGTACCCATATGTCATCAATGTGGACAAAGAGATGAAGAGGGTTGGGTCAGGTCATCATTTTGGTGTGGCGCGATCTCCTCCTCTGAGAAGCTAAGGAGGCCACTTGGTGAACAAGGTGAGGTGAGGATGAAGGTGGTAATTTGGTGAGAGAGGCTACATGATGGGGTGTGATAATGGAGGCTACGGGTGTAGGGTCATTGGGTAAAACCTCAATAGATTGAAGAACCTCCATGAGGGCTTGATGATGGGATTCCGAGGTTTGGATGAGGTCATATAAGGACATTTTGAGGGGAGATTGGTGTAATTGTTTGAGCATGGTGTGATGTGTGATGCCATTAGAAATGGGGTATGTGGGGCCATGAATAGTTATTTTAGGTATGGGTGCAGATGGTATGTTGGGTATAGGATTGGTTGGTGGGTCAGTTTGCCTTTTCTTTTCCCTTCTGCACATGTGTAGTGACGTGTATCATGTTGATTTGAGGGAGTTGGAAAATGGAGAAGGTGTAGGGTGAGTGGTATAATGACATGAAGGGAAAAAAACCTACTGGAGGAGAAAATCCCTATGAGTCAGGTGGGCACAAATGACATTTGGGTGGTGGCGTGGCAAGTTCTCTTGATGCAAACCATGTTAATTTCAAATTTTGGTGTGGCTCTAGGAGCTGTGAGGGTGGAGGTTGTGGTTGTTGAGTGGGCAGTGTGGGAATGGGTGTTGGTGAAGCAGGATCCTCATCGAGAAGGTCATCATCATCAAAGTTGGTTTCTGGTGGACACAATTGGATAAGGATGGTTTTCAAGGCCTTGCAGTTCTCCACATCATGCCTGGCACACGATGGTATGCACAAATTTTAGTATCATCAAACCCTTTTGGCTTGGGTTTGAGGGGGTCATAAGGTTGGAGTGGTGGTAATGTGATAACAGAAGTCTCGAGGAGGTTGGTTAAAATTTTGGCATAGGACCTGCTTAGTGGATCACAATGGGAAGTGAATGTGGGTTTGGGTGTAGGTGTGGTTGGTTGTCGGGGAATTGTTTTTGGAAGAGTAGGAATGGGTCGAGCTATGGGTTTAGGTGCTGGTGGTTTTGAGGTATCGTCGGGTTCGTTTGGGTAGGGTAGGTAGATGGATGGGTAGGAGGGTGTGGGGTTGTTTTGACTACCTTGTTGTGGGGTAGTGGGGTTTTGTTTTTGGGTTGCACCTTCTTGGGTAAAGGTGATGTGGGTGTATGAGGTCTAGAAGGAAAAGTAGATGGAGGAAGAGGGTGAGTTACCCATGGGGATAACATGGTGCTTTGTGAAGGTAGATGACGTGGGTCATACTTGGGGTGTGAGGGACAATGACTGAAGTGTAGTGGGTAGTGAAGCAATAGCTGAAGGTATTGGAGGTATTGGTGGTAAAGAGACTATAGGTGTGGGTATAAGTCATGTTGTGTGCACAGGTGGTAGGTTAGAGGTTTGTGAGGAAGGAATGGGTTGTTGTGTTATTGGTTTATGGATGGGTGAAGGGTGCTTGACCATGTTGGGTAGCTGAGGTCTTAAGGAAGATGGGACAAGTGTGGGTGTGATTGGTGTGGTCGGGGTATGAGGTCGATGAGTTTGTTTCTTTGGTTTGGGTGTCGGAGTAGGTGTGGTATTGACGTTGGAGGATGTAGCTAAATCCAGTTTAATAGGTGGATGAGTAAGGCTAGTGGTCGGGGTGACCCCTAAAGTGGTAATAGGTTTAGTGGAGGCAAATGTTGTGGGTATGGGTTTGGGTTTAGATGTAGGTCGGGTTATGGGTAAGGGTGTGGTGTGAGTGCTAACAAGTGGGTATCGTGGAAGGGGTTGGTTTTAGCAGTGGTTGTATTTGGTTTGATGGGTAAAATGTGTTTGGGTAGATAGTGGAGGTATCGGCGAGGATCTCTGCATCTTGTGTTGAGATAGGAGGTAAGAGGTGCCCCCATAATAAATCCCTATCCACATAATCTAAGTGATTGGCCAAATGTGAGAACGACACATCTGTGGGTGGAGTTGGTGAGGACCTAATGGGAATTCTCATAAAATGTATCTTAGAGATGGGGAATTGGCTAGCTTCAGCTTCCATGGGTAAGAGAGCCGAAAGTAGGTCTATTGGATTTTGGGTAGCTAATGGAGAATGCTCACCGAGAGGCAAAGGTATCTCAACCAGGGTCTATGATGGGTGGAGAGATGATGGGATCCTCTATAAGTGGAGGAATGGATCCTCCTCTGTAAGTGGAGGAGGATAATGTGCTCCTCTTGGGTGGAGGAGGTAATGTAGTAAGGGTTATCTTAGGTGGAGAAGTAAAGGTTCTCTAAGTGGAGAAGCTGAGGGGTGAGAGGGTCTCATGTTAGTGGAAGACCCCTCCGTTGGTGATGAAGGAGATGAAAGGTGTTCCTCTATTGGTGAAGGAATAGCAGAGGTTGGTTCCAATGTGGAAGGAGGATTTTGAGCTAGATTTCCTCTATGGAAGGGATGTGAGGTAATTGAGAGGTGACAGTACCTCATTAAAGATTGTGAACCTCACGGTATGGGTATCATGAGTGGATGTCTCACCGGTTTGATTGGATGAATGGGCATGGTTGGGAAATGGTTTTTAAGATTTTTGTAGATTTTGGTTAGGGGTGGTGTTGGGATTATCCATAGTTAACTCACCTTTCTCGAGCATTTCTTGGACCCTTTCTTGAAAGTGATAGTTTGCATCACTATGACCCTTCACTGGTGATAGTTACATAAATCATGTCTTTATACCATGCGGGCATGGGGCGAGGGTCAAAACCAGTGTGTGGTTTTATGGGTGGAAGGGTGATGGCTCTAGCTTTGATAAGATTTTCTAAGATAGAAGAGTAAGGTTCCCCAATTGGGGTATATTTTCGCTACTCTTGTCTGAATCAAAAATCCTGGACAGGTGATAGATTAGATGAGGGTGTAACCTGATTGACAGGATGAGATGGGCGGCCTTGAGTACCACTACGTTAGTGGTACCTTTATCCTTTAAATAATTGGTTGGTGGTTTGGAAGAAGAAGAGGTTTCATTCAAATTGAATGCCAAATTCTTATTTCATAATTGGATTTTCTTCTCTTCGATGGCCCAAATCTCTAACTTTCGTGCCATAGTGAATGCCTCATCGAATGTTTGGAAAGTTTGGACCTGCAAGGTTGGGAGATATGTTTAGCAAAAGCTCATGTGAATATTTCGATGAGTTTGGTTTGTGGTAGTTGGAAGGTAAGTTGATTGATCGGGCTACACCAAAGAGCGACAAAATCTGTAATAGATTTGTCCTCGTATCGACATGTGGAATATAGATCGGTCATGGTAACCTTATTGCGATATTGATAGATAAATGATCCAAGAAAGCTTGGGCTACTTGATTGAATGAAAATATAGAGTGTTTAGGTAACCCACTATACCAATCTAATGCAGTCAGTGAGGGACATGGGAAAGGTTCTTAAAAGAAAGGCATCATCATGAGCGATTAGATAACACCCATGTTTGAATGACCAAAAATGTTTTGTGGGTCTTCTTTACTATTGAAACGATTGAATTTAGGCATTTCCCAATGCACAGGGTATGAATGGATAGGAATGGATGGGTGAATGGGCTCATTGCAAATCTTGTCATAGGTGAGAGTGTTTGGGAGCCGGAAACCATTCCTCAATGTCGCATCTTGTCCAACATCAATTTAATTAGGTCATTGGTGGGTTGTGATGATTGGATGCATCCTGTAGCGTGAGGAGGTTGGTTTTGGGCATATAATGGGGTGGCATTCCATTGTATGGGGCTGCCATGTAAGGTGGTGGAGAAGAAGGCAATGAAATAGGGGGTAAGTACCGGAATGAATAATAGATGAAACATGCGGTTATTGGTAGTATGTATATGGGGGTGGAAGGGTCGTGGTAACCCTAGTGGCAATAAGGGCTAATGATTGTGGAATGGAAAGAACCACATTCTGAAATGGGGTAGGGTCACCGACATTGGAGGTGGGAATGTAGCTACAGGTATGTATGAGACAGTAGGGGTAGATGAGGTTGTGTTTGGGGTAGTCATTGAAGGTATGGTGGATGTGATGGGTGCCACAGAGGTAACTGACATGGCAATCATAGAGGGTAAAGAACCTAATCAGAAACGATGGGGTAAAGTGGATGTGGGTAGCATGGAGCCGAGATGGGGCTGATGCGGAAGTGGGTTTGAGAGTCGGGGGATAGATACGGGCATGCTTTATATCAATTGACCTAAGGAGTCTTGAGTAGACCAAGTGGGAAAGGTAAAACCTGCAAGGCGGCAGGGTTACTGTCAGGAGTCATGCGAACTCCTCATCTCTAGTAGTGATAGTAGTAGGTGGATAGGATCCATAGCTAGTGATAAAATAGAAGGTGGTGAAGGACTAGGTGGGAGTGGTTGGAAATCGGCGTGGAATATGAGGGCTCTTGCTTGTCTTCGGGTCGAACCATGTGAATCAAGTATTGATTAGGTAGGGCTGCTTCTCCGTAAATGATACAGAGAACATCGAACAGTGAATCGTGATAAAAATGGATGAAGTAACAAATGGTGGGTGGAATGTGAAATAGGCTAACTAATGTCGGTTAGGGAAAACCGACGTTGGTTAGGGGTAACCACATCGCTCCACCGTAGAAAATGAAAAGTGAGTAAACAATGAGGCGAAGAAGATAAAATTTGATAGGTATGCCAAATCTAAAAATGTGTAAAACATCAATGGAAAATATGATAGTGACAGAGACTATGGAAGGTGGAAGAAAGTGAAGTGAAAATGTCCTTTTGAGTAGGTTAGCAAAAGGACATGGAACTCGACGTTGGTTAGGTATAACCGATGGTGGTAAAAGGTCACCGATGATGGTTTGTAACATCCTCATTTTAGACAATAGAACAAGTCAATTTTTTTTTGATAATTGCATACTGGTTCTAAATACATAATTTAGAACTCACAATTCAAATAACCATTTATATAACAGACAACCATATGCAGCTGTAATGACTCGGAGTACCTCCGATCTATTCATTCCATGACTCGGTAATCTACCGATCTATTCATGAGTAATAAGAGTCGGTGTTTTTATTTAACACATTACTCTTGCGGTTCTCTTCCCTAATGTGGGATTCAGAATGCTCTGTCCAAGGAACCTAACTGAATAATTGTTACCATTATTCATCGGCATCTCATCCCTTAGACTAGGTGAATTAGGACAACGCAATCAGCAGCTTGCGATACTTTGGCCAAAGATTTGAAACATACTGTTCATGTCTCGTATTCCTTAACGGCATACTCGTCAATCTGGAATACGTCCTTCACCCCATTCATATGTTATATAGAATGTCCTATACTGACTACTGTCAGTCCTTTCTTTCACTACTTAATCACTCGGAGATAGATTAACAAGGTGATAATGTTATATGGATATCCAGAGGATTAGGGATACGGTGACATACTGGTTTAACCTTACAGTTAGACCAATGTGTCAAGATACCCCGAACCTCCTAGGCAGCCTTATAACCTGACCACATTCCTAATCAATCCCTGAGTAACTAATCCAGTCACAAATGTAAATCTTAGCGATCAATGCAAAGGGTGTCGTCATAAGTCACCTGCATTGTTGTAACTTCGAGAAGATCCTAATCTTCTCGGAGGTACAACCCTGCAGTTGTCTTGTGCCGTCATCCTTTAAATCCGCCTCGAAAAGATCTACTCATCAATATGCGTTAAGCACTTGAGTACAAATTACTTTAAAGACGTTTACCCTAAGGTTAGCCTTTCCGATCCCTGGATTCTTCGTCTTAAGACGACCCTCCTCTAAAAGACTCATTACTTGGTAGAGGTATTACGGTCAAGCTCTCATCAAGGAGTCATTAGAATACACCTGATTCTAAAGCAACAGAATCGGACAATATCTCATAACCTTTGCTTGAGATTGCCATCTGAACTCCATTTGATTGCCTATCAGTTCTCTTAACTGATTTTATATCATACTTTTTAGTTTAAAGATATAAGTGATTAAGAATCCAATTTACTGTTATCCTTTCATACCTAGGACTAGGGATTAGTAATTTAATCCAGCTTGTTTAGCGTTCTCTTTTAGGCTCAATTTTAACCTATCTTCTAGAAAGACAATAATTTAATTCCACTATTGCTTTTGCTAGAACAAATTAGAACTGCTAAACACTCATAAGAATTTAATCTCATTTACTTACAAGCTTTCATTGTCAATCACAAAAGCATCCATATTATACAATAATAACAATGCCCCTTCGTTACATAAACCGAAGAAGGTCATCTTTCGAAATAGAATACAACACATAAGTATCAAACACTTATTTCCATTCCTTTCAAAACTTATACAATTACATTTTATGCAACAACATACTTGTTACAATGCTAACGGAAAAGAAACATCTTTTCACATATAGTACATCTATAAAATCAAGCTGTAATTCATTACAAATCAAATAAACAATCTGATCAGCTTGTCAGATCTGCATTGCTTTTACCTCTTACGGTAACCATCTGCAAAAATAGTCAACATGAGTCAGTTCAATGAACTGAGCATGATAAGCACTATCTTTTAAAACAATTGCAATCCATCAATTGTTTTCATTAAACACCCTGTTTAAATGAGATCAGATATTCACATAAGTAAACATAATCAGACTAAGCCCTTGTAATACAAATTGATTACAAATATGTAACTCTATCATTGATACAAAATAGTCTTAACCTCTTTCTAATATTTCATCAATATTAAGAAACAAGGAACGAATGTACACAAACAATCATTGAATCCAAAATCACAACATTGGTCAGATTGTTTCATTCTCCAAAAAGGAAATAACATAACAATTCGGGATTCCACCAATATGTTACAAACAATTTCCCACGATAGTCAAATATAAATAATATTAAATAAAGGAAGAGAAAGAACCAAACCATACATACTTCCGTTCACAAAAGTTCATCACTGTACCGTCTTCACATATGAAAACATTCAACCAGTATAAAAATGAACAAGTTAGACAAGCCGCAAGCAAGATCACTGTTCTAAATCAAGAAATAGAAACACAAAGAAAATTCCCGTGACAAAGAACTAACACATCAACAATTCATATATCAACCCTAAGCCCAATGCTAGTTCCTTTTACAAACACAAGGCTTTGACACAAGTCCGAAAACAAGAAACTACAAGCGTAACGCTGAAAACAACAACCTTATTGCATCAAGCAATTACGAGGTTTCCTAGAATGACTATGCTATGTTGACCACAAATCGAAAGGATTTCCAAATCATGCATGATCCAATCGTCACAAGTACTTACGATTAAATGGAAAAGAACATAGCATACTTATTCTGCCAATATCAACAAAATCGGATCAAGTAAAAGAAAGGAAAACAACCAATCGATCCTTACCTTGCCGTGAAATGCAAGTCTTAGTGTGGTATTCGCGACTTACCCTAACAAGGTCGAAATCACGAAACAAAGTCATCCATACTCAAGGATCTCAAATAGTGACAAAGACAATCCATGTGTCCAAGGTAAGTTCGAAAGAGAGGTCTTAAAGTACCAACTACCTTTCCGTTCATCATTCCAACATGATTCAAACGAAGGTAGAAATTCAAGCAAATGCATATGAATTCATTATAAATCTATAATTACCCATTAATGGTTTTGTACTCATAACCACTGAACCCTACAGCAACGTACTATGAAATCGGTTGATAAATCCATCTATGCCATTCATGGCAAACATTCAGAATGAAACAAGTGAAGCAAATCAAATACCCATTTCAAGCAAGGAAATCAACTGAGCCGCCTTCAACTTTCAAACAGCTTTCACAAAGAAATGCAATGCATACCCAGGAAATCTATACTCCTTATTTATTACAAATAACCGTGGTCAGAAGGCCTGTTCCTTTCTCTATAAGGCTTCCACGAAATCAAATAACAAAACACAAGGATGAATCTACATCCACAACAGTAGATAGCTTATATATGATTCAATCAAGGACTCCACTGAGTCGTTATAATAAAGTATAGATGTAACAATATTATACACAGTCAACAATAATCCCGTTTCCACAATAACAAGGAAAACACTTCCGCTGGGTCGTAAAGACTACGGTAACACAACAGTTGCCTGTTCCAAGCCAAAATTTGAAAAACAAATGAAACCCGAAAGTATCATTAGTCGCTGTCAACAAATCCCACGACAGAGTTCCCAAAGAAGCAATAATACTGATCAATCTTACAGTATTCATCAGAATCATTCCATACAGTTTCCATAACAAGAAACAGCGACCACAATCAAAAACATACAGTGGTCTTATACTACACACAGGTATATTCTAAGGGCTCATGCCAAACAGGCCGAACACTCAAACTTTTATAAATAAATACCTCACATGTATAAGCCAGAATGAATACTCAAAGCAAATAGAGCCGAAGTTCGATTTCAATAAACACCCATCAAGAGGAAATTGAAAAATCGAACCAGAAGAGATACAGTGCCAAAAATCAAACAAGATCTCCATAGAAAATTCATCTAATCTTCACAAAACATTTGAACAGAGTTGTTCTAATGAAAGCACTTGAAAGACAGCAAGATATTTAAAGGTTAGGGCCTAGCATGCCTGTATTTTGATCAAATTTCCGAAGCAGACCACAGGAAGAGCTCAAACTTCCTTTTCTTTTTCCACGATAAAGCGACCAACAAAATTTCGCTGTCTCCATCACATATATATCCTCCATGACAGAGAAAAGAGCCAGAGAAATTCATTCTTGCCATGCAACTCAAAGAGAACTGGTGCGAAGAACCAGTAAACAAGCAGAGCAAAAACCGAAAATCGCGATAAGCCAAACAAACCCACAAACTTCCCGTTTGCATGCCTTCTCGCGAGTTCCGAGCTCGCTTTCCGAGAAAATTAAATGCCATTAAACCAATTTTCCCGCTTAAACTCAACTTCCACCGACCGCCAGATTTGGTGACAGTCCATCTAAAACTCATGTTCATTTCCAAACTTAGCGACCTGCCACGTCCTCACCGGTTAGCCGTCGCCTAAGCCTCCGCCATGACCTGTCCTTCATCCTTATCCCTTACATTTATTGCCATAGAAAACACCGCCCATGGTTCGCCACCCTTCATAGGCCCCTTCATAATCTCTTCATTAGTTAGGTTAGTATCTTAGGTTAGAGTTTAGGGTAATACCCACACTAACAAATTTACACAAAGATACTAACTTAGGATATTAACACATAGCCTAGGTCTAGGTTAGACTAACAATAATCTAACCCCTAGGTTAGGTTTTAGTTTTAGGTTACTAACCCTTAATAATTCAGTTTGGTCCTTGTCCTGAAAACTCGGAAAGACCTGTATCATACCTTCTAGAACAGAGTTAGCTCCTGTTCTTATTGCAGAATTGTATGTCAACGAATTATTACCTGGTCTACAATCGAGACCTTCCAGATATACTTTGATATCGGGAACCATTTCATTTCCCAAGATCAGCCTGAGTCATACTCCTGACCTGCTTAATCAATGCTTCCATACCTTGCAACCTGTTCAAGGTCTGTGATCTAATTCATCACAAACAGATTTAAAGCATTACTTGGATCAATTCCACTGATCCAAGTCTAGATATTATAGATGAATACCTCTATAATTCATTCCATGATCAGATTAATATTCAGACACAAAATGAAATAAATAAAAGAGTCTATTCATATTTTGACTCAGTCAAGATCTGCAATCTGCAAGAAATTCAATACATATCAAGCATGATTTCTGAATCGAGGATCACATCCTTTTACAAGAAATCACATATCAACACTTGTATGCTTAGGAGAAAGTAACAACAGTTCAGGGTGTTACATGGTTACTCCTTGAAGTTGAAACAATGATGAAAGAAAGTGGCTATGAATTAAAATCTAATGTAGAATCGGACCTAATTTTGGAAATGATGATGATATGGCCTGAGCACACTCGTTGAAGTCGGAATACACCGGTTATGATGAGGAGCATGCATCATGAACAAAAAATCCGTGATGAACATGATATTTCACCAAAAACACAAGCCAAGCGAAACACTAAGAAAATGTGATCCCAATTGAGTGCCCTTTCTATTATGTTTGTTTAGCTTATGCTATTTAGGGACCGAAACATGAATTGTGAAATAGATTTTTGGTGAGGATGGCTTCCTACAAAGAAGGAGATCTAAAAGGTGAGGTTTCGGTATGTTATGGTGGGGGTGGGCTTCGCTCTAAAGTATGACTCAAGCCAGAGCAAAAGTTGGATGCCCATTGTGCTATGATCATGTGATCACCTACAACTTCTTCCGTAGTATTTTGTTTAAGAATGTATGTATTTTGAATTTTTGTGTGGTTTGGTAAGACTCGAGAAAGAGAAAAGGATAGAAATGCTTTTCTACGATTCGTTTGTCAACCGTCACCGGTCATGACTTCCAAACAGTAACCTCATCACCTAAACCTTACACAATTATTTATTAATTACCTTGTAATTGATAAATCCACATCACCTTACCTCACCTCATTTTGCCACTTCATCATGACCTAGCCCTAACCTAAACTAACCTAATTAAGACCCATAACTTGGTCCACACCTACACCCATAACTAATGACCCCTTTCTCACACCCAAAACCGACCTTCTAGTCATTTGACCAAGCCCTTGGATCTCTCGGGAGAAAAGCGGGGAAGGTGGGCTATTTTACTAAAAATAGCCTACTTTTTCCTTCACTGATGCGGTTCTACTCGGCCGCCGTCGGTTACGTAACCGCCATCGGCTCCACTGTAAATGGGCTCCCGAACCAAAATCAAAGGTGGAAGGATTTTTGAATCAACGAGATCATTGGGAGCGAGAGCGAGTCGAGATCTTCACTTGGCCAGGCGAGAGAGAGTGGAGATACCGAGAAGTGTTCTGACAAAGGAGATCAGCTTGCATCTTCGTCAAAACCCGATAAGTCACATCTTGCATGTCCTCTGTTATAACATTTCTTATGCCTTTTGAATCACGAGTCCTCATAAATCCATTTGACGGACCCACTACCCAGCGTGCATATTTACATCTAACTATCATTCATCTACCTCTCATCACCTTATTTCCTAATATCACCCATATACTGACCTTACAAATAACACAGACTACCAAATAACACAAACACCCCACAAAAACAACCAACCTACGGATCCTAAACCCTACAGACATCGGTTACACCATGTAACAGTATCGGTTACCCAGACTCTGAGCAGAAATCAGCCTTTCCCTATACATTTCCAAGCGAAGTAATTTGATTGATATTTTACAGTCTTTTGTGTTAATTCATATTAGCGAGGAAATGACCACCTTGAAAGGAAGTTTTATATTTCACAGGCCCAAGGCGTTTCCTCATTTATTGTCTAATCAAAATCTTGTGGTCTTGTGTTCTTATTTGCGGTAGTCCTTCCAAGACAAAAAGGAGTTCTTCGCGATCGGCTGATCTTCCTCTACGATGCGCGCACACCATCTCGACATTCCACGGTATTCCTCCTAGCCCTAACCCTTATCTGTTTTCTAAAAGGAATGAAAGGATAGAAGCAACTCTATTCCCAGAAGTCGAAACATTCCGAGCGAAACATTTTGGCACGCCCGGTGGGACCCATTTTGGGTTTCTTTATTTCTTGCTTGCTTTCATATAGGGAGCATACTTGCTGTTTTCTTCTTCTAAAGATATTCACAAGGTATTTTATTATTTTGGTAAAAGAACTTGCTTTGTTTTTGCATCTTGCATTAGTGAAAGTCATCTCTTTTGCTTCATCGAATATCATTTTCGATTTGGGTTTAAAACACGTGCATTGGCATCCTTGCTTGCTGTTTTCAATTCTAGTGAACATAGATTAAGTAACAGGTCATACACGTGGGGGTGATATCCACGGTATTGACAAGAAATTAATCTTACATTCACTGCACAACACATACCGAATCACTTCACAATTAACACAACAGCTCAAACATCCCCCTTTTTCCATGGTATTCCTCACTTGCCCGATTGAGAGTAACCTTATAAGCCAAAACAAACTTGACATTTCCCTAAGTCTTTTGTTTAGGATTACGACATCATTCTACGTCTAAAGGCATAAGCCCACATAATTAAAATTAACCCTAGGGTTAATCTCTGGATTTACGTGTACATCTTGCTTGTTTTTAGTTACATTTTCTTTCTCATACTACATCTTACGTGATCAATAATTGGACAAGTATACTAAACGTTGTTAAAAATCAAATTAGCAGCCTTTTATATCTTGTTAGCCCAGACTTCTTACACGACATCGGTTACGACCGACCACGTCGGCTATAGTATAACCGACATCGGTTCTTACTGACCGATATCGATTCTTGTCTTTCCCGATTCGACAAACCCGACAACCTACCAATTTCACCGATCAAGTTTGTTTACATTCTGATAGATTGAAACCCTCTTTGTGAACACTGTCCATGGTTGTTATCACTCGAAAGCAAGCCGCCGCCGCTATGGTTTCACATGCTTGCTCTTTGTTTTTTACTGAATCACCCCCTTCACATTACAGCAGGGAATCCTACGGATACCGGCGAGGTTCCTAAAATTCTGTGGGAGATAAGGACTTTGCCAAGTTTCTAGATGCTAATCCTAGTCTTTGTACAATGATACTATTTGTCTCATGCCCACGACCGTCGCTTTGATGGTCAGCTCCTTGTTGGCATGCCTATTAGTATAGCTGCTCATTTAGCGCCCACTCACTTTGATAACACCGCCTTGCTTCTGCACCTTTAGCCCCATCTCCCATCCGATGACTTGAGAGATTCATACGACTTTCAGATTGGCTTTCCTTTGGCTAATCTTGGACCCCACATATCATTACCACCATTGCCCCCTACCTCATCTCTCTTGCGAGACCACTCCATTCATGACTTGCTCTCTGCCACCTATCCACACGAGCTTTCCTTCTCAAGCTCCGCCTACCTTTTCATTCCCATACACGTATCCAGTAACCTCAACATCTTATATGGGACATCCCTATTCGGTCGCCTCAACATATTCATCCTCCATACCTTATCAACACTTAACCCCACCATTGTCCAGCGGAGGCCCTTGGCCCAATTTGCCTCCGTTTACCACAACCGCACCATCATCTCATCCAACCACAGATTTCATCAAACAAATGATGGACAAAATGCAAAATCTAGAGGCTTCTGTTTCGGGAAGTCGTAGTGCCTTGACATACGAGCAAGTTTGTCGGGAGCCTATTCACCCTTCTGTCCCCCTTCACTCATATCCTCCTCAATGGGAATTGCTGAAATTTACTCGTTTTAATAGTAAAGAGGATCCTCAACAACACTTGCGATCATTTAGACATGCTTGTTATTTGATTGCCCATGATGATGCCTTGTTACTCCGCACATTTCCCATGTCCTTATCAGGACCCGCCTTGGAGTGGTACAGTGCTTTAACCCAGCACTCAATCTTCTCTTTTAACCAACTAGCCCAATCTTTCTTGGATCACTTCTCCATTAACATTGCTAAGAAAGTATCCATCACCGACCTTTATGCCATTCGACAATTCGAAGACGAATCTATCGCAGATTTCGTCGGACGATGGCGCGGCCTTATCAACCAACTTACATATGCCTTGCCTCAGGCTGAACTTATCGAACTTTTCACGCGGGCATGTGCTAAGCACATTTCTCCTACTCTTCAAATTCAAACTTTCCGCACATTTGATGAGGCCTTTACCATGGCTCGGAAACTAGAAATTCGAGCCTTAGAAGAAGAGAAATTGCGGTTGCGCAACAAAAACCCCAATTTCGAACTCTGATTCTACCATAAACCAAATACCACCACTCCTCATCGTCCACTTCTTCTAAATCAAAAGGAGCTGTCCGCGGTGATGGTTAAATCTCAAACACCGTCTAATACCCCACCAAAAACCACCTATAAGTATAAAGCAGAGCCCATCAATTACACTCCCTTGGGAGAAACCTATGGTGTCATCTTGGAAAAATTGCTCAAGGCCGGAGCTATCACCTTGCCTCCTGTTAAACCTCACTCCGGGTTTGACTCCACTCGCGCTATACCTTCCTGGTACAAAGAAAATGACTTCTGTAACTTTCACCGTGTAAAAGGACATAGTCATGAAAACTGCAAGATGTTGAAAAACATAGTGCAGGAAATGGTTGATGCAGGGGATATAACCCTCGATAATCCTAATGCCCACCCTGCCAAAAATTTGAAAATCTTCAACAAACCATTCCCGAATCACTCTCCCAACGAACACAAACCGGGATATCTTAGCCGAGGAGAGTGTTCATGAGATCCATGCAGTCTTCGATACCCAGCCCAAAGCCTCTATCGAGAAAATTTTGAATCAAGCCTCTTCACTAACACGGGAGCCCGAACCTCCTTTACCACCATCAAGCCAAAGCGAAATCATTCCTTTACCCATAAAGGAGTTAACTGCCCAGACTTCTCTTCCCATCGATGAGTCTTCTTATACCACATCCCTACTGGCTGCGACGGATGTTATCTAATCTATCTATTTCCCAGACTTCCCCTTCTACCGCTCTTGCTTTGTCTGAGAGGAAGGTACGCCACTCCTTTTGACATCCTTAGGCGAAATCTCTTGCACCGACATCACCAAATTCTTTAACCATGACGGATCCTCTCGAACATGCCCTCTTACCTATTAGTTCTTCATTGCCTAAATCTTTTCAACAATACCGGTTGACCTCGTAACATCTATTGATACGATGCCTCATCTACTCCTGTATCACACCCACGGTGGATTGGAATCACAACCCACCTTTCTTAGTACCAAATTTACAATTCAAACTGAAGAGCTGTCATTCTCCGGAAGATAGATGCGAATCCTATGGGAGCGTTTGAGTACCCCTTATTCTACTCAAATGCACGGATGACCGATCCAGACGACACCTCTACCATATATCCTAAGTGTTTACGAAACTCAAAATGCCTATGTCCTCATTCTCACCCCGTATCTATATCAAGTATCCCATCCACCTCTATTAACCTAACCAAAACTTCCCCTACACTTGGGACCTCACCCATACCCGATCTAACACACCCGCCTAAGCGACTAGATTTATCCAGAATAAAGCCGCCCCGCCACCTAGAAGACAAACTCAATCCGTGCCTCTATCACAATCAAAACCATCATCGTCACACCTACCTTCCATATTGGGACCTCATCCTTCCACCTTGCATCAATATATCATACCTCCTGCGTTTTCTTCAAAAGCGACCTCGCCTTCTGCACCTATCTGAGAGATCTAAGGGTATATCAACATTATCACCCCACGTATCTGTCCACCCATCAACCCTAAACAAACTCCATCATCAAAGGATTTATTTTACTGTCACTCCCCTTTCTCGTGGTTGTTTCCCTTACCACGTCATCATGTAACCTCATCATCTAACCAACCCATAGAGCGTAGCTCTGCGCCCGAAGAAACCACGTTTGGTGAAAACCACGTGTCGACACCCCTTGGCTAAACCACCACCCGTCACGAACCAACCACCCCCAAACATTACCGAAAACCCGCCTGACCAATGCCCTCATCCTCCTCCGATTTTGACCCACTCAAAGGATCTTACGCCAAAATCCTTGCTATGTTGGTGGAGAATGCGACCATTTCTCTACCCCCACTTAGACCTTATGACCCTTCTAAACCTCGCCTATAGGTTACGATGAGTCTAAAATCTGCGCTTATCACACTTTTACCGGGACATGATGTGGAGGGATGCAAAGCTTTAAAAACCATCCTTCGTCAGTCACCTCTCCCAGATAGAAAGGTTAAGAAAGACAACTTACGAAGGGAGAGACCTTTAGCTTCCATTCCCTCTCCTCTACCATCTGTCCCCGCCTCACCAAGATCTATCATTATTACAACCCCACCTCTTGAAAACCATGATTTATCCCAACCATCTTCCTCATCTCAGGTTTACGAGATTAATATGATTAGTGTTGCTACTCGAGCGCAGAAAAACAATGAGAAAGCGAAAGAAAGCACACCTGCGTCCTCTCCTTCTCCGTCCAGCATCCCGATTGCACCACCACCCAAAGTGGTTATTCGTGGACCCGCTTACCCCGTCTCTAATGGAGCTGCCCATCGAGCCATGATCAAACAACTTCACCAATCACCCGTAAAAATGACACTATATGATCTCATTCGGACTTGAATCTCATCGACAAGCTCTCGTTGAAATTCTTGAGGATCGAGGTCTTACCTAATGAAACCCTGCCCGTTGCCTCCATTCGACACCCATCACGTTGCCTCTCTCACCAAACAACCCACCACCCACCACTTCCGTCTACGTACCACAAGCTGCTGCGATCGGTTTCTCGAAGATGAAATTGTTGACTTTGAGTACGAAAGACCACGACCTGCCCTTTTCATCTCCGCTTACGTCAGGGACATTCGGGTACGTCGTGTTATGATTGGCGGGGCGCTAGCTAAACATCATCTCTTGAAAAGCCTTCCAACAAATGAATATCCCTTCTAGCTACATGTGTGCCAACCCATCATGTTGCGGTCATTTAATAATATTATTACCTCTACCTTAGGCACCGTGATCCTCAACATTCGGGTAGGACCACGTACTTTACCCGAACTCTTCTATGTCCTTGAGGAGAGTTCGATATAATATATTCTTTGGGTCGTCCTTGGATCGGGCCATGGGATGCGTTCCCTCAACATTACATAGATGCATAAAATTTGAGTACGAGGAAATCCTACACCGTAAAAGCTGATCCCCCTTTAAAACCTGCAATATGTTATACCACCCAAACGATGTGCTTGTACCAATCAAGACACCCGTTCACTCAACCCAACCATCCTCTTGAAGCGTGCCTCAACCACCCACCTCAACCACACCTCGCCTTGGTTGATGAAACTACCGTCATGAAAACCACTTCCCTTCCCATGACTAACATCCCAACCGTTGATCCCTTAGTAGATGTTTTTGAACGCCTTCTGTTGGGGAGTATCGCCTATATAACGTTAGTTCTTTCCATCCCCACGGGAGTACGGACGGTACATGCACATCCTACTTATGACCGTCGTGTGGGAGAAGTAATCTCCTACGGACCACCGCCTTTGCCGTACTAACCTAACATATGGGGGTGTCGACGCATCTTCCGTTGCCCACTGAGCCTCCTCTTGGTGTGGTTCCTTTCCAATCCGATTTTCAATACACGAAAATCGTTAAACCCCCCTCACCTTCTTGACTCATTTGTGCTTGGAAAGGCTTTGGTTTTGGCCTTTATGAACAAGGCCGACATACGCTCATCCCCATCACCACACGCAAACATAATGATCGTAGTGGTCTCGGATTTCCGGGAACACTTACATCGACGGAACCTCGTGTCAGTTGTCTTCTAGAAGATGATGATGTCACCCCTACCGAACCATCATCACCCATTTTGCCTTCGTCTCCCACCGAGTCGATAGATCCTGAATCTATCCCTCCTAACTTTTTTTTTTCATAAATGCTATCTTCCTAGGTCCTCTCACTTATCAACGCGATAATGAGGACCCCTCTTCTATTCCCCTTCTATATCCAGACATGATTGAAGAGGACTCCCCTTCAATTAACGTTATTGAGTGCCAGGATGATGACTCCATCCTCACTTACCTTGGCGCGGATGACTCTTATATTCAACGAGCCTTACCATCTGAAACCCAAACCATCTTTGAGCAGATCTACTATAGAAATCAACATCCACACGGAGGAGGATCCTCACATTGTGAAGATCGGACAATCCCTTAACGCATCGAACAAGTCGCCTTTACTACTTTCCTCCGTGCTCATGACAAGCTTTCGCTTGGTCCTACTGTGACATGCGAGAATTGATCCACGACATTGCTGTCCATAACATTACCACGAAACCCGATTCCAAGCCAATTAAACGAAAATTGAGAAAAATGCATCCGCGCATTGCCCTCTTGGTCAAGAGGAGCTCAACGACTCCTTTACTGTTTCCTTCATTACTGCTATTGACTATCCTCATGGATTTCTAACATCGTACACATCACTAAAGCGGCGGGGGGACTTCGGATATGCACGGATTTCGGGATCTTAACCTCGCTTGCCCTAAGGATGACTTCCCCCTACCTAGTATTGACCAACTTGTTGATCTCACTTTGCGAGGCCATGAGATGCTCTCTCTCATGGATGGCTTTTCGAGGATCTGACCAAATTTTGGTTGCCCTGCCCGATCAACACAAAACTACCTTCATAACTCCTTGGGAACCTTACATTACCGTGTAATGCCATTTGGCCTTAAGAATCTTTGTGCGACCTATCGGCGGGCTATGACCTACATTTTCATGACATTATGCACACTATCCTTGAAGATTACGTCGACGATCTTCTTGGCAAGTCTAAACATCGCGGTGAACATCTCGATGTTTTAACCATTATTTTTGATGCTTTGTTACAATATTACGTCCGTCTTGACCAAAAAATGTGTCTTTGGTGTCCTTTGGAAAACTTCTTGGCTTTATCGTCTCTTTGTGTGGCATTGAGGTCGACCCATCTAAAGTCAAAGCTATCCTAGAAATGCCCCCACTACCATCTCGAACAATTGCGTAGTTTACAAGGTAAGCTCGATCTATCCGACGTTTCATCTCCCACTCTCGGATCGATGTCAACCTTTTCATCACCTTCTTAAAAAGGACATTGATTTTCAATGGAGCGAAGAGTGCCACCAAGCCTTTGAAGCTCTCAAAACTTATCTCTTACAGCCACCTGTGCTTATCCCACCTCAAGACGACCGCCCTTTCTACCTTTACCTTTCCACCACTGACCACGCTGTAGGGGCCATGCTTGCACATCGTGACTCTGAAAATAGAGAACAAGCCGTTTATTATATAAGTCGTACTTTGGTGGACTATGAGACTAGGTATACACATGTAGAAAGGTTGTGCCTAGCCCTATCATTCGTGGCTACCAAACTCTGACACTACCTTCGAATCACAAAACTTTCGTCATCACCAACACGGACCCCATCCATTACATGTATGCCAAACCTCATCTAAACCAACGCATCGCCCGATGGCTCATGCTCCTCGCCGACCTCGACCTTGAGTTTGTCCACCAGAAATCAATCAAAGGACAAACCATCGCGAGAACTTGCGGAAGCCCCTTTACAGGGAACAATTTACCAATTTTACATTCCCAGACGAACTCATTGCCACTCTTTCACTCCGGGAGGAGTCGTATTATTCAATGACTCTCTTCTTGATGGATCCAAATGCCAGCGCGGTGGAGGAGCCGGCGTTGTTCTTATTCCTCTCGACGTTGAGCCTATGCCTCTTTCATTCCGACTCGATTTCCCTTGCACTAATAATACAGCGGAATACGAGGCCCTTGTTCTGGGTCTCCAGGTTGCGCTGCACTTAGGTATCAAATCTATCAATATTTTTGGCGACTCTCAATTGGTAGTCAATCAAGTTATGGGCATCTACCAATGTAAAAATGAGGAACTTCAAAAATACAAACACTACGTGGATTCACTTCTAGCCTTATTTACTCACTATTCTATCCAAACCATTCCCCGCTCCACTAACAAATTTGCGGATACTATGGCTTGCTTAGCCTCACAAATTCCAGCCTCATCAGTGACTCGACATTTTCGTCTTGGTCAATGAACTCTTTGCCCCATCTTATTCAGCCCGGTTGTTTGTACGATAAATACGTATGTGTCTGCTAACTTTCAACTTTCATGGGATACTTGGTATCACCAATTCCATGACTACCTTACAACCTCTGTTCTCCCTTCTGACCTTACTAGTACTGGTAAACGCGCTTTTCTTAAACGCATTTCTCGTTATGTAGTTATGGGGGGACTCCTTTATAAACGTGGCTTTGATGGCATCCTCCTTCGATGTCTCACCGGCGCGGAGGTCACCCATACCATCCAACAAGTCCATGACGGTATTTGTGGTGGACATTTTAGCGGCCTTGCCGTGTGGCCAAGCAATCCTTCGCCTTGGTTATTATTGGCCTACTCTCGATAACAGCTTGCTACGAATATGTTAAGCGTTGTGTTATGTGTCAACAACATGCCAACCTTCAACATACTCCTAGCCACCCGCTCCAGGTCGCTCGAGATCTTTGGCCCTTCTCACAATGGGGTTTAGACCTTATTGGTGAGATTCATCCGTCCTCTTCGCAACGTCACCGATGGATTATCACAGCAACCGAATATTACACAAAATGGGTGGAGGCTATTCCACTCATTTCAACTAAAAAAGAAAAAATTGTAGAGTTCATTAACCACCACATTATCTGTCGTTTTGGTGTTCCTCATCGCCTGATTACAGATAATGGCAAATCTTTCAAAAATAAGTTGTTGCAAGACCTTTGTGACAACTTTGGTATCAAACTCAGCTTCTCATCACCGTACTATCCACAAGCAAATGGACAAGCCGAATCCTCTAATAAAACCCTAACCAAAATCCTCATGAAAGTTGTCAGTGAGTCAGGACGAAATTGGCACGATCACATCCCCTTTGCCCTTTGGCTTATCGTACTAGCATCCGTACCTCTACTAATGCCACACCTTTTTCTTTGGTATATGTGCAGAGGCTTTGTCTTACCTCTCGAAATACAAATACCCTCCCTCGAATATCCCTTGGGATATTCTCACCAACGATGATTTCCGCCAGAGCGGTTAGCCCAGTGGAGCTTCTTGACGAGCGTCGTCTTACGACTCTCGATCACCTTCAAATCTATCAAAAACGCATCAAGCGTGCTTATGATAAGCGACTTCATGAGCGTACCTTTAAGGTTGGTGATCTTGTCCTCAAAGAG
The DNA here is from genome assembly GCA_018340775.1 of Taxus wallichiana var. yunnanensis. Lineage (NCBI taxonomy): Eukaryota > Viridiplantae > Streptophyta > Pinopsida > Cupressales > Taxaceae > Taxus > Taxus wallichiana. The sequence goes on from CM031238.1 coordinate 4,905,314, forward strand.
AATCAACATGTAACCAAACTAGAAAAGAGCAAACGTGGAAAATTTGCTCCCGATTGGATTGGGCCTTATATAATCACTCACACTTATGGATCGGGCACTTATCGTTTAGCTTCGCAATGGTAAACTGAGCACAGCCCCTTAATGCCTTGCATCTTCGACCATTCTCTTTTTGAATTTAGTGTTATATCACTTCTTATCTACCTCTCTTGCTCGTCCCTTGAGCTCATTTACCGCTACATACACTTTGTTTTCTACATCTCAAAATAAAATCAAGATCACTTCTCACCTCCCTTGACGATGCCTTCCCCTTTTTAGTCTAGTCCATGACTTCAAAGTATTAAAATAAGCCGTATTCTTATGGGATTTTCTTGAGTCAAACTTCCTACTAAACTAGATGCTTCATGCAAAAAGAACATCTAGTCATCTAAATTAAATATAGATGCTCCCTCGAAGGACAGACTATATGCTTAGAACTATTCTTTTTTATTATAAATAGGCTTGCTCCCCAGAAGAACACTATGCATTAAAATCATATCTGCTATTATATAAATAGATTGCTCCCTCGAAGGACAGCTATACACAGTCGCCTTTATCGAAGCTTCTCGCATTGATCGGCTTCGTGAAGACCTCAAGAATAAAACAATCAAAATCCCTTGTAGACTTCCCATCGATCGATCTATATTGATAAAATAAAAGCCTCATTCAAAAGAACTTTTGAGTCATGGACTTGTCTATTTAGGGTAGGTTCTCTTTCGTCCAGAACACTCACTTTGTAATAAGTTTTCCATACCTCAACTATACCATTCACCTCACCTCACCATTTGTTTTAACTCAGGGACGTGACGTACACACGATAGGATGTGATCATCTGACTCTTTTCACCTATTGACTTCTCGTCTATGCACCGGTACCTAGGGCTTCACGTTCATTCTATGTTGTGTGGTTCGTTTTGCTCTTTTCACCTACGGAGCAATCTTTCCTTTTTGCCTCGCATCTAGGATTGTGTGTTGATCTTAAGCAGGACATGGTTCCCTACCACTTGGGTAGGCTAACTTTCGCTTCTCTTATACCTTTTACAAACCTCACCAATTCGTTACCAACACCATCAACCTTGCCTTACCAATATTACTATCAATACCTTTACCAACCAACCAATCGCCTAACCATACCTAAATTGCCTGAATTCACCTCTCCACTGGTCTAAGGAGAACTACATCGGTCTGAGGCCCCTCCTTGCTTTGTGCAATGGGCTATGTAGGCAGCACTTCGGAGACATGGGGTCTCCCAAGGTTAGCTCGACCATCCCCTACCATAACCTATCATGTGTGGTAAATATAAATATTTTTGTGTATTTCTATTTAATCACATTCCTCTTTATCCTTTTTCAAAACACCGAAAGTCAAAACGAAAACATTCTTATTATTATCGTAACTCAAATCAACATACATATTCAGTTTTATTTAGATGTTAAACAAATACATCTTCTCTATCATCGACACGCAGGTCGGCATCCTTATTAATTCTTATACCTTGCTAACATTTATTTAGACCCTTACGCCTCATCCCGAACTAGGTGAGGATCGTGATCGTCGACCCCTCTCGCCAGGCCTCTCTGTCCTCAAAGGTACCACGGCTATTGGTACCGCCCACTGATCTGCCCGACCTCTCTGTAACATATGAATACCTCTCTCGCATGGAGGACTCCGACCTCTAGTCTCTCCGCCCAGTGACTCATGACCGCTAACAATCCTCTTGTCTCATTCACCTGCGTTTGGAGCTGCTGAACCAAACGCTGCAGACGATCCCTCTCTGCTGTAATCACCGCTATGTCAGGACGATCACGTACACCTTGCAGCTCTGCTACCCACCATAATCTATAGGCCTCTGTCGTTCCTGCGTCCATTACCTGCCTGCGATCAGGCTGCTTTACTTCTTGGGACCTTACGGAGGTGTTGGGTGGGGAGGTGAGAATGTTGCCTCTGCGTCGATCCTCATATATGGTCTATAAGCTGCGGTATGTCTGCACAAATCAAATTGTCGCCGCCGCGATCTATAGGAATCCTCTCATATTCACTGGCACATGCCCCGATCCACCTCAATCGCTCTACACCCCTCAACTCCTCGGCTATGTTCTCTGTTACCATATAGTTCCCGTAAGGCCTCAGCGAGATATCCATGAACCGTCACCCTCTCCCATACCTGCTGTAATACTCAATGTCACCCGTCACGGCTGAGATCTTGCCTCTTGTTACATGCGGACCCATCGTGCGAATCCCGACCTCGTACTCCGGTCTCTCTGCTGGATGGGTCGGCCTATTGGTCGCACACAAACAATGTGCTCATAGGCCCAACGATGTAATAAGTATGAACAATCCGGTGTCGTTACGTGATTTCACCTCTGAAGCCCATAAACCCTGTATAGCTCCACCGAATATGCGGTGCCCATGCAAACGTCACGTTCCTTTCTATCATCTCCCCAAATAACACACATCAATGCCTTTGGAAATCTTCCCCCTTAGCCCGGTATAACGCATAAATACCCTACCGCTATCATTAATATCACTTTGCTAACCTTGTCTCCTCGGGGTGTCTTTGCATACATTACCCCATATGTGAATGTCGAAACCTCGTTGTGTCGGATCTCGTGCGTATGGACCAAATCTTGCTTTATTATTGCTAGATGCGCGCCTGCGTTAGGCATTGCACGATATCTTGGTTTCTCTGTAATAGGGAGTCTCAAAATACGAAACACATCTTCGATATCACTTTGTCATCTCCCTGTTGGTAGATAGAAGGTATTTTCTCGGGATTCCATCTCTCGATCAACGCGTAACATAGCATGGTTACGTGCGATTCGTGAATAATAGCGGATTCCACTTAACCCCAAGCGATTTATCAATGTCCATTCGGTGGCGTTACATCCGCTCGGATTAAATGACAACGTTTGGTACACTATCATTCATCCTCAACCACCTGCCTCTGCTGCGTACATCAAAATAACAAACAACCATTGATCCATCAAATCCCCACGGGTTTTCCTCACGATTAAAATTCCTCGGCTGCGGTATCGTTTATAGTCAGCGGTGCCGGTTCGATAACTGCGATACGGTTGTCCCTAACGATATCGGTCAACACACCTTCATATAGCTTTGCCTAAACACACTGCCTACGACAATAATTTGAGCGTTTATTCCTTTACTATACATACAAACATACACAAAACCCCGATTACCTACCCATAACACTTACCTCACCTATAACCCTTGCTTTATCATGTTTTCTTTTTCATATCTACCCACTTAATCTCCTATTCATAACACATGCAAAAATCAAATCACAACCAAAACGTTTACCTCTTGGGTTGCGGCGACTTGCGGTGGCACTTGTCTTCCCTCTCGGCCTGCTGCTTTGGATGCTTCTCCTCGTTACGCCATGATCACCACTCTTTTCAAATTCACCTTTCTTCACTTTCTGATCTCTTTTCTTATCACTCAAATCTCTCATACAATTACTGTCTCGATCTCGTCAAAAAGCGTCGCATTCGCGTATTTAACCTCTTGCATGGCTCTAAAAATAAGAACTTAAGTTGCCACCCTAGCTTTTCTATTTTTAGAAAAGCTCATACCTAAGTAACCGGTATCGGTTATATAACCGATATCGGTCTATTCTCTACCGTCATCGGTTCCTAACGATATCGGTTACACACACAGCTTTTTAAAACATGGTTCTTTTCTTCATTTTCTACCTAATTTTTTGTCGCGCCCGCCTCTTTTCCTGCATCACAACACCATTATCCATATTTGTCCATCCACCACACATATCATTACAATTTCATTAACATCGTCTATTTTTACAAAAACAAACAAACCATCAACTAAGGATATCAAAAAACTATCAATCTATACATCATTTGGATCGACTCATCGGATACATATATAACATGTCACAAAACCAGCCCACATGCAACATTTCATCATATAACATGTCATCCATATATACGTGCAAAAAACAAAAACATCAACATCATCCATATATCAACATGTCAACTAAACTCATCCTACATTCTATATCACAAACCATTGTGAAATACTTAAAAACATTTTCAACACTTTGCATATGGATCAAAACATCATCTCTATATATATATATATATAAGTTTCAAATGTACAATGTGCCCTGCATCGGGGCCTCTGTGATCTCATAATACAACAACAAAGCCGGCCGGCACGCGAGGCGCATAAATATCAATCACCTCGACTCGGCTCGCAGGCCGGTCCCTCATATCAAAAATATACTCGGCTCGCAGGCCGGTATCAACTGTACAACCCGTACTCGGCTCGCAGGCCGGTATATAATGAATGAATGAATCAATACATGAATAAATGTAGGCACGCAGGCCTCTATCAACACAACCGGTTCGCAGACCGGTGCCCATGTCCATATCTGAAAACTATGTGGGGATCCCTCAGCTCTCCCCACCACCCTCAGCACCTCTCCCTGCTGGTCCCTGTGGTGCCTCTCGCCTCCTACCTGTAACGGACACGCCGGCTGTGGCTGCGCCTCCCTGCGATCTCTGACTATGCGAGGTCTCCGCTCGGTGTGCCGCATATGGCTGATACTCGGCTCGGTCTATCGAGGACATCTGATAGTCTGGGCCTCATCTCGCCTCCATGTATCTATCCCGTGCCACCGTCGGTACTGGGGCTGGTCCCCGGACTCCTCTTGCCCGGTACCCCACATTGTGCTGTCTTTGGTGGTGCACAGTGGGTGTGCTGCATTCTTTGGTGGTGGTATCTGTGCACATGCACAGAAGTTGTGGTTGCGCATTTCTTGGTGGTGGTGCACATGCACATGCACTGTGCACTGTGCACACATACTGCTGGGCTGGGCTAGCTGCCCTGTGGGACACCTATACGTGCTGTGCGGCGACCATTGTCCTGTAATAGCTGCACTTTGGCCCCGGGCTGATCTCGCTCTGCTATCACTGCTGACCAAGTCTGGTTTGTGCGGCGGTCTTATCTAGCTGCTCTCGACCACCCACCACACCATGAATGCCCCGTACACCCGGCATCATCTACACCATCACTGCTGGCCTCTCGGCACCCAATCGGGTCCAGGGGCTGTGGTGCGGGCGGTGGGGCCTCTACATCATCCCTCTGTGCTTGAGGGAAGGGAGGTGGCTCGTCTGTCGCGCCCCATCTGCTGCGTACCCTCTCTGGGGTATCCTCTCGTACTCTCCCGGCCTCGTCCTGCTTTATCCGAATGTGTCTTGGATCGGGCGCAGGCTATGCGGGCTCCTCTGCGAGGGTGATGACCTCTGTAAGGTCTCCATACAATGTCTACCGCTGTCAGGCCCTCTAACAAATGTCTATAATACGCCACATCCCGACCTGCAAGAACTGCTCGTGGCTGGCCCACGACCCCCAACCATCTCTGAAAGCCATATCTGTATATGACCTGTGGCCCTGGCTGCTGGGGTAACCCTACTGGCCTGATGCATATGATGTGCTCATATGCCCAACAGTGAAGTAAAAAGGTAGAGCAAATCCCAAATCGCCTCATCCGGCGATAGCCCCATAGCTCCCTGTATAACTGCACCAGGTATACTGGTGCCCAAGCGTAACAGGTGTGCTCCTCCACCATCTCAAGCAGCACCCCCATCAATGCCCATGGAAAGCGCCCTCCCTCGAGTCGGGAGGCGAAGCGGGTGATCCGATCATCATCAGCACGGCTAGCCGTGTCTCATGTCGGTGCGCACGGTACATGTCACCATACCCGATACTCGCGCTGTGATAGGTAAGTAGCGCGGCTGCATCTCCAAAAACCTGCAGGATGTTGTCCATCGCCGTCTCCGAATCTACCTGGAACACTGCCTCTCCCTCGATCGGCAGTCGAAGGATGCGATACACATCCTCCAATGTGATAGTCATCTCCCCAGTCGGGAGATGGAACACATTGGTCGCCGGATCCCATCTCTCGATGAGGGCAACCATCAGGCTGTGATCTCTATCAATAGCTCTGTATCGCTGGACTCCGCCGAGTCCCACCTCGCGCATGATAGCCCAGTGTGCCGCGGATACGTGTGGCCGCATCCGCACCAACAGCGGGGGCATCCTATCCCGCATCGTCAACTGCTGACGTGCCTGCAAAACCAACCCACAACCTTAGACCTACTCTTTATCACATCATCTACTTTACCCTCTATACCCCCTTTTATCCCCCCGACCACACCCCGACTCTCTAACCCCCTCTAGTCACCTACCTTTTCCACTATCTCCCTCCCATACCCAACCCCAACCCCCCCAACCCATACCCCAGCCCATCCCCAAGCCCATCAGACCCCACCCCCAGCCCCTCCAGCCCATAAACCCACCTGACCCCAGACCCACCAACCCACAGAGCCAAAACAAAAAAAACCAAAAAAAACAAAAACAAAACAATAAACTCCACTCCAAACTGCAAGCCGGCCGATACCACGGCCAGAAGCGCGAGTCAAGCAATAAACCACCCTGCCCGTTAACTTTGCGACCGATGCGGTCGCTTAGCGCGACACATCGGTCACTTGTCATTTCGGGCCGAACCCCGCGCGGCCCCCCCACCTACATTTTTTCCTTTTTCTACCTACATACCCACCCAAACACCCTAAAAATCTACCCACCTAGCCGCCTTAGCTTATTTTACCTATCTACCCTCTCCCTTTTTCAAATCATTTCCATTTTCTCATTATTTCCTAAAAAATGTACATTCCTACCCAAACCCCAAATCTAGCTTAATACCATTCAAATGCACAAATTAAAGAGTTTCGAACCTACCCGTACGACGACACGTCGTCGTGGTGGGATGGGTGGTGGTGGTCCAGCTGGTCCAGCCCCTCCTGCTCCTCCTGCCTGTGCCATGGGTCAAACTTTGCTTTGCTGGGTCCTCTACCAATCAAATGTTGCCTGCTACTCACTCAGGCCCACCAATCAACTCACTTCTCCACTCAACTAGTGCCACCTCAGCCAACAAATGCACCGCTATCCAAAATCCACCTCAGACAACTTAATTGGTTTCCAAATTGCAAAAGTGACAATGACCGGCCGTATTTTTCTTTTTATAGGTTTTCACATAGAACCGATCTGGTCAAATCGTGCCCTAAGAAACCGGCGTCGGTTATCTAACGCAGACGTCAGGTCATAGATAACCGATATCGGTTTTATCCTTTTTTTTTTCACCCAACATTTTGCCCTTATTTACTATTTGCCCTTTTCCACCAACATCACCTATATCCACCTTTGATCAAACATTTTCACCATTTGGCCCGGCCAAGGCCTCACCCCTCTTGGCCCGAGGCCTCGGCCTCACCTACCTCTTGGCCCGACCCAGGCCTCGCCCCCTAACCATTTGGCCGACCCAAGGCCTCCCCAACCATTTGGCCCGACCCAGGCCTCGCCTAACCATTTGGCCCGACCCAGAGGCCTCACCCTACCCCATTTGGCCCGACCCAGGCCTCGCCCCTAACCATTTGGCCCGACCCAGGCCTCGCCCTAACCATTTGGCCCGACCCAGGCCTCGCCCCCCCCTTTGGCCCCCCGACCCAGGCCTCGCCCTAACCATTTGGCCCGACCCAGGCCTCGCCCTAACCATTTGGCCCGACCCAGGCCTCGCCCTACCCATTTGGCCTGCCCAGGCCTCGCCTACCCATTTGGCCCGACCCGAGGCCTCGCCCTACCATTTGGCCCCCTCAGGCCCAGGCCTCGACCCAGGCCTCACTCTACCCTTGGCCCGACCCAGGCTGCGATCCAACAACTCGGCCCGACCCACGGCCCAGTGCGTACCACCACTTTACCCAAAATCAACACCATACACTTTTATCCACCCATCCTGTAGTTTTTGTTGATCGAGCTCACTGTTCGTGTTTTAGCATGATTAGGGTTCTTGACTTGATCTGTCGACCAACTTTGCCCAGGACCTGAGACCGTGGCGTTTATCTCAACCAAACCAACCATTTGGTGCTTCTGGACATGCCTAAACGTTCTGTACCTTACATTATATACCACGGAGCTACTTCCTATGCCTTGGATACCGAGGATTATACCACCCTTGTTTGGATAAACTATCGACCTTTGCCTCTGCCTTTTTTGGTTTGCTCGTCAAATCATGTACCCTAGTCGTCTTATGGCATTTCACATGCGTCTGCTTCCTTGGACCTACCCCACCATCTTACCATCCTCTCTACACCATTTACCCTTTATCGACCCTATCCACTGATTTCCCGTTCACTCAATCGTGATAGATTTGAGGGATTACCTATACCCTTAACGGGAAAACCACTTCATATTATTGTCATGTGACTTTACAAAACAAGCTACACAAACAATAAGGGGCTAATGTAGACACCAAATTTGTGTCTTACGACCCCTTGTGACCCGCATCTCATCTCATGATATAACCTCATCACCTAAACCTTACACAATTATTTATTAATTACCTTGTAATTGATAAATCCACATCACCTACCTACCACCTCATTTTGCCACTTCATCATGACCTAGCCCTAACCTAAACTAACCTAATTAAGACCCATAACTTGGTCACACCTACACCCATAACTAATGACCCCTTTCTACCCAAAACCGACCTTCTAGTCATTTGACCAAGCCCTGCCACTGATCTCTCGGGAGAAAAGCGGGAAGGTGGGCTATTTTACTAAAAATAGCCTACTTTTTCCTTCTGCGATGCTTTGGTTCTACTCGGCCGCCGTCGGTTACGTAACCGCCATCGGCTCCTGTAAATGGGCTCCCAGAACCAAAATCAAAGGTGGAAGGATTTTTGAATCAACGAGATCATTGGGAGCGAGAGCGAGTCCGAGATCTTCACTTGGCCAGGCGAGAGGCAGTGGAGATACCAGAAAGTGTTCTGACAAAAGGAGATCAGCTTGCATCTTCGTCAAAACCCGATAAGTCACATCTTGCATGTCCTCTGTTATAACATTTCTTATGCCTTTTGAATCACGGTCCTCATAAATCCATCCTGAATCCACTACCCGGCGTGCATATATTACATCTAACTATCATTCATCTACCTCTCATCACCTTATTTCCTAATATCACCCATATACTGACCTTACAAATAACACACTACCAAATAACACAAACACCCCATAAAAACAACCAACCTACGGATCCTAAACCCTACCGAGGCATCGGTTACCGATACAGGTATCGGTTACCCAGGACTCTGAGCCAAAATCAGCCTTTCCCTATACATTTCCCAAGCGAAGTAATTTGATTGATATTTTACTGAGTCTTTTGTGTTAATTCATATTAGCGAAATGCTGACCACCTTGAAAGGAAGTTTTATATTTCTGGGCTTGTTTAAGGCCAGTGTGTGGGGAAAACATAGAGACTGGTTTCGGTCGGGGTGACCGACGACGGTTAGGTATAACCGGTGCCGATTCTCGTGAGATCTGGAAATGTCATAGAGCAAGAGCTTTTGGTCTCCTTTGTGATTGCACAAAGGATTTCGGTTGGTCGGGATGAGGTATTGGGTGACCTGGAGTAGGCTTTGCGAGGTTTTAATGGGTCTATGGAGGTGAAAATTTTGGAGAAGGTCAATACAGAGCAAGATAAATAATGGGTGCTAAAATAATGATGAAATGAAATAAACTAGAGAAGTATGACATTATACTTACTTTTATTTCATTCTGAAGGTCTCAGTATGGGAAGGATGGAGGTGCTTGATCATGGGTTTGAAGGCTTACAAGTGATCACCAATCAAGAAAAGCTTCACGCTTGGGCTGCATGCACACTTCTCTTTGCTTGATAGATTAGATCGTGGGTGGGATGGTCAGTGCAAGAGAAGATGCTCAATCTCCTCCTTCATTGGATGTGAGTTTTTCTCTGAATTAGCTCTCTAAAGATGTGTTATCTCTCTCGAGATGTGTTCTTTCTTGTCAACTTTATTGCTTTCCAAGTTCCAACCTTGAGAATAAGGTTGTTTTGGTTTAATGGGGTAACTAATGGCAATTGTCTTAGTGGCGACGGTTAGGGGTAACCGATGCGTCGGTCCAAGGAAGGATTTGCTAGGTTTACTAAACTAGGGAGATCCTCCCGATTTCCTTGGATCTTGTGTTGTTATCCCATGGATTAGACTCGAGCCCTTTGTGAGCATGCGGGAATGTGGTTAGAGGGAATGTAGACATTGATTTTTAGGGTTTGGGTAAGTCTTAGTTAGTTATGGGAACTTGCTAAGAATAGGTCTTAGGTTGAGTTAGCTTGGTGAGGTGTCTAAGTGAACCGTATATGTATATATTATTTAAATAATAAATATAGTGAGGATAATACATTAAATTAATTAAATTAATATTAGTGGGGTGAAGGGGGTCATGGCTAGGTAAATGTAATAAAGGGTGCTTATATGTTGAGGGACAAAAGGGGAGTGTGACCTAATTTTAGTGTCTACAGAGGCGTTGTATCATGCGGTTGTTGGACATAAATAGCATGTCCCACCAATTCAAACTTGGTCAAGTACTAAGTGTTTCTCTTACTTAGATCAATTTTAATTAAAGGAATTTATTTCTTCCAAGGAACTATTATCCACCTCATTGTCTAAAACATCTAAAAGATCACACGTAGTGTAATTCCAACATTAAGGTTATTTAAATGAACTAAAATATTTTATTTTGAAAAATTGTCTTAACAACGTGTCTCTATAAAAATGCAACATGGTCCAAGAACAAGTATATCTCAAATAGGAGAATGTTAACCAAGGAGAATTGTATAAGATGAATTCATTTGCCTCATCATCTATCTTTCCTATAAGGGTCCAAATAAGAGGATGTACAACATAAGGTCTAATATTAAAGGAGAAAAAAAATAATGGGTGAGCGAAGGGAACATAAATGTTGTTTTAAAAGAATTAAAAAGTTTTGCATATTAGTTGCATACGAACCCACTCAAGGGAACTATCCAAGGTGTCACAAATACCACACAATGAGAGAGAAAAGGTTTCCAAGTTCCGTGTGGTTTCATCTCCTAACTCATCATTACTCTAAATTTTGAAAAAAATGGTTCACGAGTCTTTTTATTTTATTTTAAAAAAATAGTTCAAACATCCGTATTATTCACTAAGATCAAGGATGAAGATTCACATAATACCAAGCATAGTTAAAGGTGTTGACTTACTTTGGTCATTTTTTTTAATTTTTTTGTTCACTAAATGATAGTATTAAAAAAAATTGTGGGTGGAATATATATAGTCAACTACTAGGTTAGGTTTGGCTTTCTAGTTTGGTTTCCAAAGTTTCATACTATGTGCCATTTTAAAGGACATTTCTATTCCGAGCCAAGATTGCTTTAGAAGTCTCATAAACAAAAATTGAATTTATTATTGTTTATATATAAGTTCACACTATGACAAAGCAATCTTAGAACTTTCTACGCCCCAAACAAGCCATAATTCTTAATGAAACAACAACCCACAATTTCTAGTTCAATACGATATAAGAAAAGTTTTACTTACATTTTATCATTTCTTAATTACTATAATCAAAAGAAAACATGAATGAGTTATGCAAAACAAAATCCATTTAAAGAGAATGTTTCCGAATCTTATCAACATACTTAAGAAAATTACAATATACCAACATGATGGGATGCAAAAATTTTCCGTTCATACTTTCCTCAAGTGTACAAGAGATCAACACTCATTTTCCTTTAATGAAAGGTACGGTCTAATTCTTCTCAAGATATGGGACTTATGTTAACTTTTACTTAACAATTATTTGGTCGTAATTTGGCCCATTAGGTCGCAAGAGAAAAAAATATAAAAATACACTTATTAACTAGGGATTGAATCCATTTTACACAAAGAAATTTGAATTTCACCACCCTATTGAGTGGTAAAAGAAAATGGAATCATGTTTTAAAGAGTACCCCAAAAAATTCCAAATTCTTTTTTTATAAACTAGTGTTTATACTGATTACAAAGGACGTCTTCACCCAAGGTAGGTGGAAAGATTAGTTAGTCATTATTCTTAGTCCTTGCAATAAGGGCTTCATCATTTATCTTATAATAAGATACTAAGAGTTTTCTATGTGAATGAAATATTATAAAAGAGTTTCCTAAGAGTCAAATAGCCAAAGGCATATCTAATTTGTGTGATCATTGCAATCATTCTATTATTTGTTTTACTTCCTCACCTAGAACCTAGGAAGACAACACCATTCTAACTTACTTACATAAGACCCATCTTTGTATAACATGAAATTCATATGTATCTCACATAACTAAGATTAAGTGAATAACATACAATTACCTCAATTTTAGATTTGAAGGAGTAACAATGATAACATTGTTGGCAAACAAGGTTGTTTAATTACATAATTAGTCAGTTTTCCCATTTGCACATAAAATTTCATGATTTTATTGTTGTTTATAAAGTATGAGTACCTAGATGTAGTTATAGATATATAAATATTTTTGGTGGCTACAAAATATTTGCGTATTCACTATTGCACCATATCACTTGAAATTCCATGGTCACCACTAACATCGGTACACCATACACCCAACAAAGAAAGTATTCAACACTAACTCATTTTATTTTATTTTATTTTCTTTACGAGAGAGAGAGAGAGTGAACAATCATTGTTATATTTATTATATGTATATATAATTTTTTTGCATAATCATTGTTCTTCTAAGTCCACGAGTTGAGGTTAGAAATAGAGGCGAGTCCTTATTTCTACACATAAGTATTCGGGTTATAAACATGATTAACTCATAACATTTTAAATCAACTTGAGGAGATTTATAATCACATGTGTACTTACTAAGGAAAAGGTTATAACCAATTTACATTGAAAAAACTTAATAAGTGGTTAAGGTATGAAAATAGGTTTTATCAAGCTCCAAAAGGATTAAGAAAATTAACTAGATCATTTCCGAAGTTAACTCTAAAAGTTATACCAAGAGCTTTGATGAGAAATTTGAAGTTGTGAAAACTAGATTCATTTTATAATAGCACAATGTATTCCTACGTTACGTGAAGAGGATAAACTAGCTAAAAATATCACTTCAAGCAACACCACCATATAATAAGAGACACTAACTTTCTTTCCCTTTATCATTTATTGTTTAGACAAGTTAGAGGAGTTTACGTTAGCAAACATTTTCAACCAACTATACTTAATTTTCAAATTACAATTTTGAAAAGGAAACAACAAGATCATAAGGTCATTTGGTAAGTTTCCTTATAAAAGGGTTATAAAACTAAGATTAGCAATATAAACAAGAGGAGTAGAAATTATTCCAATTTCATAGAAATGAAATGTTTAGACATGGAGGATGATTTTATCATAATGGGCGGTTCTATACAAGATACAATTATTTATTTTATACCCATACCAAAAGGGTTTCATTAGATCTAAAGTGGTACCTCTAACATGGCGGTTGAGATTCCTAAGAAACAATGGATCACTAGACAAGAAGAAACTAACCAAATGCCTTAAACCTATTCCTTAGATCAAGGTAACAATTCTACATTCTTATCTTGACCTACTTCTTATTCCTAAAACCAACAACTAGACCTTCTTCGATGTCCAAAAAGACCAATCTAACCAAGGTTGTTAGCATTAAAAAAAAACTTGAAGCAAAAAAATTGTTTTGGGATGTAGCTTAAAACAATAACCATATTATAACATGTTTCACCCTCCAAAGGTGTCCTAAGAAATCTATTTGTTTATTAAGACCTAATTTTCTTTGTCCTATATGCTAAAAAAAGGCTAGAGATAAGGCCTACCAAACAAGTACCCAATACCCAAATGATAAAACAAATGCTTCCACCAATTCTCTATTATATAGAGAGTCAATCAAGATGTACATTTCTAAAAACTGGTGAATAGATTTCGAATTGGAAGCACCTTCTCAGAGCCAACTATTAAAGTTTTACTATTGCATTTCAACATATTTTTAGTGAAATTGGCTACAAAATGGGTCTTGAAAACAAGCGATCCCAATTCAAAATGAGTTCTATTAACTCGCATCAATTCTCCTATATATAGAGAATCCAATGCAACTTACAAATGAAAAACTAATAACCAAAACTCTAGTTATGACCTACTTTCTGAGCTAATTAATGTTATTGTCAAGTTTGTGTTTTGTGCCAAAATGACTAGAGGTCTTCTAAAAAATGCTAGAAAAACTAACTCTCCATTCCTTTTTCTCAAATCTAATTGTTGTGCACCTCATTGACATGGAGAAATACTACATGTTAGAAGTCGTAAATTTTAATTTCCTACTAATGCTCTCTAATTTACAGTCCAAATCGAAATGATTTTGCTTAAAATTTAATAAGTTGTCTCAAATAGCAATGCGATTAACTAAGCTCAAAAAAATGCTTTTAACTACATGATCAAATGATCTTAAAATTTGGGTTTAAAGGTTGTTGTGACTTCCCATGTCACGAGAGAACATGATCCTCTAAATCGATCACCACTATGGGAACCAAGAAGCCATTTTGCACATTATTTTAGAATAACATTTTATTAACTTTTACCAATTGTTTTAAACAAATTAAGTGATCAAAATTTGTCTACCACCTATTGATTTGTTCCCATGCGGTTACTCGAGAGATACTTGACCCATGGAGCAGGTTTTAGCGAAACAATTTTTTTTTAAATTATTTTTCATTTAATGTTATTAAAGCATTAATAACTAATTAAATATTTTACCTAGAGTGTCTGTGTGTGCGAACCATCGCTTTGATACCAAATGTAATGCCCCGCCTCGACACCGTAAACCAAACCAAAATGTAACTACAAATTTGGGTTTTTTTAAGTCAATAAATAATGCTAATGTTTTCTTCACCATTTCGTTAAATAAATAATTTATATTAATTTAATTTACCCAAAATTAAATAAACACTAGCCCAATAACAACTTAATTATTTTATTCTATTAAGTTCACTAGGGTCACAAATAAAAGTCTACACCCCTTTATAACTTAATTAGTTTTCCCCTTTTTAATTAGTTTTCCCACACACCCCTCTTTAATTTATTTCTCATTCCCATAAAATGTTCATGACTTAAAGAGTGTAGGGTTAAATGTGAGCCCTAGGATAGATCTAATCTTGACCCTAGATTTGAATCTTACCCTAAAGTTGCCCTAAACATCTTTATGTTTTTTTTCTTTTATTTTCCATTCGTCTTCTCTTTTTTTGTTTTGTCATTTTGCAAGTGCAGGTGAGGAGGAGCTTGGAGTTGGTTTCATGGAGTTTTTTGGATGAAAATCTCATTATTCTATCAATTTTTTTTTGTAAATTTTCTTAACTAAATTCTTGGGTTATTAGGTGTATAAAATACCTACAAATTTTCTTTTGTTTTGTCAATAAGGCAAAATCCGCTTTTAAAAAAACACAAACATAAATACATACATATATATATAAAATAAAACATAAACAAAAAAAAGAAGTAATAAAAGTTGCGGTAAAAAAATAGGTTATATGTTATAAACAAAATTTCAAAAAAAATAATAAAAGAAAAAGTTCTGGGGGAATAATATGGAAATTTCACTGTTTAAAACAAAAAGAATTAATGTTTGGGTGGAGGATCAAACTCCCCCAAACCTCCGTGTTTTTCCCAACCACCGTCCACCGCATCACCTCTACCGCACCCTCCCACTCTCCAAAATCTCAATAATATTAAAACCTCCTCGGCTTCAACAAAATCTGCATATTTTTTTTATATCTCAGTTCACAATAAATTATGTTTATTCACTTCGATAATATATATATATATATATATATATATAAATATATAATTAGGTATAATAATTCTTAGAATATTACAATTAAAAATAAATAACTAAAATAATATATATTAAATAATGAATATTTTTGTAAAAATATTGTATACTTGTATTTGAAAATATAACTATAAGAAATATATATAAATATATTTATAACATATGTGTTGAAGATAAAATTGTCACCATTTGTAAATTAATAGATTATTATTATTATTATTTTGTTATTCATGAGAAGTGAGAAACTCAATGTTTTGATATACTATATTAAAATGATTTACTCATTAAGGTGATAAAAGAAGAATGTAATAAAATAGTTGAAATAGGGAAGAGGTTTGAAATTTGCTTAAAAATTTTTAATGGAGAAGGATACTTCACATTTAGATTTACTAATAAATTAAATTCTTAAACTTCACATGGAAAGGAAATCAAAACTAAATTTCATTCTATTCAATAATATTACCAACAATTTCAAGAAGAGATATATGCGAGAACGAGTATTTCCATTCAATGATAATCCTAACGCTCAATGTTATGATAGATTTCCTTTCTAATGCTCTAACAAAATACATATTTCAGATTTTTAAACAAGAAAGATATCCAACAAGAAATATTTTTTTTTTTTTGAAAAACATATTCCCAATCTATAGAATTTCTTTTCAAAATGGAGTTTCAAATAAATTTTATATTAAAGGAATCATTCATTTTACAACCTTTCTTTTCCAAATGAACTTACGCTCCCCAATACCATCTTTCCAACATATTTAAAATATTCAAGAAGACACATTACAAAGCTTCTTTACAAGCTTGAAGTAGATCAATCAACAAAAGTGACACAGATTTACAAGTGATTCCAAATCACAAAGAGGATACTTTACAAGACAAGGAACTTTCCAACTAGCCACATTCAAGAGATTACAATGAGAGTAATATCCACACAAAGGAAGAAGGACACAAGAGAAACCAAAGTGACAAGAGACTCCAACCAAACTACCCACTTGAGCTCCACTT